>VXBR01004974.1:24330-45268 GCA_013400215.1 Cisticola juncidis | reverse complement strand
AAAAAAAAGAAAGAAAAAATTCCCCCAGCACACACACCAAGCTGAACTGCAAACCAAAAAACAAAAACAAGCAGATAAAATATATCCAAACATCCCAAGCCAGACTGGGGCCTTGGGGCCCTTCAACACAACTGTGATTTATTGTGCCAGCAAAACCAATTAATAAGTCAGAGGAGATGAAGCAGTGAGGGATTTGCTCTGGAAGACCAGAAAAAAAATAAATTTATGCTGCAGGATCTGTTGAGCCAGCTTTAAAACAATGCAGCAATTCATATATCCCCAGCACTGCACTGGGATTCCTTCCCTTGGATTTTGCAAGAGCAACCAGAAAACTTCTGGGTTTGTGTCTTATCAGGGAAAGTTCTTGGCTCAGTTCAAAACCTCATCACAATTTCGGCAGAATTTAATCACTTGCAGGTAATTCCAGGCCCTTTAGAGCTCCTCCACCTCCACGAGGAGGGTGCAGGATGCTCACAAGAGACAATGAGGGGCTTGATGAGTTAATTCTGAGCCCTGATTGCTGAGCTGCATTTCATCAGGACTCCAATTATCCCCAGGTTTGGATTGGGGCTACACAATCATCTCATTACTCACTTAAATTCACCAGAAAGAAAACTCATTTGTCAAAACAACCTTACAGGAGAATTCAGTGACTTTAACACACAGGGAGGGGGACACCAATTACTACCAGGCCCTGCCAGGTTTGTTTGTGCAAGAGGCTTGTTCCAGAAAATAATAAAAAAAAAAGAGTAAAAACATGGTTTTTCATCAGCAAGGTGGCAGAGGACAATTACTAAAACTGACAATACACATGGGTTGAAAACAGATCGTGGCCATCAGATGCCCCCAAACCTGCTGCCACCACCCTCAATCAGAAATGTCCAACTGGGCAGGCACAAATTCATTTCCTTTTGTTCCCCCATCTTAATATTGCCTGTACAGAACAAACTACTCACCAGATTTTTTTCCCATCTACATCGTAAGTATTTACCTCATGCAAGGCACTCAAAAGCCACAAAAGTGGCTTTCAAGTTCTTCCAGAAATAAGGGAAAACTTGAACTCAAAGCTGAAGATGTGGTCTCCTTGATAAACTTTCCAGATTTTTAGCATAGGAGACGGTTGGGACTGTAACAACCCCTGAACTTCCCAAATAGTCACATATTTATCCACTAGAAAATCCTTCCAGGGCTTCCCCCAGCTCCCTCAGTAATTAACAGAGCTACAAATTACTAAACACTTGAAGTTTTCATGGATGTAAACATCCAGGAGGCTCTTCCAAAGCTCTGCTTTGGTGCTGCAGCCAAGGTCACCCTCGTTACAGCCCTTTCAACTGAAAACGAGATTTCAACTTTTAAATTTTAACATTGCTAAGAACACAAGAAGGGTAAAGAAAACTTAGCTGGCAAGAGACAGACCCAGGCTCCGAACAGAGCCTCAGATATGCTCAGAAACAAAAACATCCTAATTACTAAGAATACAGAAAACCATATGTATATGCAAGATCCCAGGAGGAGATAAGGAAAAAAGCTCTACGCAGAGCAAGAGTATCAAAAGATACTGCTCTGCTGAGAAAAGGGAGGCAAGTGTCCAAAAAACAGAATTAAAGAGGTTTTTTTTTTCTTTACCCTCTCCCAACACAACACTGGGAGATTGGGGATTTTTTTATTATTATTTCAAGAAGTGGGGCAAGAGCGTCTCTTGCCTGGCAGATCCCCCACAAGTGGTGCCATGAGGAAGCTGGGTGATTTCGTAGCTCCGTTTCAAAACAAGCTGTTTTGAAACCCTGTGAAAAGGTAACACCTTCATCTGTAATTTCCTCCAGCCCCGATGATGTTTTGGGGTGAAGGCTCTGAGAACCTGAGAGCACGAAACCCCTGCAGAGAGATCACCAAAGCAGCGCAGCGGGATGGGAGCGCTCACACCAGCACCCTCCATCTGCTCCAAGGCCTCGCTTCAATCACCCAGCAGAAGGTGACTCATCACTCCACAGCAGCTGAACTCTTCCAAAAGGTCACTTTGTAATGAGCAGTAAGAGTGACAGCAGCTCTGAGAGTGAAATAACCGAGAGATCCTCTGCGTTTCCAGTCACAAATAACACAGCGCTCAGGGCTGAGCAGGAACTCGTGAGCAGAGTCCCCTCCTTCCCCAAACCACACAGAAGCACAACAGGAAAGCACCACACAGCTTCTCCAAGCCTTCAGAGGCAGCCCCAAGGTGCTGTCTCCTTAAGGCAAAGGAGGAAGATACAAATAATGTGATAGGAAGATACAAAAATTTGTGAGTTAATGACACAAACATAGGGCAGAAATGCCCATTGCCATGGCACCGAGTCGACAAAAGGAGAAGCTTCTCTCAGAGATTGGCACAGAGGATGCCACAACTACAAAAAAACGTTCAGAGATCTGCTTTTGGGTGGTTTTGTTGTTCTTTTTGTTTGTGGGGATAGTTTGAGGAAGGGAAGATTGAGTCCTGGAAAGGGACATGCAGACCCACATAAAATGCTAGGACAGACAGCTGGGCTTGTGTTTCCTGTGGCAGAAGGGTTTGGGAAGAAGCAGGGGCCTGTCCTGCCTCCAAAACCAGCAGTGTTTCTCCCCAAGCCCCTACACTGCTCTCAGGCAGCTCCTGGGGGCTCAGCCACCTCCCCAGGTCCCAGCCTGGGTCACCCTGTCACATTCCCAGTCCTCAGGAAAGCACCAGCCCCATCCCAAGAGCCCACAGGCGAGGTGGGAAGGAGGGAAGGAGCAGGGCTACCCAGACCTCATGCCTCACATGTCCTCAGAAAACCTCCCTAAGGTCAGGCATGATTTTCTGCCCTTCTGCAACCCAGCCTCCAGAAAACACCTCTGCCTAGAGATGAGAGGACTGGCTTCCAGTTTCACCCTTTGACTCCCCAAAATTTGCTCTTTGTATGAGCAGGGGAGAGCCAGCACCAAAGGAAGTGCTGTCCAGTGGTGCTGGATCAGCTGACATCTGGCAGACATTCAGCTTCCCCTTCCAGATGTCAGCCTAAGGCTTGGCCCCCTGCAACAAGAAAGATGAGCCCTGTGACAGCTACAAGCATCTAACGGTCTCAGTAACCAGAGAATTTTAGTCTTTTCACCATTTGGAAGTCAGGAATATTTCCAGCACTTCCAAGGGCAGGAAGCCCCAAGCCCTCAGGGACTGCTTCTTGCAGAGGCTGCAACTCTCCAGATACATGCTGTGTTGGGGGAAAACACAGAGCAGGGGGTTGGAACAAGATTATCTTTAAGGTCTTTTCCAATTAAAATTATTCCATGATTCTATTTCTCAAAAATCAGCAGAGAAGATGGGATTTCACTGCACTTCAACTGTTCTTTTATCAGTACAATATCTCCAAGATCTCAGTCATCTTTAAGGCAGATGATCCAAGTTTTCAAATCCCATCATTTAATCTTGCTTCAAAGAAAAAATCTTTGCAGTGAAAGATGTGTCTGCCAGAGCCATCCAACACTTGCCTGATGCTCTTTGGCAGGATGTCTCCAAAGGGATCCAACACCCACGCATGATCCCCACTCCGGAAAAAGACAAGCAAATACACCTGCCAGGCTGTATGACAGCAAAACATCACGAAAGAACTTGAAAAACAAGGAGCCACCCAGAACAGTCACTGATGACAATGTGGAGTTGATTATTTACTGCCTGACTATCTCAAACATCTACAGGATTTAAAAACATGGAGCCTGCTCCCAGCACAGGGTTACACAACCACCACACCGGAGAGTTTTCACATCAAAATGGATCCTGTACCACCCATGTCAGGTTTGCAGCTACCTCTGCAGTGCAGCCCTCCCTCCCACACGGTGGGTGTGCAAAAAAGTCAAACAATACTTGCCACTCTCTTCAAAGAAGTATCCATTTCTTGACATCGCTGCTGGTGGAGACTCTGGAGAAGACAGAAAAAAAATGAAACATGAGGATCATCAAGATGCTGAATGTCTTCATTTCACAGCACAAAACCAGTCCCAAAATACTGCAGGCATCAGATTTTCCTGAACGTGATAAATCTAATTTTTTGCTTATTGATGTTATAGGATTTACCAGAACTTTCCTTTACAGCCACAGGCAGTACTTGAAAAAAAGTCTCAGACATTCTGGGCTGGGACCACAGAAGAGCAAGGCTAAAGATCAGGATCAGGGATCTACCAAACCTGAACAAGTGTGTCAGCAATAATACCAACTAAACATCTGAAAGCTTTTTTATAAAATACAAGCCATAACGAAGCTCAGGTTGTACCTTGTGCTCAGATAAAAAGAACTAGTTTGATTTAGAAAAAACAACTCCATCTGGATGAAAACGGGAATTCACTTCCCATCCTGCTGCTCCTACCCATTAGGATATCCCCCAAATAGTGCTTGGCACTCGAAGATAAGCCCCAGAACCCTCCAGCCCTCCTTGGCCCACTTCCTGAGCTGGGGTCCTGCACCCAGCAGGGTCTGGTGAGGAAACCACAAATGGGAAATGACTGAGCAAAAGAGAATCCACAAACACAGCAGCAGCAGGGAGGTATCCCCATCATTTATTAGAGAACAGGGCTTTGGTTCTGAGTCAGTTCTGCAATTCACTGCTGGCAATGCAGCTATTGAACATTTCTTGGCGTGGTAACAGAGCACAGGAGCACCTGCTCTCAGGTGTGATCAAAGCCTGGTGTCCAAAGCCAGCCTGGCTGCTCTGAAGCTGACAAAAGGTGACAGCTCAGCCTGCGTGGGCACAGGCAGCAGCTCCCCTGGACAGGTGCATGGCACATTTTGCAGTGAGTAACAGAGCTCTTGATTTCAAGCCCTGAGCAGGAGTCACCCAAGCAGCCCCTTGGAAACCTCGATGCTGCCTCTTCACACACTTCTTCCCAGCCAAAATGCAATCAGAAAGAGGAATAGGTTTGCTCTGTCTTTCCCCACTTCATTAGGCTAATCAAACATTACCTACGCAAGCCTGGGATGAATTTGGGCCAACAAGGAAAGAGGTTTCGCCTGCCTTATTGTTCTACAGATTAGGTTTCCTGCTTTTCCTTTGAGGTATGACACTGCTTCCCAAAGACCCTTTCTCTGCCCCATAACTTTTGGCTCCCAGGTTGCAGGCTCTTTAGTCCCTCGTACAGTCTGCCACATTTTCAGGAGTCACAATTCCCGCTGCTCCCCTGGGATCCTTTGTGCACATGACGGATGCAAAGTCACGGCACTGACGGCAGCACCTCCCAGCCCTGTCACTTGTCACCACTCAGACCTTCCAGTGCCGACAGGTTCCTGAAGGGATACCCTGATGGCCATGAAAAAAATGAAAAAAAAAAAAAGAGCCAGCACATAAACCAGAGGGCAAATCGAGTGTCTGGTCCAAGGGAGAAACACAATGTTCCAAAGTTCATCCCAGAACAATGGGCTGGAGGAACAAACGGCACCGAACTGTGGCCAAGGGGCACCCATTACACGAGTCAATTGTTTCCCTCCACCTGGAAGGGAAGGAGAGGATCCATCCAGACTGATTAGCATGTTAATGATCAAAGGAAAGTTTTTAAAGAAGCTCTTATTGTGCAATGATTGCATTTACGTATTTCAGGGAAACAAACAGAATACGCCTCAGCGGGCGGATTACCCAAGGAACCCACATTCCCACCAGGATGGTTTATCCATTTCTCACTCCTCTTATGGCTTCTGAGGGAGCCTGAAGCAACATGTTCATCCTTTACTGGGCAAAATGAGACACTCTGCTTTTCCTTCAGCTGAACACAGCTATTTCTGCAGGTTGATGCTGTCTAACGACCCGAAATTGGTTGGTTTCTTCCTCAGAAATTCCTCCCAACTGCAGCATCACCCAGGTTGGCATCACACCTTTATGGGAGACTGGTTTGGTCCCTGCTTGGAGCAGGCATGAAAAGGGCAAGGCTGGGGTGTTACAGCAGGCAGTGCCATTTCATTAGGTGCCACTGGCTCCTCTGAGTCACTAATGAGCCACAGTCCCCCCGGCAACATGCTCGGGTAATTATGGTGGAGGTGCTGGTTTTTTCAGATGAGTCATAAAACAGAGGTCTTAACCTTGTAATTAAAGATGCAATGGCACGTTTGGGGAAAAAAAAAAAAAAAAGAAAAAAGTCAGGCGTTCACCCTACTATGTCCTGGCAAAAGCCCAGCCCTGGTAATTTGTCTTGTCCCAACATAATGCTGTCCCACAGCACCAACCCAACTCAGATTTCCAAACAGCCTTGTTGGCGCCTTTGGAAACGCTGTTACATCCCCCACGGAAGGGGCATATTAACATCAGGAACCTGCGTGTGGCGTGCCCAGGAGGTAAAAGGTGATGGGTGTTTATACAAGCCCAGACACAGGCAGGGAGCCATGGGAGCAGCTGAAAGGTCAGGGATTAGCACAACTGGAGGTTGGAAGGGTAAACTGGGGGCTACAGCATCTGCACCTCTGATTCACTACAGAATTCAACACTCACCTGACTTTTTCAGAGAATAATTTGGGTTGGAAGGGATTTCTAAAGGTCTGCCTGCCATGGGGTGGGTAACTAGATCAGGCTGCTCAGCATCCAGCCTGACCTTGAACATTTCCTGGGATAGGGAGTCCACCAAATCTCTGGGCAACCCAGTCCAGTATTTCACCACCATCACTGCAAAAAAATTATTCCTTATGTCTAACATAAACTTATTTTAGTTTAAAACCATCATTCCTTGTCTTATCCCAACAAGCTTTTCTAAAAACTCTGTCCTCACTGTTCTTAAAGGCCCCCTCTAAAGCACTAAAATATCACAGTAAGTTCACCCTAGAAACTTCTGTCCTGGCTTTAGATAAATTAGGAGGAAACATCTTGAAATGAACGTGTCCTCCAACAGAGGACATCTCTTCTCCAAGCTGAACAACCCCAAGTTTTGAACTGAGCAGAACAAACCAGACACATCTCAGAGGGAGCCCAATTCATTTCCTTCCTCCTTACGCCCCATTCCCTTTCTCCCCACATTCCCTGACCAGGAACAAGCATTCCTTATGCTGGGGGATGCTACCTAAGGCCAAGGCCAGCTGGCTGGTGCTGGAGTGCAGGCTCAGGAGCAGCCAGCAAGGCAAACACATCAGCAGGCTCCACCTGCTCCTGGCATTTCACGTCCAAGATCTCCGCTCCTCGGCCGGGTTTTGCTGCGACAGGCTCGGCTTGTGCAGAGTTGACAGCAGGGCTGAGCCCGCTCCGCTCCAGCAGCCACTGCCTGACACACACACCAACCTTTCATCTCCTCTCCCCACCTCACCTCCACTCCTGAAATTAAAAAGAGTTCAACCAAGGGCCAGCTATGAAATGCCGCGGTGATCGATGCAATTGCTGGGCGTAGGGAAGCCCGGGCAGGAGTACAAGGCTCCAAATTCATTAGGTATCAACATGATAATGCTCCAGTGTTTGCCTGGAGTTGCACAAGTGTTTCCATGAAGGATAAATCTTCTTCCAGCCTGCAGAGTGCAGGGGCTCAGGGGTTCCCCCTCTCCACATCCTCACATCCAACAATCCCGTTCTTTCACCCAGGTTTTCTTTCAAACACTCCAGCAATTTAATAAAAAAATCCAAGCAAAGAAATTTCAGCACTACAAAGGCTTCTAGAGACAAAAAAATGCACTACCCCAAGGAGCAAAGATGCACAGCACAACAACTCACTCCTGTGCCTCTGGCATTTCTCAGAGAGGTCCTGCCTCTCTTCAGACTCTTTCTCACCCATCACCTCCAGACTCTCCCACTGCTCTCCCTATCCAAAGGCAGAACAAGGTGCCACCTTCCACTGTCTGCCCAAAAGCACAAGGTGCAGCTCTCTTTTTACAATTTAAGCCGTGCTCTTCTATTCTAAACCTTAATTTACTCCAGAAAGTAACTTCCTACTGCCACCCCAACTCCATTCCCTGAAGGGATGTCTGTTAGGCAAGACTAAATTGGAGAGGCACACGGTGTTACCACTTCTTTCCTTTCTCAAAAAGGAGAATTTCTGAGTTTTCTGAGCACTGAATTCAGAGGTGAAGAGCTGAAGTGCTGCAAAAGAGAAAACAAAGCTGCTTTTTCTAGACTCAAGGATACAGCTGAAGATTTCATGGCCAAGCCACCACCCTTTGAGCTGAGGCAACAGCAGTGACCCCAAGAGCCACCAAGGCAGAGGAATATCAGAGAATCACGGAATTTTTGAGCTGGGAGCTAAAAGACCATCCACTCCAATATCTGCCAAGGACAGAGGTCTTCTACCAGACCTAGATATGAAATTTATTTTTTAACTGGTAGCAGAGTCAGGCTGTTGTTGTTTAAGGTGCTTGGTTTTAGGACTGGGATGGAACAGCTGATCCACCATGGGAAGCACCAGACAAGAAGTGGGTATATTTCCTGATTTTTTACATTCTTATCATTTTTACATTTACATTTAACAACAAACCCCTGCCATGCCATCCTCCATTATTAAATTCCTGTGGGCACTGCGTCTCCGATCTAATAACCCATTTTGACTCTCTTGTTTTAAAGTTAGCAATAAGTTCTCTTGAGCCTTGCAATACTGGAGGATTATGAATAAAAACACATTCTCAGGATACTTGGGTAACTCAATTACAATGCTCTGGTGCTGACATCTTCCAAGTAAACAGCCCTCTGCAGCACAAGCCTTATATTGAAGTGAAACACAGCTCTGCAAAAGCTTCCTACAAGTACTGCCACAGCCTTTGGCTTTTATGATTTCTCTCTGGCAAATCTCTAAGAATTCTAGTTCCTTGATAGTTAATTGAAGTTTATTTTGAGACAACATCAGTTTGAAAGAGGTATTGGGGAAACACTTTTTTATTTACAGGCCCTTTAATACTGGCAGCCCTTGGGCTGTCTCTGAACGTGGGCAGCTCATAGATCTGGAAAATTTAGTTACCCCAAAAGTTCTGATCTGAAAACATCACATATCTTCATGATTTTTTACTCAGTGTGTGCTCCAATAGCCCAATTTCATAGAAAATTGGGCTATTCATGGTTTGGGCCAGAAGGGTCCTTAAAGACATCTAGTTCCAACCCCATATTCCAACACCTTCCACCAGCCCAGGTTCCTCCAACCCCATCCAACCTGGCCTTGGACACTTCCAGGGATGGGACAGCCATAACTTCTTTAACAACCTCAATTTCCACCATTTTTTGCTGGAGCTGTGAGGACATTTCTCACTCATCAGCACATGCAACGTCCTGCCTGAAAGCTGATAAAGCAAAACACGTCAGACTTGCGAGTGAGAAGTTACCACAAAAAATCATTTGTTTGTGCTGAAAAAGCCTTCAGACTTTGCCCATTTCCTCCTAGGAAGAATTACCAATCATTGCATCACATTGAACTGCCCAGTCAGATGAAAGGGCAGAAATGGGATGGATAATTGGAAGAAATCCACTTCCCAGAAGACATGAGGACTTCAGCTCAGCAGCAACGTTTTGGCCACTTCCAGCTGACTCCAGGAGTTCACTGAACACAAAATGTTACAGTTAAGTTGCACCTCCTCAAACTGATCCAGGGACAATTCCAAAATTGGATAAATTGGACAAATTTATCATCTCATCCAAGGCTTCAACCTGGTGGATGATGATGCAGCTCCTCCATCCAAAGCTCCCCAGCCCTGGTGTTCAATATTAAACTCTTATTAAATTCTTATTCTTTGCTCTCTCTCCTCAACATGAATTAACATCCCAGGACAAGGGATTCGTGCACAAGGGATCTGGAAGCTGCATTCAGGTTCCCGCAATTTGGAGCAAGGGGAGAGTCACAATTTATGTGCTTTAGATACCAAATAACCAAAGGTGCTGCTCCCCTTCTCCACCCAAAGTCAGCAGAAACCCAGACAGGAGAAAAATCACACACAGAGGAAATAATTCCTACAGGGGAAACCTGCAGGAAAGGAGGAATTTTTTAATTATGTGGAGCACTGACTGAAATGGAGTTTTAAAAAATCTCAGTGTGCAGCCAGAGCTCAACTGGAGGAGGACGAGGAAGCCTCAAACCCCTTTGATAACACAATTGCAGAACAGGAGCTTGACAGGCAGCAAATCTGATCCTAGATGAGATGATCAGCTCCAAATATGTCAATATTACACTTCTTCTCCAACAGAGCCTCTTCTGTACTCTAAAAAAAGAGATTCTGGGAGTTTTCAAGAAGAATCAAGCAGCACAGGCTCTTGGTGGAGACATTCCCTGCAAATCATTTTAAACCACCCAAGTCAGCAAGAATTAATGGACAGCAGCAGGCAAAAAGCTATTCTGCCTCGAGTTGCCACTTCTCATTTCTATCTACACCTTCAGCAGCTGATTCCATCCCACAGCTCCACCTAATGCAGCTGGAAAAGCCTGGTGAAAACAAAGCTCCTGCTGGCACAGAGATTGGAATATGCCCCTGTGCTGCTGGTCTGGGCAATCACAACTGACAGACAGGACAAGAGCTGAAGAGCTGACTTGTTTATCTCCATGCCTACAGAGGTGTGACAAAAAAAAAAGAAAAAAAAGAAAAAAATAATCACAGAAGTCAGGGTTTCCAAACTGACCATTGTAATTCAAGAAGTGTAAGATCAGTAAGGGATGTTTGGTAATAATTGGGCAGGGAAGTGCTTGGTAAATGGTGTGGCAAGCCCAAACACAGACCTCTCCCCAAAAAGCATCGATAAAGACAAAGGAAAACATCAAAGACAAAATTCAAGAGGGGCAAAGAGACCTTCTGTAAGTCATTAAATGGGGAATATCTGCAGTGGGAGTCCCAGGGAGTTTTTTCTTGAAGAGATGAGTTGAAGATCAACTAAAGGACTCTTTTTGGGCAAAAAAATACAGGCTCACCCTCCTCTGTCAGTGCAGACACACATCCATGCCCAGCAGAGCCCGAGGGGGATAATCCCTCCCTTCCCAAGGCACAGCAGAGCCCTGTCCCTCCCCAGCTCAGTGCCAGGGCTGCAGGGAAGGCTCCACAGGCACCAGCTGTGGTCCTGCTCCCCTCTGGTTCCACCCGTCACAGATGTCAAAACATCCTCCAAATTCAGCTCCCTGCAGCACCAGGAGAAGGGCAAAGAGTGGGCAGCTCCCCCCTGCCTCCATCTGCTGCCCCTCACCTTCCTCAGCTCCTCCTCCTCCTCCTCATGAGGCTGGGAGGGAAAACACAGCCCCTGAGGGAAAAAAAAAAAAAAAAAAAAACCCCAANAAAAAAAAAAAAAAAAGCCCAGCACACCTGGAGATTTAACACAGGCAGCAGAAGGGTGCACCAGCAGGGGTTAGCAATAACACAGGGATATTTACTGCAGACTTTTACCTAAATGGGTGAATTAAAACATTGTCTGCATGCAAATACTTCCAAGAAATCAACTCAGGAGGTCCTGAAAACAGTTTAGGAGATAACCATTCCCCAGAAAGATTTAAATCTACTCCAAAGCTCTTCACCCCAGTAAACTTTTGGAAGATCAGAGCAGACACTGAGGAGGAAGGTGCTCTTAAGTAGCTCAGTTTGATGGCAAATTACTGCTCCAGCTCAGAGACTCAGACCTGCAGGGACACAGGCTTAGCCCTCCTGATGTATAAACACATCCTCCAGCAAACCTTATAGACAGAATGTTCCTGTTCAATAATTCTTTAAAAGTCCCTCTGTGTTTAACACGCTCCCCTTGGCACAGGATTGCATTGCTGTGTTGCTTATTCCCCCATCTCCCTACCAGAAGAGTCCCCAGAGGATTTTCAGCACTTGTTTGCTTCCCAGAAGGGTTTCATTCCCCCAGATTCCTGATTTTAGGACTCTATGGTCTGGATTATCTGAACTAAACATTACACCCCTTGGAAATGTCCCATTTCTGGGATTTCTGGAGAACACAAACCAGTCCTCTGACATTTCTATGGCTATCCCAAGTCACTTGGGTATAAAATTTTGCTCCATGGCTCTGTCCTCCATCAGAGTGGGATGACATCCCAGTCCTGGTCCAGGCAGAAAACACAACTCCATGGCTTTGAGGCTCAGCAGGCACTCAAGGCTCAAATCATGGATTGTATGGAAGGAGCTGGATATTCTTCTGAGGATAAAAATGGTGTGGGGAGGTTTTAAGTTATGCCCAGATAAATGAAATCCCAGAACTAATTTTCACAGTGGTTGGCTGGGAAAATAAAGCATCATATTGAAGGGATAAAGCAGGAAGCATCCTCCTGCCTGCTCCCTGCCAGGCAAACACACACCCACACACAGGCTCAGGGATCAGACGTGGCTGTTTTCAAAGCCTTTTCCTCACTGCACTGAACAATTCCCCTCCTCAGCTTCCTCCACCTCACCCACTGCAATCAAACCAGCAAACAAAGAGTCACTGGGTGCAGCAGTGACAGCTCCTAGAGACCTCCCCTCCACCCAAAAAAAAAAGAAAAAAAAAGCTGTTTGGCTTTAGCAGGAGCACCACGTTCTCCAGATTGACTCATCACAATTTAGCCCACCCAAACAATTAATATCCGAGGCTGCCTCCCAGAGGTGAGCTGCAAGAGGAAGCCACCCTGCACATCCAGAGCCATGCAGCTGCTTTCCCAACTGGATATCCACTCCTCATCCACCGAAATTCTTGGCCAACATTTCCCAGGTGAGCAGGACAATTTCAGCAGCAAGGCACCAACATCACTTTGGGATTTGGCTGTTGGACTATTTTGGCTATTCTCCTCCTTTTTTTTTAGATTTTTTTTTTTTTACAGGTTAAAGGGGGACGTTTTGTTTTGTTTTGTTAGACCCTCTAGAAAAAGTGATTTAAGACTTGCAAGGATTTCTTGCTTAAGCTCTTCATGGAGAGGAGAGACAGCAAATACCTCCAGAGATCCCACTAGCTGGCAAAAGCCCAAGATCAGGCCAGTTAAGGCTCTTCAGTAGACTTTTCCTGAAACATTTAAATAATTTAGAAAGCATTAACTCTTACTGACAGCTTCTCAGGCAGCTCTTTCCTTTGCAGGGCTCTATCAGAAGCCTCATCACTCTTAATCCAAAAGAAAAAGAGATACTGCAACAGCCCCAAACCTTGGTCAGGGTTGAGAAGATGGATTTTAAAAGATGCCTGAGGTATTTTTCTCTGCTGAAATGCCTTCTTTGTACAGGCAGGTCTTCCAGAGGCCACCACCTGCCACTTATCTGCAGTGGCACTGTGTAAACCATGCAAAAAATGGTTAAGAGAGTGTATGACAACATTTCCCTGACTTGGGGCTATTCAGAGGGTGGGAGCTGCTCCCTGCAGGGCTTAAAATGTGTAAATACTGTAAAAATTAAGCAGCAGGGAGGAGTAAACTGCTGGGAATAAACCTTTCCTGGGGGTTAAGTAGAAGAGATGCTGCAGCACCACCAGTCTCACTCTGGGTCATCCCTCCCTCCTCCAGGGTACCAGGGTCATGTTTTGGAACAAAGTGAATTTCTAGCAAGTTTTCTTCCCCCTCGCTATCTTATCGCCACCAGAAATGAAAACAGCTGCTGAAAAGGCAGCAGTGGCTGTGCCAGGCTTTCACAGCAAAGTTGTTCCTGCACCCCTTCCCACCACCACCCCCCAAAAGGCACTGGATGGAACAGTAAAACCCACAGAAAACCACAAGTTAGGCCAAACCCAAGGTCTGTGCTGGAAACAGAAGCAGAGCACTGAACCCACTGATCACCAAACACATTTTCTGTTGTGCTTCTCATCAAGAGTCAGAAAGAAAAACCTCCCTCTGCCACAAAAAGCAAGAACAGCCCAAAGGGTGCCCAAAGGGGCACTGAGCTGCACTCTGCAGCCTCATCCACCCCCCAAAAACAGGGACTGCAACTCCAGGTTCAGCAGGGTGACACAAACCACCCCATGCGGTTTCCCATGAAACAACATCAGTGACAACAACAACAACACAGGTGGGGGGAGAGGAAGCAGCACCAGATCCCATTTTCCTGCCCATCATCAATCCAAAATGAAAATGCCCCAGTCCAGTGATGAAATAACTGCAGACTGGCATGCTGTGAGCCAATGTTATTCATTAGGATGTTGTTTGTGGTTCATCTACAAGGCTTCCACGGTTACAGCACCAGGGATGATGTTTGGGAGCATTTTACACACACTACATACATGATTTTCTCTCCACTCAGCACTGCACTTCCCCCAAGTGAAACAGCTCCATGTGAAGCTCACTGACAGGCTGGGAGGATGTTTTGCCATTAATTAAGAGAAAAACCAGAACAGAGAAGCTCCTCAGTGCTCATCTCCCCATGCATACCTTGAAACTAAATTCAAACCCCGACAGACAGCGCTCTGGTTAATTTAAATGGAATTCAAAAGGCATTCTCCATCCTTAAACACAGAGACACCCAGCACAGGCAATAGATATCATCACTAAGCACAGCAAAGCCCATAGAAAACACATCAAGCACTGCCTTACTTTAGAGAATTAAATAATTCAAGAGCTGGCAGAGCTGCTTTTGTAGATTTCCTGACCAAACGCATCACCCAGCAACAGCAGCGCTTCGCTTTGGGGGAGGATTTTTAAGACCACAACTTACCTGCACTACTTCTTCAAGAGAGAGACGCCTCTGCTGCCCCCAGGGCTGCTCCCCCCGAGCCACCAGCACTTGTCCCCAAAGGCCACTCGCTCAGGTGGCCGAGGCAGCGCCGGCTCCTGCTTTTTCACTGGCTCCAATATGAATCCATCCAGAGCATCTTTGTCTCTCACTTCCAATTGGCGAGCGGCGGATGGGTGGAGTGAGAGCGCGACCCATTAGCTCCCAGATGGGCACCTCCAGCCCGGCTCTGCCAGCCCCAAACCTGGGCAGAACCTCTGCCCATGCCACCCCTGCCCCTGCCAAGGGTCTGGGCTGCCACCCAGATCCCACCGCCCCTCGGAGCTGTTTGCCTCTGAGAGCAAAAATAGAGGAGTTAAAGTGACCCAGCGCTCCGGAGCCGGAGAGTTTTGCTGGATGCAGGATGGAGAAAGCTCCTGCGCCTCCTTAAAAAAGAAAAAAAAAGCTCTGTGCCAGCCAGGCTCAACTGAAGTGAGAAGATGCTGTACCTTACAGAGAGAAGTACAGGGAAAGCCAGAGGATGAAAAAAAAAAAGGAGGAGGGGGGAGAAAAAACCTGCTGCTGAGAGGGAGATAGAGCAAATTCCTTAAAGATACAGCTGCCGTGCCTGCCGGGCTCTGGTGTTTCATCCAGCTCACTGCACGGCAGCAGCAGTGCAAGGGTTAATGCATGCATGCAGTGGAATGAGAAACAGGGCAGCAAGTCTGTGCTCCAGCAGCAAGTTGCAGAATTTAGAGCTGAAAGACCTCACCTCATCCAAGGGGACTTAAATCCCAGTGCTGGACCAGGAGGTGCCTAAAAAGCTTTGGAGGGAAGATGCCACATCCCCTCCTCCTGCTCCAGCCTATTCTTCACTGCTTCACTTTCCTTACAATTCGAGATTTTCAGCACAATAAGTCAAGTCTCCCCCAGCTGGATATTTAAAGCCCAGAGGAATGGTTTAAGCTGGCCAAACAAACAAACAAAAAAGGGAAAAAAGAAAAAAAAAACCAAACTCCCCAAAGCAACATCAACTCAGCCTTCGAGAAGGCAGAACCTTAAAAGAACAAGCCAGAAATAAATAGCCAATTATCCAAACGCTGGCAAGGCTGGGTCACTCCCCTACT
Organism: Cisticola juncidis; assembly: GCA_013400215.1. Classification (NCBI taxonomy): domain Eukaryota; kingdom Metazoa; phylum Chordata; class Aves; order Passeriformes; family Cisticolidae; genus Cisticola; species Cisticola juncidis. Next base: position 29,641 of record VXBR01004974.1, on the reverse strand, counting down.
CCAGTAACTCTGACAATCACTGTGACTTCAGTCAAAAAAAACCCCTCAGTGATGAGATTTCCCAGGAGGCAGCAAACCCTTCCCAGAGCCAGGCAAGGGGAGGCAGCACCTGGCTGGGGAAGGGGCTTTGCTTTAGAGCCCCCAGGCCCTGCCACGGGCTGGTTTCACTGCACAGAACCACAGGCAGTGCGTGTTGTTAAACACCTCCCACGCCTCTGCTCTGCCCAGACTGCTCAGCCAGTCTCCTCCATTTTTTTATTTTTTTTTTTTTCCCTTGCCATGCCACCTGACGAGCTTTTCCAGGTAAGGCACATCACAGACTGGCAATAAGATGCTAAGGAAGCAGAGCGTAGTTCAGAAAGTGTTTGGAGAGGGGAAGAGAACCCTGGAGGTCTCCAGTCCCACTCCTTGCTCCACCTTTACAGAGAAATCAGGACAACACCTCACCGAGCCAGACATCTTCCCCAAAAGAAGTTTTAGAAGAAGTTGTGACTCCTATCCTTAGGATCAGCCCTTACAGAGCTCAGCTCCTAACCCAGCAGGACTCACCAAGCTCCCCATATTACATTACAGCAAGATTTGAACCAAGCTGGAATTTTTAAGGTAATTCCTCACAGTGAGACAAACCCGCATTAGAACATCTTCAACCCTGCCTCTATCCCCACACCTGATACCCTCAGTAACAGCTGAGAGGACACCTGACAGCATCACAGCCCTAAAGGTGAACTGAGCTGAGCCTCCAGCAGGTATTTCAGGTTTCACGCAGTGCCGGATTCATTTCAGCCAGTGAACACGCTCAGGAAACAAAAGACTGGCTCAGATCAGTTTCTATTTTTAATTTTTTCCACGCTGAGGTTGTTTATCCTCTCCCTGGGTGTAGCAGGGACCAGAGCAGCTCCTTGGTGGAGATGCCAGCGGCCAAGCCATGGCACCAGAGCTCCCAGAGCATCACCACAACCACACCAACCCATCCTCCAAATCCCTCCCTCTTCACCACCATCTCCAAAACCTCCTCAAAGCCCAGATGGGTTTTCTGAGCTTCTCTGCTGCCCTGTCCAAACCCTGGCCACGCACCGTCCACCGGCCTGCTCCACCTCTGCGACACCAAACGCTGCGGCCACGGCGCCAAATCCTGGGAAGAGCCGGCGCTGGCCCCGAACTGGCCGTAGGGCGAGCGGAGGAAGGTGAGCCGGGGGTAGCAGAAGGACGCCGGCTCCATCAGCACGGAGAAGAGAGGAGAGCCAGGTACGAAGCAAACCGAGTCCCCCTTCGCCTCCTGCAGCGCGTACTGTTGGGACATGCAGTCTCAGAGCCTTCTCCCAGAGAAGTTCCCTCTTTGTCCCCAAAGGATTTAGTGCAAAAAAAAAAAAAAAAGAGTAATAAAAGAAACCCCAAAGGCGGCGGAGCAGCCCTGCTGCTGCTGTCAGAGCCCAGCAGAGCACACTGGCAAGGCAGCGTCTCCAGCCTGTATTTAAACGCCCCTCTCAGAAAGCAGAGATGCAGCACAGGAAGAGACAAATTCCAGCCCTGCGTCGGGCTGATAAGCCAGGTTTATAATATTCAAGAAGTATTGGCATTACTACAGTTCCTCCCCCCAGCACAACCTCCTCCCCCAACGAATATCTTGTGCAGGAGCTTGTTGTGCACAATAAGCAAAAAAAAAAAAAAAAAAGAAAGAAAAAGCCCAATCCTTGAAAAAAAAATAGAAAAATCAGCGTGTTCCGGTGGGAACAGCCAACACGTTGAATAAAACAAACACACGCGTGTTAAACCCTGGGGACGCAATTAGGCTCGGAGCAGGGGGAAGAGGCGTTTAACTCCTGGAAAAGGAGATGGCAGCGGGCAAGAGGAAAAGGAGAATAAACCTGGCACCTCACACTGCCTTCCGTGGGGTGGCTTCTCCCAGGGGGTGAGCCCAGGTGGTCCCTGCAGGGTGCCAGCACCTGCCCCAACAGCAGGAGGGGAGGAAGGTCACCTCATCCTCCTCCCAAGTTGTTCTGTCCTCCTAAATCCCATTCCTGAGCCCCTCTCAGGGGGTAACACCCAGCAATAACTCACTGCACCTCCACTGTTTGCCCAGCTGAACACCTTGAGACAAAGGTGACAAGTTCTGAGCATTGACCAGCTGAGATCTTCTCTCCACCAGCTTCAAATCTTAGGTTTCCCCACCACAGCCCCCATCAGCACTGCTGGCATCCATCCCACCACGGCACAGCTGCCACAACCCCACCAGCCTTTCTCCTGCCACTTCCATCAGGTCCTTCAGACCTGGGAAACCCCAAAGGACACGTGGAGAAGAAAAGTCCTCACCCCACACCAGCCTGAAGTGTAACCCACACCAAAGCCTTGCTTTTCATGTTTTTCTCCCTGTGTTCTTGCACTTTCTCAGCAGATCTCTGAGGACTGACACTACTTTTGCCTCTGTTCCCTGCCCAAATCACAGCCCCACTGGCTGATCAGTGCTCACAGAACCTCCCTCAGCAGCAGAGGCAGAGTGAAGCCCTCAGTCCTGCTGGTTTTAATTGGGAGTCAGAGCCAGGGATGAATTTAGAAAGAGGGAGCAGAAAAACCCATGGAGTTATGAGTGACAGCAGAGCCCTTTGATATCACAGCCAGCACTGACAGATGCAGGAGCCCGCAGAGCTGTGCTCAGGGCCAGCGCGTCCCCATGCCCTGCTGAGAGCCTCTGTGGGGAGCTCAGCCCAGATCAGAGTTAGGAAGTTGTATTTCCAGTGAGAAAGAGGAGAAAAAAAGAAATAAAACGAGATTTTTCAGCATAGCCAGGTCCCAGCACCAACTCCTGAAGGAGCTGCCCTGCAAACCTCACAATCACACAGCGCTGCTCACACTCAGGTAAGGAGGAACTTTGAGGAATTGCCTTGGCATTCCAGGTTTTTAACCACATTGCATCCTTCCCAGCAGGCTCCCCACCCAGCCTGGATGGTAACAGCCAAGGTAGCTGGGATTTAACCTGTGCTGGAAGTCTTGGCAAGGATTTGCATATTTAGAGGGTAGATAACAGCTCCACGATGATGATGATGAGTTATTGAAGTGTCCCCAGCTTTGTTTACTCCCAGGGCAATCCTACACAAGGAACCAGGATTTCACCAGGAGTGGGTTCCCCTTAGGAGGAGGTAGCTCAAGTGCCACCCAGCCTAGTGCAGCAGAAAGGCTCCTGTGCCTTCCCAGAGACACCTGAACCCCAGCACATCATTAGAATTACAAAAAACCCCCACCACACCAGCAGCTTTCTCCAGATAATGTGATTTAACACCTGTCCTTAGGCATAAAGTACCAATGCAGAGCATCAGTGAAGTTCTGCCAGGACAGATTTGGAGGTTTTAGTCATATACAGGCAAATAAAAGAGCACCAGGCTAAGCTGGGTAATTCCAGACTAAAATCCAGCTTTGCAACCAAAGCCTGATCTCGAGCCTAACTCCTACCTGAGCTGCCTCCTGCAAGAAAGCTCAAACCAAACAACAAACAGGCAAATTGAACAGCACCAGGTCAAGTCTGATAATTCTGGATTAAATTCCACCTCTGAAGCTAAAATCTGACCCTAACTCTTACCTCAGCTCCCTTCTGCTGAAATATCCAACTTCTCACTGACACTTTCCTTGAAGCCAACACAGAAAGCTTCCCTTGCGGATCCTTTCCCTTTGAAACCCAAGACATCTTTGTTTTCACACTGACTCAACACAAAAATAAAGCTTGTTCTAATAAATGTTTACAGCCTCAAATGATTTGCTACAGCTCTACTAGAAGTCAAGGCACTCTGAGCTTACACACAGATATCTTATGCCACCGGCTGGGTCAAGCGAGGGCTCCAGTTAAAACCCCAACCCTTCTTTTTATCTGCATTTATTTAAACAAGCTGAAGCACTCAAATTGCCAAGGAACAACAGGAGAGCCGGAGGGGAACTTCCTCTGCGGTCCATCGTTCTTACGGAGCACCAACTGTACAAAAGCCACAGATATTTCAAAACTGGAGGGCTCTGGCTGAGATGGATTAGCCAAGAAATCCCGATCCCAGCCGGGGAGCGGCGACGCGCGGCTGCAGGGGAGGTGGCAATGACTGAGGTTGCTGTGCAGACAGGACTCAAAGCGTCACCTCGCCGCTCCAGCCTCCCAAAAAACCCCAAAAAGCAGCCACAAACCCCACAGCAGTGACCCAGGTGAGGCACAGATGGATTTTCTCCATGCTGGGTCTCAAGAGGTTGACCCCGTGCTCCAGCACTTGAGGGGCAGGAATTTGGCAGAGGAGGGACAAGGCTGAGCTCACACCTAGAAATAATCCAGGAAAAATCCTGTGAACACCGAGACAACTCGGGGAAAAGGGGAGAATTCACTGTGGATTCTCCACGTGCAAAACCACACGGAAAAGATGTGGCTGCCCCTGGAAGTGCCCAAGGCCAGGTTGGACAGGGCTTGGAGCAACCTGGGACAGTGGAAGGGGTCCCTGCCATGGCAGGGGGGGATCGAGATGAGGTTTAAGGTCTTTCCAACCCAAACCATTCCATGGTTTTCTATTCCTGCAGGACAGCCCGTGGCACCGCCAGGTCTCAAGAGTGACAACGGGGACAAGGCAAAAGCAGCAGAGCAAAGCCCTGAGGCAGAACATCGGCTCTAAATGAAAACTCCATTCAACCGGAGCGGGAAAAGCTCCGGAGGCACAAACCCTCGCCAAGCACCGATCCTCACGAGAGGTCCGGGGACAGCACGGGTGACAAAGCTGCTGTGCCACCTACAGTCCCTTCTGGTCCAACACAGAGCTGCTCCGCTGTCACCCGGGCAGTGTCACCCCGCGGGGCCGCGGCCATGCCGGCGAAGGAAGCGCTTCCTCTGCACGGCAGCGCGGAGACACCGCACAAACAACTCCGAAATTCACCCCAAAATCACACAGCGAGCTCCCAAGCGCATCTAAACCCCTCCTCCCCCCGCTTTTCAAATACACTCCTGGCTGGGGGTCTTCCCCAGCACGCACAGCTGCCCCAGCTCTTCACGGTAAAGTTTCACTTTTTCAACTTTTTGTCCGTCCCCCCCCCTGCTTTTTATTGCGGTTTTTACACCAACACGAAGTCAGGCAACCTCATCCGCAAGCAGCAGAGCGGAGCTGAGCTCACACCGTGCCCTCCGGCCCGTGCTGGGTGCAAACAAGTAAAAAGCGAGGACAGGACACCCCCAGAAGAGCCAGACCCGAAATTTCCAGCGTTCCTTTTCCCCCACCCCGCTCCTCCCGTCCCACCGCATCCCCGCGGCTGGGACATCCCGCTCTGCCCCAGCAGCTCAACTTTGGAGGTGTCACCACCT
>VXBR01004974.1:12442-24199 GCA_013400215.1 Cisticola juncidis | reverse complement strand
AGAAAGTCCCGAGTGAGGAGCGCGGCTGGAAGGGGAAGGGACAGGCGGTGTCACACCCGGCCGGGTCCTAAAGTCCGCCCGCGGCCCCGGCGGGGACAGCGACACCGCAAAGTGTCACCTTTACCCGCAGACCCCTCCTCGGGGAGTCTGTAGAGTTATTTTATATCATATATCGCATTGGGAGGGACATCAAAGATCATCCAGTTCCTGCCATGGCAGAGACACCTTCCACTGTCCCAGGGGGCTCCAAGCCCTGCCCAACCTGGCCTTGGACACTTCCAGGGATACAGGGGCAGCCACAGCTCCTCTGAGCACCCTGTGCCAGGGCTCACCAGCCTCTTTCATACTGAAAAAATTCTTCCTAATACTCATTCATACCTATATGGACATCATCCTTCAGGTTAAAACCATTTCCCCTTGTTCCAGCACAACAGGCCCTGGATTGAGGCTTTTCCCTTCCATGAAAAATTAAATCTGTGCTCGCTTTTCCAGGGATGCTGGAAGCATTAGCAGGGGAGAAGTTCAGAACTTCAGAGCAGGGGAAAAGCACAGCAATGATAAATTTTGCTTCTCCCCTCAGGTGTGTTCATGGACACTGTGGGGTCCCATCATCAGACTGGATTTCTTTGCCATTTCAAAGGGTTTTTTTCAAAAAAAACATCAAAATTCCTCTAAAATAACCTGGCACAGGCACTTTTGAGTCAAAACCAACCAGCTGGGGGTCAAAATAAAGCCCTGGGGCAAAGTACAATGAGGGAGCTTGAGGTTCTTTACCAAACCAAGCAGCAACAACAAAGTTTGAAAAGCAGGTGCAGCAAAAAACAACCTGCAGCCTTTGCTGTAGGAAAAAACAGGCACATTTAAGTTCTTATATCACAAAGATTGGACTGGGAGTGTTTTGCTTCTCCATTTTCTGATTTTTCTTACCTCCAGAGGGGTCTCAGCTGATCCAGCTACAGCNTGGGGGAAGGTTTCTTTATTTATTTTCGCCGGCCCGAAATAAATAAATAATTTCAAAAAAAAAATTAAAGAGAGAGAGAGAGACAACTCGGTTTTCACCCCCTCCCCCCCGCAAGCCCGCCGATTTAANGGGAATCCTGGAATGGTTTGGGTTGGAAGGGTCCTTAAAAACCATCCAGTCCCACCCCACCTGGCATGGGCAGGGACACCTCCCACTGTCCCCTGTCGCTCCAAGCCCCATCCAGCCTGGCCTTGGACACTTCCAGGGATCCAGGGGAGCCACAAAAATTGGATTTTTGGATATGAGATGTGAAGAAGGTTTAAAGAAATCGTATTGACATCCTGGCTTTTGATAGCTACAGATCTTGGTGTAGCAGCAGCATATCCTGAGTGAACCTTCCCCATCCTCTAAATCAACAAACCACATCCAGGGGAAAAAAAAACCGAACCACCAAGGAAAGCATTGGACATCATTTTAACTGAGGTGGGAAATTCCCTGCCAAAATTTGAAGGTTAAAGCTATTACCCCAACATTATTCTCATACTAAATCCGAAACACAGCACTTTACCAGCTCCTGAGGAAGAAAAAAAAAATCAACTCTATCCCAGCCAAAACAAGGACATCACCCAAAAAGAGGAAAAAAAAAAAGGAGGGGGGGTGGTTTTAATCCAGTTACATTGGCTTGGAAGATGCATTTAGTGTGGAAGTGAATCCTTGTTTGAGTGGTTTAAACTGCACATGTTGAACTCAAGATTTAACTCAGAGCACACCTTGAGCACGTGGCAGCTGCAGCAGGGGAGTGGGAACCTGGTGTCCCCAGGGTCACCTTGCCAGCTCCTCCTGGAAGAGGAGAAAAGGGAATTCCCTCTATGGAATACATGAGAGCATGCAGGGATGACTTCCCAGGGCCAGAAATTCTCTTCCAGGAGTTTTGAGATCCCTCCCAGTCCTTCATCCCACGGGCTCTCAGTCCATGGTACAAACTTGGCCCCACATTAACTCCCTTTCAATACACTGAACTGTGTTTCCCCATGATGATAAACTCTCATTATAGAATAAATATAGAATATTATATATCTCATGCTAGAAATCTTAGCCCCTCCAGTAGCATTTTCTGGGGGGTATCAGCTTATCTGACACGATGCCAGGCACCAGAGGGGACATCAGATACTGGAGTGTCTGTCTGGTCTCTCCCAGTGTCTCCAGACCTGATCTCTGCAGACATTCTCTGCTGTCACCCAGGGGCAGCTGGATCCAAGGAGCAGGAGTTCCACCCTTCCCTGAGCCCATCAGCTTCTGGGAGCCTCATCCCAGCGTTCCCCTCCAGCAGGTTCTTCACTTTATGCACAAAGCTGTGCTCCCTCCAAGGCAGGAGTTCATTTTCCTCCTTATTGACTGGTTGGCATTAAGCAGCTCTTTGTAGCCAGGCTGGTTTGTGGCTGCAAACCAGTGGGAAGTGGATTTTTGCTTCTCAACCAGATCACACAGGACCTGCTTGCCTGGTCCAGCAGGATCAGCCGAGTATCCCAGCAGAAGTTCTTGGGTTCCCTCCAGGCCATGGACACATGCCAGGTGTATTTGCTTTTTAGCAGGATGCTTTTCCAAGACTCTGATTGATTTTTTTTTTTCTTTCTGGTGGCCTCACACTGGAGGCTGCAAGAGCCTGGACACAGAAAGTAACACTAGGTGGACCCAAGCATTGCAGAGAAACCCTTATCCCATCCTCATGAAGCTGGACTGGGATTCCCAAGCTGTGGCACGGCCAAGACTTGAAACAAAAGCAAAGACATTGCTAAGGGGACCCAAATTAAAAATTTAAGTACTACCATACCTGCAGCCTGGGTTGTTTTATTCTGTTTGAATCATGAACTCCTTGAATCCCACCCTGCCTCCTGCTGCTTTGACTGCAGCTCGAGGGAAACCTGAGTTCTCCTCCCAGCTCCTGCTGCGCATCCTGTTCGTGGCATCACCTGCAGGGCACTGCAGGCAAAGGCACAGCAGAGGGAGCAGCGACCTGCTGGGAGCTCCCAGGTAACTCCTGCCTTGCATTCTGGGTCATTTGGGGTGGTTTTTAAGCGTTTATCCCATCACTGTCTCCTTCAGCTCTCTCTGGCTTCGCCCCTGGAGTGAATCCCACAGGAGCAGCTCTGGGGATCCCGTTTCAGGACACACATTTCAGGCTGCTCTGAGGAGACCCAGACTGGTTTGAGGCACCAGGTTGGCTTTCAGAAGTCAAAGAAATTAAGTTTAGAGGCCAAGGGAGCCAGTGACCTGGAATTTGAGAGGGTTGTGAGACTTTGAGGTGAGTTTAGCAACTGCCACCTTCTTCTGATGCCTTTCCAGCCTAAAAAAACACAAATAAATATCAGACTGAACAGCAACAGCTCACCCAGATGAGAGGGAGCACATCAAGTCCTCCTCTAAGAGTCAAATATTTTAGGGCTGCCCCAACCTGAGAAACTCAAACAAGCAAGAAAGAGAAGACCATGAAAATCACAAAAGAACTCCAGGAAAAGGCACAGCAGTCCCTGTAGCACAAAGGGGTTAGGGGAGCTTAGGAGGCAGCTGCACGAGGAGCAGACCCAGAAATGTGAAATTTTGAGGCAAAGGCAATATCCTGCTGCTCCTCCTCATGCTCCCAACCAGAAGGTGAGAGTCACCTCCCACAAAAGAAGAAATCAGCTACATTTGCTTAGAATGCACATAAACCCTCATTCCTTTGTCTCCCTCCTGCACAATCTTTTTCCCTAGCAAGGAAAGGAGCCTGGTGAGGCCAGAGCTGGTGCTCAACCCAAGCTGCTGGGAAGGTCAGGCTCCTTCAGCTGCAGATTGCACCCAGATGGTGATTTCCTCCTGGGGAAGGCAGCCAGGCTCCAGCAGGCTGTGCCAGGGCTGCAGGCACAAACTCCCTGGCCAAAGCCGTGCCAACATGCAGATCTCATTAGGCACAGCCCACAGCCAACTCGTGCTACCCCCGCTGGAACGGGGAGAGGAGGGCAGGACCCAGAGCTCAGGCAGCACCACCACGGTCACTGCACAGGCTCTGCCCTGAGCACGGCCCCTTCTCACACCCTAAACCAGGATTCACTCCTCTGTCAACATCTCCCACCTCCAGGAGTGTCTAAGGAGAGAAAAAGGGAGCAACTCCCACCCGACTGACACCTCTCTGGAAAGGAGCCACAGAACTGGAGCTTGGAGAGGATCATGGAATCATGGAATGGTTTGGGGTGGAAAGGACCTTAGAGACCAGCCAGTGCCACCCCCTGGCATGGGCAGGGACACCTTCTTCTACCCCAGGGTGCTCCAAGCCCTGTCCAGCCTGGCCTTGGGCACTTCCAGGGATCCAGGGGCAGCCCCAGCTTCTCTGGGCACCCTGTGCCAGGGCCTGCCCATCCTCTCAGGGAAGAATTTCTTCCCAACACCCCACCTAACCCTGCCCTCTGGCAGTGGAAGCCATTCCCTGTGTCCTGTCCCTCCATCCCTTGTCCCCAGTCCCTCTCCAATTCTCCTGGAGCCCCTTCAGGCCCTGCAAGGGGCTCTGAGCTCTCCCTGGAGCCTTCTCCAGGTGAGCACCCCCAGCTCTCCCAGCCTGGCTCCAGCCCTTGGAGCATCTCCATGGCCTCCTCTGGACTCTCTCCAGCAGCTCCAGGTCCTTCTGATGCTGGGGAAGAGAGGAGCAGCTGCACATGGACTTAGTTGCTCTTACAGCCACAGTCTGTCCTCAGGCTCCCGAGCACCATCCCAGGGCAAAATTTGAACCAGAGTTTGAAGCAGCAATGATTGTGGTCAATTTTGGTAAAAAGGAAAAAGTTATTTCCTAAGGGAGTGTGAGATTGAAATCCATCTCCCAAGCAGCAGCTTAAGCTCTACTCTGGCCCTTCAGTACCTGGGTGTAGTTTTCCCTCCTGCAGCAAGCAGAGATCTCTCTGTGGAGCTTGTCAGAGCACATCCCCATTTCATGGCTGGTTAACAGCAGGACTGGGGGTCTCTGTGTCACACAGGGGCTGTCACACACGTGCCTGGAGCCTGCAGGAGAGCCCAGGCTCCATCTCCCTGCTGCCAGAGACCCAACACACCCTTACAGGACTCAGCAAACACTGGTAGAATATGGAATATCCTGATTTGGAAAGGACCCACAAGATCACCCATTCCAGCTCCTGGCCCTGCACAGACACCCCAACAATCCCACCCTGTCCCTGAGATTGTCATCCAAACACTCCTGGGAGTTCTGGCAGCCTCAGGACTGTGCCCATTCCATAGGGAGCAGTTCTCAGCCTCTGCATGAGGAACCTTTCCCAGATTTCCAACCTGAACCTCCCCTGACCCAGCTCCAGCCATTCCCGAGGTCCTGTCACTGTCACAGAGCAGCAATCAGAGCTGCCCCTCCTCTCCAGCACAGTGGGATTGCTGAGGCTCAGCCCTGCCCCTGAAGAAGAGGGGACATTCAGAAGATGGTTTTCCACTGCTCTGGTTTCTTTGTGGGTAAAATCTTGGGAAAATCCTACCCTTAAAATGATGTTACAGCTACACAAAGAGTCCTGCTGCCTAATGAGTACGTCTCAGGCAGAGATAAACACAATAGATTTGCACAGAGCCACAGCTGAATAGCTGACTTCAGCCCGAGTTTAGCCTCAGAGCATTAAGAGATTGTTGATTCCAGTGGAGAACACACTTGCCAACCTTTTTTGGGCTTTGTGCAAGAGCACAATTTAAAGGAAAAAACCCTCAGTCACTCCAGGCCCTGGCAACCCCAGCCCCTCTCGGGCAGTCAGCGGCGACTCGATGTGAATATTTTCACTGCTGCTGGAGGCAACGTGCTGGTGATAAGGAATTCAACATGTTGGTGTTTATTTATTTTCAGAACTCTAATGGATTTAGTAATAAATTCTGCTCCTTGCCCAAGACTCAGCTGAACATGCTCTGCAGCCCAAAGCACAGAGCAGCAGATGCAGATGATGTCATGTAACAACGCAATAAAGAATTACACAATGAAGGACAGCAGATAAAAAACAGGAACAATCAGCAGCAAGATGTAATGAGGAATGGCCTTAAATCCCAGCCATGCAGAGCCCCTTGACTAATTCATCCAGTTCAATCACACATATCCACAGGCATAAATATTTACCTGAAACCTTCATGATGAGGAAGAGGAGGGCACCAGGCAGCAGGACAGCTTCACACCAGGCAAAAACACACGGGAAGCAGCAGAGACAAAAACAAGCCTAATGAAGACCATCTTCCAGGCATAAAAAAAGCAGATTTTAACTGACTCAGCAGCAGGTTCATGAGGACTTGCAGCACAGAGAAGCTCTGAGCAAGTGGAACAGCTTCCAGACAAGCTAAAACTCCCACTTTTAACAGAAAAAGGGGTTGGATTCTGGGATGTGGTTGTGAAGAAGATTCTTCACACTTGGCCATGGTGACTTTCATCTCACTGAGCACATACAACTCGTAAGAACAGGGGGAAAGAAAAGGGAAAAAAAGCCCCTCAAGTTCCACAAGCAGCTTCAAAGCCCAACAGGGTTTTCCTCTCTGCTAAAGCGGATTCAGAGCTCATTGTGCTCGTGGGACTCGGGTTGGGCTGCAGGAAAAACCTCCTGCTCCTCTCCTTGAGGTGCCACCCTGCCCCAGCAAGGGGACAGAGGGGATGAGGGATGCACAGAGCACCCTGAGAAAGCCACTGCAGTTCACACCTCGAGCTTCCCCAAAAAGCCTGGACCAGGAGGGGACATTTGGTGAGAGGATGTGACAGGAGGGGCATTTCAGGAGGTGTCAAGCACAGGTATCAGCAAAGGGCTGAGTGGGAGAAATGCAGCAGCCCCTGAAGGAGGATTCACCAAGAGCACAGAGCCCCCACAGCCCCAGGTCTGAGAGCCCATCCCTTCAAACCAACAGCAGCTTAAAGGAATTCTTTACTCTGAAATGAGTAAACCAAAATGAAAACCAATGCAGCAGCACAACCCAACAGTGGCACTGAGTTACTCTCCCCATTGCCACGTTGACCAAAACTGAGCTCTTTTCATGCTAATGAAAAGGCCCAGCACATGTTCTTACATTAATTTGGATCAGCAGCATTCCCACCACCTGGAGAAGGACATAAATAGAGCCCTCAATGCCTTTAGGAAGCAGTTCAGCATCTTTATAAATATATTTTTGCATTAAATGCCACAGGCTCTTGATGCCAGCAGGGATTGAGTGACTCCCACTGAACAGTGACAAACAAAAGAGGCTGAAAGCAGAGGGGTTTTTATTCCAGCCCAACACCTCCCTTTTCCATGAGGGGGAAGAATAACGAGCTGGAAAAGCCATTCCTGAGGTAGGATTCTTCCAGCCAAAAGGGACCTCCAGTGATCATCTAGTCCAGCTGAGAGATCAGATCTGCCTTCTGCAACCCTTTCTGCACAGGAAAAACTGTCCCAGAGGGATCTGGAGGTTTGCAGCTTCCTTTTCAGTCTTTACAAGACAGAAAGAGAAATTTTTGAGCATTTGATACCCAAAGTAAGAAGCCTGAAATCGCCTGCACGTTTACAAAAGAAAATCATTCCATGAAAAAATTCCAAGCAGACCACAAGTTTTTGCCTTGTTTTACTGCCACGAGGCAGAGGAACAGGAAAGGACCAGTGCAAGGTAATTTTGACTCACTAGCAGGGAAGTTTTCCAACATTAAGCCACTTAAACACCAGTCTGGTCATCATCTCCTAGGAGATTATTCTTCCTGCACAAACCAGAAAACCCCAAAGGTTGTCATGTAAAAACAAGGGGGGTTTGATGAGTTTTATTCTTTTTTAATAGAGGAGAGCTGGAAGAAAAACAAGTGATTCTTATCTCTGAATCCAGTGTTTCACTATCAGTCCTGTGCCAGAATATAAAATTATTTCCTTGCTACAGGAAAGATCTCTACGTGCAAAGATATGCAAGGCTCCATAGCATTTATATCGTGTTTATTTTGCAGACAGCCCATCCATACTCCCCTTTCCTCATTCTCCACCTGAGGCTGCAGAACTGTAGGAAATACCTTTTAATCCTGTTGCTGCCTCTTACCCCAGTGGGCAGGAAAACAAATTTTCCACACCAAAATGACCAAACCCAGCCATTATTTGCCACTTTGAGAGCTGCACTTCACAGCTGCCCACCACAACAGACACCACTGGTGTCTGCTGGGCTGCAGCTCCTGTTCCTGCAGAATTCAGCTGCAGTTACAGCTCCTGTAATTCCAGCTCCCTGTCCCTTCTCTTCTCTTGTATTTTGGGGTGTCCTGGCTGAAGAGAATGAGCAGACTTCAAAGAGCCACCTACAGCAGTGCTGGCACCTTCTCATGCATTCAGATGCTGCTCTCACAGACAGGCTGGCTCCTGGCTGGGAATCCTGAGAAAATAGGTAGAAATGACTGAAATGAAAGCAGAGAGCAACTTGAGAGTCATTTCCTTCTCTGGGGAGCTCCCACATGCCCTGCCCTTTCACCAGCCTCAAGTCCCAGGATGTGGCAAGAGATTTCACCCAAGGACAGAATAAAACATGTCAGGAGCACAATTCCTTTATCACAACATTCTGTCCTTCCTTTTTTGGGGGGATGGTGCCCAAAGAGCTGAACCAGTTTGAAATTTCCCCAAGGATGTGTTTGTGGAAGGAGCCTCAGTGCAATTTCTGAGCTTTCAGCACCAGAACCACCAAAACAAGGGGTTTTCTGAGAAAGGGAATAAAAGCAGTGCATTCCCTTGTGCTGGTGTAACACCCACCACAGAGCAGCTCTGAATGAGACCAAACATTCCTGGTAGTCCAAGGTCTTTGCTGCCTCCCCCATGAAGAAACTAGATGAGAAAAACAATGCATTTCAAACCCTCTGCAGACCTCCAGAGCCTGAGAAACTCCAGCAGACTGATATGAAGAGAGGCAGCAAGATTCAGCTCAGACTGGCCTGCAGTTCCTGTTCCCACAGGAGAACGTGTTTACACCCTGATAAGCTGGGCAGCAGCTTGATTTCAGAAATGTTTTAGTTCCAGGGCGAGGAACAACTCCTCTCTCTGCAGAAACAACTCCTCTCTCCCAGGACAGCCTCAGCCCCAGATGATTTTGTCTCTGAGCACTGAAACCTGCTGGGGAACAGATAAGCAGCCCAAATCAGGGTCAGAGTTGATATTATTCCAAATAATGCCCAATGCTGTTCAAAGGAGGATCCTGAAATGATCCAGTTTGCTGTCACTGCACACAGCTCCAAGCTTTGCCCAAGGATGCCTTTTCCAGAGCAGCCAAAACTGAACTTCATCCCCTCCCAGGGACCAACCACACTGATCCACCTTTCCAAAAGCTCCTACAGCCACCAGGGAATTGTGATTTGGGTTGGAAGGGACCTCAAAGCTCATCTCATTCCACCCCCTGCCACGGGCAGGGACACCTCCCTCTATCCCAGGTTGCTCCAAGCCCCATCCAGCCTAGCCTGGAACTCTCGATATTTTTGTCTTCATACACAAACATGCCAAGCCCTCATTCAGCAGCTACAGTTCTTCCCCAATAAAACATCAAAACCTTTAGGTGAGAAGCTGCATTCACATCTGCTTCATCTCCCTGTCCATGCAGATCACCCCAGGCTGGGTGAAGACCCCTCCTCTCCCAGCTCATGGGGGACATGAACTCCATCCCCTCAGCTCCTTCTCTGCCCACCACACTGAGGCACCCCATGAAGTGCTGCCAGAAACAGGGGAGCAAACAAAGGCAGCGTTTGGAAGGAGAAAATCAGGGAGGTTTCTCTCCTGGCACGATTGTTTTCAGCCTGGAGACACAAAGCAGACACTCTCAAGGCTTTTTAATAGAGAGTTTGCCTGCCATTACAAGTATTTATTGATTTTACACTGAAACATCACAGCAGTTCCTTGCCAGCCACCTTCTGGCTCCAGGATTCCCCTCCAGCTTAACCAGGCTGTTTTCATGCTTGCCACACCTGAACTCTCACAGTCAGAATGTTCCCTGCCCTCCAAAAGGATGCCACAAACCCCACCAAGCACCAAAAGTTCATTGTGGTCTCATTGGGTGAGTGATGCAAATCCCCCCAGGGCTTCTCTCACCTCCCTGGGGTCGAGGCATTCAGAGGATTGGGATGGGATATTCCATCCTGGTCCTTATTAAAGGATAAATTAGGTGCTTGTGGTCATTTTAGCAAGAAATCCTCGCTGAGGGTTTGAGCTGAGGTTGTGACCCAGCTCTGGGTGATTTCAGCACGAGCAGCTCTCCCCAGACATCACACTCCTGGTTTCTCTTCCCCAGCAGGAGGAAGGAGAAGGGAATTCTGTCCTGTCAGAGACAGCCTGGTTCTGTCCCAACACCAAAACCAATTCAGGCACAGCCTGAGAGAGCTCCAGAAGTGTCTGGACAATGCTCTCAGGCACAGGGTGGGATTCTTGGGCTTTGATGATCCTTTGGGCCCCTTCCAACTCAGAATATCCCACAATTCAACAATTTAAATTCTACCCCGAGCAAGGTGAGATCTGACAGCTTTAGAGGAATCCAAAGTCTCATCCTTCTTGCCCAAGGATCATCCTGCAGCTCAGGAAAGTCTGGCCCAATTTGTGGTTGATTCCAGCCCATATCCAGCTCATCCCTGCCCAGATCTGGGTTGGGACACCAGGCTGCCTCCAGCCTCACCCATTAAAAAGGTTGAAATCACTGAGGGGCAGTGTCCCCATCACACAAAACACCCTGAGGTGCTGACAGCCCCATCCTGGCTGGATTTAAGGTCATTATCTGACTTTCTGAAAGTCTAAAAGGTTCACCTGGCACATTTCCTCTGTGGTGATCACCAAAGAGAAACAGAAACTGCGAGGGAAGAGTTGAGCAAGCCCTGTGAGAACCATGAGGAGCAGGATGCAGACAGCCAAAGGCTCAGCCCTGACCCTTGCAACATCCACCCAGGGTGAGAGCTCCTGGCCACAATTCCCAGACAAATATCCCATTAAGGTTTTGGTTCTGCAGAGAAAGCAAAAGCCTGGAGCTGCCAGACTTTGAACGCTGTGGGAGTTACTGGTGATGGGTGTGGAGGGGGAAAAGGGCATCTCAAGGGCCTAAAAACAGCTCCTTCCACTGATCCACAAACCTGCTGCACCCCAGAACCCTGGGTTGAATAAAAACTACCAACAAATAGCCATTAAAGAGCTTTTGCAGCTTCACAGCCTATGGAGAGCATTCCTAAGGTGTTCTCCAAGTCTGGATTCCAAGGATCTCAAGTTAAAGGTTTCTACAGCACAGAAGGGTTCACTCATCCTCTGAGGTCATTCCAGCATCTCCAAAAATCCTGCAGCAGGGAGACCTTCAGCTCTGCACTGTGTCACAGGAACAGTTACCTTTTGTTCCATTTTTAAGCAAAAAAATCTCCATAATATTTCATTTTCCCCACCTTTGACCACACTCTTCAGTCTCCTCCCTCGAGACCTTGGGGATTTTTATTATTTCATGATTTGTCTGAGTAAGGCAGAAACATCTCCCTGCACTCCCAGGAACCAAGAGAACCCAAAATCCAAGGGAGATCAGATCACACAGAGCCCTTCAGATCTCCAGCAGCACAAACAGGATCAGCTGTGGCCTGGAGCAACACAACCTTCAGAGGCTGTTTCAGGGAGGTTAAGCAAATTTACCTCAATAACACAAGTTTATGCCCCTCTCCTCCCTTTAAATCACGCCCCAGTCACGACACTGGAGCACAGATTAAAGAAGACAGGGTTGATTAGCACCACAAAGCTCAAAAGAGGTTAGATAATTATCCAGCCATTATCCCAACAGAATACTTGTGGCTAACAGGCACAAAAAAA
>VXBR01004974.1:0-12425 GCA_013400215.1 Cisticola juncidis | reverse complement strand
AAAAAAAAAAAAAAAAATCGCGAAGTTTGGTGCTTGATGAAGCAACAGCACCTCTGTTCCAAAGAGAGGTGATTTGCAGTGATTTCAACCATCTGGAAGAGTTTTTTTGGGAGGCACAAAGCAACGCAGCCCTGAAGAACAGAACTGGGAGCTCTGGGAAGCAGCTGAGGTGCTTTGAAGCAGGTGAAGGTTTTCCTGTCAGAGGGAGAGACACAGAGGCATAATCCCAATAAATCATCCCTGAGAACAGGCTGGTGTGGGGTGGGATCGGGGCAGCAAAAGCCAAAATCCCCTCCAGGCTGTACAATTCCCACACTTCCCAGCCAGGACTTCCACTGGGCAGGGAGTTCCCCCTCAGGGTGGCATCTCCCCTCCCAGTACGGGATGGGAGTCCTGGGAATGAGGTGGGGACACCACAGCTGGGGTGACCAGGCAGCCCCCAAAATCCAAAAGACCCCAAGGCTGCCAGAACCCCCCTCTTAACACTGTTACCATCCTGTGGTTTGTTGGCACAGGAAAAGGGGAAAGCAAAACCTCCTCTACCTGCATCCCTCAGAACTGGAAGCTCTATAAATTCCAGATCAGCAATTTTTGGGTGGGTTCCAAGTACTTTTCACCAACAGCTTCCAGCCCCTCCAGACTTCTGAGGGATCCCAGGCATGGCCAGCTCGGGCAGCTGCCTGTGTGCCTGAACCAGGAGCATGGAGGGTGCTGTGAGCTCTGGAGCTATCCAGAGTATCCCAAAATCCCTCCACCTCCTCCTCCAGCCACCCTGGAGCTCTGCAGGGCAGCAACCTCAGCCCCAGCTTGGGCCCCCACCCCACAGCCCAAGTCTGACCCACAGGGGACTCTTCGTTCTGACAAAATAGAAAATGAGGAGTGTCCCATCACACCAACCCTGATTTTTCAAGTCCATTTTCTCCATAGGCTCTCCCATCCCAAGGGAAAGCAGAGAAGGACAAGCTGAGCAGATTCCCCATGGCAATCCCTGTGTCCAGCCTCCCCACCCCAAATCAGGGCTTGTTCCCAGTCCTGCCATCACCTCCTCCCCTGGGACAGCCTGACCACAGCCTGGGACTCTCCACCACCTTACCCTAACCCTGAAGTGTTTTTTTCCTTCTCCCCCACAGCTGGACTGATCTACAGGAGTTGTACAGGGCTGTGGGGCACAGATCCCCCAAAAATATCCAGGAAAGGGCCACCATCCCTGTGCAGGAAGGTCCCCACTCTGGAAAGAGCTCCAAGGGGAACTCAGCATCTTCCTGGTCAGGGCAGCCCCACCTGGGACACCCCTGCACTTCATCCCAGCCAGAGGCAATTCCCAAAATCCCAGGAGAAACTCAGCAGGAGCAAAGCTACAAGGGCACCCAGGAGCATCCCAAAAGCAGCTCATCCTTTCAGCATCTCCTGGGGAGACAGGCCAGGACTTCCCCCAGCTCGAAGGAAAAAGGGTTGGAGGAGATTAGGACAAAGATAAAAGCAAGTTCAAGAGGGGATTAGAACAACAGGAGCAAATCTTACTTCTCTGCACCCCCAGCAATGCATCTGGATGATTTTTCCTCCTCTTTCCAATGGCCTGTGGTTCCTTCCCTGCTTGGATAAACCCAAAACCCCCAATCCCATTCCTTTTGTACCCACAGAGGACAGGAGCTATTCCTACCAGGAGAAACGGGGAAGAAACCTCCAGCTGAAAACAGCAAATCCCCATTAATCTTCCTGGCTCATGGGGATGGAGGGGAAAGAAGAATAATAAAAATAAAAATAAGAAGTGTGCACAAGAAATGCTGTCATTTATCACAAAGCAAGTTTGATTATAAGGCAGATCCCAATTAAGGGTGTCAGTTTGGAGTGGCACAATATTCCCAGCACCAGTTCTGCTCACCTGAAATCCTTGGATATAACCAAGGAGCTGGCAGGGGGAGCAGGCAGCAGGAGCTCAGAGCTTGCTCTCGAGGCTTTGGGCTGGGTGAGCCCCAAGCACAAAATAAAAGCATCTTCTGCTTTTAAACATGGATATTACAGAAAAAAAAGGATTAATTGGGTTGGAAGGGACCTTAGAGACCATCCAGTGCCACCCAGGGATACCTTCCACTATCCCAGGTTGCTCCAACCTGGCCTTGGACACTTCCAGGGCCAGCCACAGCTTCTCTGGGCACCCTGTGCCAGGGCCTCCCCACCCTCACAGTCAATAATTTTTTTTTTCAAATTCTTGCTCTAAAGCTGCTTTTTTGCAGGACTCTCCATTCATAATAGGCACTTTAAGGTGCCTAGAAAAGCAGTCTGGGCAATTTTCCCCCAAGTGTTTCCCAGATCCAAGGAAATCTAAGCAGGTGTAGACAGAACGAAGAAAAATCTCTGCAGCTAATTCATCTTTAGTGAAAAATCTCTTTCCACATTTTCCCCAATTTCTGCAGCCTTTAGCCCCAGATCCCAGCACTGAGCTGGCCTTGGAGGAGCTATCTGGGCTTGTGGTGGGGCTGACCCTGACTGGGGGCCACAGCAGATCTGTCACCGCCCTCCCCAGCTGGACAAGGCTGAGAAAACAACAAGAGGCTCAAGGTCAAGATCAGGGCAGGCAGAGATCCCTCACTGGTTAAACCAAGGGAAAACCAGGCTCAGTTCAGGGCAGTGCATTTTATTTATTGCCAATCAGATCAGAGCAGGGTGGGGAGAAGTAAACCCAAATCTTAGAAACTCCTTCCCCACACCCCTCCCTTCTTCCTGGGCTCGGCTGGGTCTGCCCTGGAGCCAGCTGGCATCAGCTCCATGGGATACAGGGAAAATCCAGCAGCTTCTCATGGCAGCCACCCCTGTAGCCCTCACCTATCCCAACCCCAGGGAAGTGTTTCCCTCTTCCCTTGAGGACTGAGGGACACCAGGGCCACCCCTGGGGACAGCTGCACCTCTGGAAGGATCCTCGCCCACCTGTAACCATGGCTCCCCTTAAAATGAAGATATTGGTGTCCAGCACCTCTTCTGTCTGCCTAGGACAAGCTCTGTGATTTCCTGGTGGTCTCTCCAAGCTCTCCATAAGGATGGGTTTAGGAGTGTGAAGGTAAAAATCATTGTTCTGGTCACTGCTATCTGATGTAATGCTTCCAAAATCAGGAATTACTTCTGCTCCTGAGGTTTGATTATTAGGGAACAGTGCAGTTAGTAAGGCTTGTGTTAAAAAAAAAAATGCCCTGGCATTTCACTTCTCCAGGTGGAGCCAAAGGAGCCTCCTGGGCATTTTCCTCTTGGTGTGCTCCACCAGTGGAAACCAGAAGGCTCTTGGGTGAGCCAAGAGTGTTTTTTTGCAGTGGTAGGAACCAACACTCAGCCCCTGTTTGCTCCCTCATTTCATTAGTGACAATATCTATTATCCTGGGGCACAAAAAACCCACCAGGCACTGCTGGAATAAGGACCCAGGGACCCAGGGCAGGTGGGACCACTGGAACCCCCCTGGGGACCCACAGGGAGCTCAGGGTGCAGAGGTCTGGAGAGCCTTACTAACACCCCATTCCCTAATAATCAAACCTCAGGAGCAGAATTAATTCCTGATTTTGGAAGCATTACCTCAGATAGGAGTGACCAGAACAATGATTTTACCTTCACACAACTAAACCCAACTTTATGGAGAGCTTGGAGAGACCACCAGGAAATCACAGAGCTTGTTCTAGGCAGACAGAAGAGCTGGCAGACACCAATATCTTCATTTTAAGGGTAGCCATGGACCTGCACCTCCAAGTTCTCCACAGTTTGTGCAGAAGACAACAAGACACCAGAGGCATTAAACATTTTTTTTCTTTCCATCCACTCTCATTAGTGGTGACTTGTAAATAGTTCAGTCTATCATGAAGTGCTGTTTATTTCCTAAGAGGTTTTCAGGCTAAACAGGGTGGGTGTTAACTTTTTATAATCCCCTACTCTGCTTTTGCCAACACTTGGATGGAGAAGACTGTTTATATTTGTTCATAGTAAGACAGCACAAACACACACACAAAAAAAACCACCACAGATTAATTTTGATGCTTTCAGTGCCAGATTAGACTCTAGGTGCAGCTAAAAATCACATGTATACAGAATTTTTAATCTGAAATCGTGTTGCAGATGTATTTGAAGCTGCCCTGTCCAGCCTTGTCAGACCCTGTCAGCTCAGGAGGAGCTGTTGGGTGACTTGTACAGGTTTATTCCCTCTCACACTGTGGAGGTAAAATAAAAACCAATAAATCTGGGTTTTAGTCACTCAACAAGCAGCTCGTGGCTTCAAAATCCTCCCAAACCCCTCAGAAGTGAAAAGCAAGGCCAAACTCCCAGCGCTGCTCTCCAGGACACCTTTTCCAAGATTCCCCTGGGTTCTTTCACACCTTGTGAGCAGAAGCAAAAGCTGCAATTAAATAGGAGTTCAGCAGCCAGAGGCCCTGGGGTGTTTGAGTCCAGGACATCCCTCTGGCCACCCTGGAGGGTTTGGAGACCGGACAGGGGGTCTGGGATCTGTACAGGGGGGTCAGAGCCTCACACAGAGCCCAGGAGGACACTGCCTCTGATCCCTGTCCATGGCAGTGAATACTTACATGCAGGAAGAATCACAAACCCTAAGAATTTAAAAATAAATAGTAGCTAGTTTGTTATAGAATATAAATATAGAAATTAGGATGCTTAGCATATGGGGGTGAAGAGACAAGATGGAGGAATTGGGGAGTGGCCCCTGTGCTCCTTGTTCTTGCTCTCATCCCCCATCTTTTGCTGAGTTGGATTTTAGAGATTGGTTTAGAGTAGAATTGACATGTTAGTGTAGGTAGTAGGTATTGGCAAAATTTTGTAAATAAAAAATACATTTTGGACAGTGGTTGGGTCGGAGATACCGAACTGAAGGTTTGGGGATCTCTGATCCGCCCCAGTCCGGACACGTGTCCTGCTCTGCTGGGGACACCTTGCAAAGCTGGACAAGAACTGAGAGATAATTTAGAATAAACAGCCTTGATAACATGGACTGGTGGACTCAACTTGTCTCTGGCTCTGGTGTGAAACACCCAGGGCAAAGAGAAGACTGAAAACCTGATTACCTCGGGGAGCAGCAACCCCAGGGAAATCCCCAGGGAACAGCAACCCTGGGGGAGTCCCTACTGCCTCGGGGAACAGAAACCCCGAGGAGAATCTCAGGGAACAACGACCCCGAGACTGGGGGAGGTCACAGGGGGTGGACATTTAAACCCAGAGCTCATTAAGGAGCCCCAGCCCCACCCCACATCTGCCTGCAGTCCCTGGAGCCGTTCTGGGAGCTGCTCTCCAAATTCACATTTTGTGCAGCGAGTGGTGGCCGAGCACTCATCCAAGCAAACAAACTCCCCTTCTCCTCCAAGACACACAGCCCTGCTGCCTCCCTGGATGCAGACTGGAATATCCAACCTGTCCTTCCCCAAAAACACATCACTGGCACATCCCCTCATCTGCAGAGCTGCAGGCACCAGCGAGCTCACAGCATCTGGGCACCCTCCAGTTCATTTTTATCTGCTGTGAGCCTGGAGTCAAGCTCAGGGCTGCACTCACAGACCTCTCCTCCTGCAGGAACCTCTGCTGGGCTCCAGGCAGTGCCTGCATCACCTTCCCCCATCCCCTGGCAGGAGGCAGCGCTCCAGCATCAACACATCAGGCTCCACCAGGCTGCTCGTGGGGTATGGGATGGCAAGCACAGGGCTGGAGAGCTGCCTGCAGCCTTCCAGGACCTGGAGGTCCTGGAAGCTCCTCCTGAGGTGACAGGGTCTGACACAAGGCTGGACGGGGCGGCTTCAAATACATCTGCAACACGATTTCAGATAAAAAAATCCTGTATACATGTGAATTTTAGCTGCACCTAGAGCCCAACCAAGAGCCAGTCTGGCACTGACAGCATCAAAATTAATCTGTGGTGGGTTTTTGGTTTTTTTTTCTCCCTCTCCAGGAGAGCTGGAGAGGGATTTGGGACAAGGGCCTGAATGACAGGACAAGGAGGAGTGGCTTTATACTGAAGGAAGAAAAGTTTAAATTGGATATTAGGAAGAAATTCTTCCTTGTGAGGGTGCTGAACCCTGGCACAGGGTGCCCAGAGAAGCTGTGGCTGCCCCTGGATCCCTGGCAGTGTCCAAGGTCAGGCTGGACAGGGCTTGGAGCGCCCTGGGACAGTGGAAGGTGTCCCTGCCCATGGCACTGGATGATCTTTGAGGTCCCTTCCAAGCCATTCCAGAATTCAGTGATAAGACTGAGGCATTTGGATTCTTGCTGCTCTCTGCACAGACTGCTGCATTTGCAGAGCCCTCACCTCTTCCCCTTTTTCAGGTGAAAGCAAAGCTACTCCTATTTCTAAGCAGTTTGGTTTCCCTGAGAGCCTCAGCTTTCAACTGCTCTGTTTTCAGGGGCAGGAATTCCTGACAAACACTACCCCTAAATCCTAAAGCAGCTGGATTATATGAGGGACATCACAATTAAAAAGCCTCTCAGGTGAGGTGTTTTTATAGCCAGAAGAAAACACCATAAAGAGATACCTGTATATTAAAAAATAATTGCAATAAATAATCAATCCACTTCCTGCAAGGTGGAAACTGGAATGGGCAAAAGGATCTTTTAGGAGCAAACTGTGGGAAATTTGTGCACCCTGGAAGAGCTGAACAGGAGGGTTGGGGGGCATTTGGTGATGCAGAGTGCAGCAGGTTAAGATAAAACCACACCAAGCTCAGGTGGAAAGCCAGCTCCACACTGCATTTCAGATTTTTAGCTCTGCAGGGAAGTGACAACTTCCTGATTTGTCTGTCAGCATGAAAAGAGCCAAAATCCTGCTTCCACCTAAGAGCAACTGGAGGAGAAAGCAGAGGGACTCACAGGACTAAAGAACCTCCACAAAAATCAGCCGTGGGAATGAGGAGCACTTGAGGTGAGTAAAGCATCCAGGGGAGGAATTAATGGTGAACCTGGTTCTCAGCTTGAAAAATCCAGTGTTTTCAAAGAGGGAAAGGGGCTAAAGTCATGGCAGTGAAGACAAAACAAACACGTGCAGTCACAGAATTAATGCTCAGACTTTCCTTCCTTCAGGAGAAAGGAGCTGTCACCCACAGTGCACAGTGCTGAGGATGGAATCTAAGGAAATATTTTTTTTCCCCTCTACCAAAGCAGTTTTTCTTACAAAAACCTCACCCTTTTTGCTTATTTAAAACCAACATGAGCAAGACTGATACCACCCTCACAGAACTTGAATCTATCTTTGTATTTTGCTAATTCTGGCTACAAACTCTGATCTGCTGGGGAAGGACCCACACATCCCTTCCCTCCAAAACATCTCCCAGCCTCTGGTACACCATGTGCTGTTTAATATACCCACAGAGATGAGTGAGGCTGAAAATTAGTCAAGGAACAGTGGTGTTAATAGAAACCTGCCTGGGGGAATTAGTGCTCATCATCCCAACCTTCCTGTGCCTGCCTGGATTGGGCTCCTTCCTGGATATCTGTGTCAAACTTGGGCTGCATCACTCCCTGCCACACTTCCATCTTGTATTATTTTAAGTAAAAAAAATGACTCAAATACCAAGAAGCATCACATTCCCTTTTTTTGCCAGTAGCCAGAAGTCTTATTTCCTAATAGTTACAGCAGGATTTAATGCACACTTAGTGCTTTTGAGATATAAAGTGATATTTAAGTGTCATCATAAAGTACTCATGGAAAAAAAGGCCAGTTTAAAAAAAAATCAAAGCTAATTCAGCAGGGAAAATAATTTAAGTAAAGGAAGGGTCTAATTTCCAAATGCTTTTCCAGCAGAGGTTCTTTCTCTGTGCTGTTTTCATCCCCTGATCATCAAGATGGGAGTCACACATACATTTAAATAAGATATGGTGGTGAGCACTGCTGTGGCTTCTCAGATCTTCTAGATCATCTTCATTACCAGGAACAAACCAAAAATTACCTTAAATTGTCAGAAACAACTGACAATTTATTGCTTCAGAGTTACCCTCACTCGGGTTCACTGTTTCTCTGCTCTGCATGAACAAAATAATGAAATAAAAATCAGCAACTGAATCCTGTTGCTGCTGACAGAAATTCACTCTAAATTTCTCTGAAATCTATGATTTAAAGGCAATTCTTGCACTGTCTGGTCAGGTGAAATCCAGGCCAGTTTTTAGGCACTGAAGAGCATTTTCAGTGGACAAGAATTGGTCTCCCCCCTTTCATGTGGTGTCTGTAAGGGAAATACTGAACCCTTCCAGCACAGAAGTTGAAACGTTTCTAGGTTTTTAGTGGACACAGCAAAAAACAACCTGGAAAACCAACCAGCTTTAAGAGTACAGGATGTCCTGTCAGCCTTAGAAAGTCAGAGTGGATTAAAAAAAATAAATTAAGAATAAATCTGACCAGCCCTTGCCAGTTATCACCAACCTCTAATGACAAATGGAAATACTGTGGCTCTGAGGAAATACCATTTTCTTATCTTTTGTCCTGCTGGCTCCTCCATCCCACTCTAAGAGCAGCCCCTTGAGAGATGATCATGATGAAATCCAAATCAAATGGGGGGTGGTTTTTTTTTTTTTTTAAGAAATTCCACTCCCAGAGGTGTGAGGGATACCTGGAGCAGGCACAACACAAACGTGATCATTCCTGACCTTTCTTGGTGCCTTTCCAAACTCCCTCTGGAAGCCCTGAAGAGGAAATCCCATTCAGAAGGGATTGGGGAAGAGCAAAACTTGGGATCGGGGGAAGAGCAAAACTTGGGGTCTGGGGAAGAGCAAAACCTGGGACTGGGGGAAGAGCAAAACCTGGGACTGGGGGAAGAGCAAAACCTGGGACTGGGGGAAGAGCAAAACCTGGGACTGGGGGAAGAGCAAAACCTGGGACTGGGGGAAGAGCAAAGTGGTGGAAGCAGCTGCTCCAGCCTGGACCTGTGTCCCACCTGAGGCAGGCACGTGCTCCTCCAGCTGCAGGGCTATTTTATAAGAGTGGCTGAGCAGAACTGGAGATTTTTCTTATTAATGCCACTTCTGGTTACCATGGAGCTCTGCTGGGAGTTCAGAGCTGCCCACCCACGCCAGGCACCGAGGAACGTTATTACAGCCAAGACCCTTCAAGGACTTTTCAGGAAGATAATTCAGCCCACCCCAAATGCCAATTTAAAGTTTCCAGCAAGCAGCATAGCTTGAATTTGAAGTGACCACTCATGGCTTGGGAGGAGGGGGAGGAAGCTGGTGGTCAGCTGGGTTCATCTCAAACTTGGCACCCACGTTCATCCCAGGCTGAATATTAAACACTCTGCTGCTTTTTAAGGCTCAGAGAACAAGAAATGTGGACAGTGGAGGAAAGCAAAATAATTAATGGTGCCCTGTGCTATGCCAGGAGTCACTGGATGATCCTGGTGAGGCCAGTCCAACTCAGAATATTCTGTGGGGTTCTATGAGCAGCCAGCATAATTCATGAAAAGTTATCCAGAGGTGCTGTCCAGGAAGGACAGCACGTTCCAGAATGTTCCAGCACCTCCCAGTGAGGAAACAGAAACCCTGGCAGGGAAGAGAAACCTGGGCAGGGATTCCTCACATTCCAGTATCAGATGTGGCATTAAACAGGCAGGAAGAGGAGAAGAGGAATGCATGGTTGAGCATCACAATTGTTATTTCCTCCTTCTTTCCCATCCAGGATGAAGGATGGCAAGGATCCTCCAGTGCTTGTGGGGCTTTTGGACTGCAGAAACTGCAAAAAATTCTACACAAATCATGGCCAAACACATGAGAAAAAAAAAACCTGTAAGTAACAGAGTGGCTTGGTTTGGAAGGGACCTTAAAGACTCTCTAGTGCCAACCCCATGCCATGGGCAGGGACACCTCTCAGCAGCCCAGGTTACCTCATCCAGCCTGGTCTTCAACACTTCCAGGGATGGGGAGTCCACAACCCCCAGGGCAACCTGAGCCAGGGCTTCATAGCAAAGAATTTCTCCTCATATCCAATCCAAACCTACTTTCCTTCAGTTAAAGCCACTCCCCCTTGCAAAAGTCTCTTCTCCAGTGCTTTTGGAGGCTGCTAACACCTTGTGGAACCTTCCAAAAACTATCAAAACCCACTGTGAAGCCTCAAGCAACCATAACCTGAGCAGCCAGGCAGGAAAAAAAGAAAATCCCATAACATCTGCATCTCTTTTTCCACTCCAAACCCCCCAAACTGGGAGAACACAGCCCTTTTCTAAGGGCTAATCCACACACGAGTGCTTGTGCTGGAGCTCCCACACCCCTGCCAGACTGGAAATCAGCACTAACCTCTCACAGGAAACATCTCCATGGCAAGGCACTTGCTGGAGTGGGTCAGAGGGACACTCTGAGAGTGCTGGTGACACAGAGGCCAAGGAGCACGTCTGGAGAGCCCAGCCACTGGTGCAGCATTGATAAAAAACCTCCCTCAAAACACTGAGCTCAACCAACTCCAGCCTTCCATTTAAAGAACCACCAGCTCGACACCAGGCTCGCCCCTTCCCATGCAGACAGTAGGAGATGAAGCCTTTAAAAAGCTGTTGAATCACACCCATTCTTAAAAATAAATCAACTATTAAGAGGCAGGCTACTTCAGAGATATGTATTCCTCATTGTCCTAATTGCAGAGCTGGCTGAGGGCAGCCCTTTGGAGGCTGTACCAGGGCAGAGGAAGTTCTCCAGCAGACAATGTTCTCTCAGGCTCTGATTGTGGAGCTGAGGCAGGGCCACATGGCCCCTGACCCCTGAAAGGCACAGAATCACTTCCATTTGTGCTGTTGTGGTGGAGTCATGAACAACTGGGATGGTTAAATGGGATTTTGTAGGGTTTGGGGAGGTCTGGAGCGTGGCAAGCCTCAATTCCATCCTTCACATCCTTATGGGGGCTCAGCAGGACTTGAATTATTTTTTTCAGACTGTTTTTTAAGAGATAACTTTCCTTCCAAGAGCGCATCTCCAGGCAGGGTTATCAAGGCTGCCTGACTCTCCCCAGCTCTGCTTTCAGTTGGTTATAAATTCATCAAGCCCTGGCTGTTCAGGGTAGGAGTTTGCATGCTAGGCTGGGTCTGCCTGGGGCACAGTTCTCTTGGAACATGTGAATCCAACTGCTTCTCAGAAAGCAGCATGGGAATAAACACATTGTTTTGTTCAATTTCTGGTGGCTTTTTCCATTTTTTTTCCCCTTAAAGCCTTGGACCCATGATTTAGAACAAGGGCTTTAATGAGCGAGGGACAAGCTTTTTGTGTCGAATTTCATTTTTGTCATCGCCAAAAATCCAGGCAAATTATAAGCCTTTTGAGAGGAGGAGAAAAAGCAACTAAATTGCATATGCTCAACAGCCCTTAGAGTTCAGGATTTAAAACTCGAGGGTTTTGGCTTTGCTGAGGAAAATTGGAAGCAGGTATGGGGTGAGCAGGAGGTAATGAACAGGAGGCAGTGTACAAGTCAAGGAAATGTGCAACAGCAGGGGATACACCAGGAAAATTGGTGACTGGAGGAGATTCAAAAGGCTTGAAGGCAACAGGGCCAGAGCAGCAAGTTGGGAAGACAAAAGGACAACATCAAGACAAAGGTGCCAAGAAGTGCTCTATGAGCTCCAGCATAAAGCAGAAAATTATGGAATGGTTTGGGTTGGAAGGGACACAAAGATCATCTGTTTCCAACCCCCTGCCATCATCAGGGACACTTTGCACTGAACCAGGTTTCTCAAGCCCCATCCCACATTCTATAGGTTGTGCAGATCCTTGTTTCACCCTTTCCCCAGCAGTCACAAGAGCCACTGACCAGAGCCTATTCCATGTGTCACATTCAGCTCTGGAAAAGCCCTCTGCAGTCAGGGGGTGCAGCTTTGCTGCTGGAGGTTGATTTAAACAGCAGGATCTGCCCAGCAGCCCTGCAAACACAAACCTGCTGACACCAGAGGCACAGAGAAGCACTTTCCCAGTAGCAGGCAGGAATTAGCAAGTTTTTCTGATTTGGGGAGTGAAAGAGCACCAGTCAGTGTTTAATTACTGCCCCATAAAACATCCAGCTTCAGTTCCATTCTTCTGGGCTCCCCAGCGCTGCTTTGGTGGCCTTCATCTGGCACCAAGTTGGGTGTTGGACCTTGTGCTTGAGGGAAAGGGACCCGAAACTGTGGCGTTTGTGAAGCCTTGCCCAGCATTTGTCTAACCTTGGAGCTGAGGATTATCCACTTTTCCTTTCTGCTTTGGGACAGGGGTGGGAAAGCACTGGGCACAGGAATAAACTGCTCCAGAGATTTCCTGTTGGAATGAACCCAGAGGAGGCACCAACTTGATCTGAGGGCTGGATCACCTCTGCTGTGAGGGAAGGCTGAGAGAATTGGGATTGTCCAGCCTGGAGAAGAGGAGGCTTTAGGGTGACCTAATTGTGGCCTTTCAGTACCTGAAAGGGCTTCAAAAAAAGATGGAGAAAAATTATTAACAAGGGCCTGGGGAGAAGGGAGAA
>VXBR01004973.1:585840-738268 GCA_013400215.1 Cisticola juncidis | reverse complement strand
TCTCTCTCTCTCTCTCTCTGTGGCTGCCCAGCTGCCTGCCGGCCCCCTCGACTGCAGAGCTGCTTAGGACACCGGGCAGCCGGGGCTGGGTGTGCTCAGCCTGCCCACATGAAGGAGGCTTGGGGCAGCCCGGGTCTGCAGCACAGCGTGTGCTTGTAGGTAAATAACTGAGAGGAGAGTGAGCCCGTGGGTGGGAATGGGTTCAGACCTGTTCCCGTGTGTCAGTGGAGGCATGTTCACATCCCGCTTGCTGCTTGGTGGTATCTGTGGCAGCAGTGATCTTGGGCTCTTCACAGGGTAATTTTGATTTAGTATTTTCTCCTCAGTGTGTAAATTTACTGCCTTCATAATATATAACTTAAGTCTCTAGTGCTGTAACGCAAAAGAGGTTTGTCATTTACAATGTGATTCTGTGTTTTGTTCTTAATTTTTTCTGCGAGGGTCAAACACGTTTCCCATCAGCAGATATTAAGTAGCAATTAGGTGACAAACACTTAATATTTTTTCCCCACAGCCGATTGTCTGAATAGGGCATCTAATGAGATTAATTTTCCAAGGTGTTACTCATACAGGAATGAATGAAGAAACAGGAATTAGATGTGTTTAGTTCTTGTGCTTTTTGAATGCCAGACATGCTGTCACAGATGTTCCCTAGAAAACCATTTCTGTGCAAGGAAGGTGGAAATTCAGAGTCCAGAGCCTCATAGAACTTGCAACCATAAGCTTAACTAAGAGGAGTATGAGCACCAAATGGTTAGGTCTTGCTGTTTACACTACCGACTGTCTCTCTGGTGCTGCAGTCTGAGACCAGACTGAAGAGCAAAGATCAAAGCCGAAGAGGAGGGAGGGGATTTTCCCAGGTCACTTTAACTTGATTATGATGATCACATAACCTCTTCCTTGTGGAAGGGTCAGCAGGGGCATCATCGTCCCTGTTTTGGCTGGGACATCTGAAGGGGAAACAATATTGCACCAGCTGACAGTTGTTGCCAAACATTTTCCCAAATATTAATCCAGTGCTGTGTTTACCTTAAGTATTTTTTTTAATTAGGAAGCAGCCAGTTAAGCTTATCTTTTCTGTACATAGACAAAGTAGCACTTTCAAATGCTGATCTAGGAATTAATCCTGGGATGAATCTTCATTAGCTTTTTGATCAGTGATTGGGACAGTACTAGCTAGTAAAAAGCAGAGAAGTATTTTTTTCCGACATCTTAGTATACAGGGATACTGTTCTGTTCTTCTACAGTGCTGACATCATAAAAAAGACAGTGGTTGCTTACAAAATATTTAACCAAGGAAACCATATTAAGTGTATCTGAGCTGTGAAGTCAAATATTGCAATATATCTATAACTTGAGGGTATGTCTCAAATATCAAAGATTACATTTATAGATTTCTTTTATATATATATTTATTTATAGCTATGTATTTATATGTCTAGATTTGTTAATTTGCCTGATTTGGGGAGGCAGCAACATAATAATGTTTTTAAGCTGTTCTGTAAAGTATATTTTTGGGTTTGTATGCTTTTGGAAATATTTATGGGAAATCTTGACTCCCAGGTTTGCTTGTTAAATTCATGTTTTTCTTCTGGCTGTGTAAAAGATTTAATATTCTGAAAAAACAGCAGTCAGTGCTATCAGTTCAGTAACTATTCCATTTCCATTAACTCTGTGGAAGCAGTGAATGAACAAGGACCATGGGGCCAAGGGTCAGGTTAAATTGCAGGAGGTCTGGGCAGCTTTGTCATGACCTGTTTTTAATTTTACAGCCTGCTTCTAGCTGCTTCAAGTCAGCTAAAACAACCTTGGGTACTATGCACACTTCAAGTACTCTTCTTAGGAAAACAGAATGGCCTGCCATGAAGCTGCTAAGTAATTGCTAATTCTGATCAACTCTGTTAGCTCTGCAGAAATGCTGTGAGCTTCAGGTTTTCCTCATTTTTTGAGATGTGATTTTTTTTTTTACAAATGTGCTGAAACTTGTCCTTTTTCTGACATTCTTTGTCTTGATTAAATAAATAAAACAAGACTTAGCACACAAAAGAGTATCAAAAGATTGTCTGGTAGAAATAATGTTTTATTACAAGTGAAACAAAAAAAAGGTCTCTGAAATCATAGGTATAAAAAGTCTGTCCCAAAGTATGTAATTGCCTGCTTGAACTAGTCCTCAGTAGGCATTTATTGTATGTATTGAATCCTTGTGTCAGATTTATTTTTCATACTTCCACTTTGACATAGTTAATAATAATTTTCGGTCGATGTTAATGAATTACCTATTTGTTTTAATCTCTTGATCACTACTGCATGCTCAAGTTATTTTGGTTCAGAGTGAAAACAAATAAAAACTTCTACTAGGCATCTAATTGTGAAACTAGTCTGTTTTGCTGTTCATTGTTGCTATTCTTAACATATTATTTTACTTCCTCTCAGAGTGTTTAGTAATGGTAAAATAATTTATTTTAATCATTTCTCATGTGTAGTCTTGTTCAGATTCGTCTTCTGCTCAAAAAGTATAATTGTCCCAAAAGTGCAAGAGTCCCAAACTTTCATTCATTAGAAGACAAAATGACTCAGCCTCTTTAATGGGAGTTTTTAACTTGGTATGGACTTCTGGGCCAGAGGGCATCTTACCTTTTTGTTTCCTGGTGGTCTAAATGCTTTGACTTTTCTTTTTTCCTTCACTCTCAATTAATTTGTGTATTTATGTAGTCACTGGATTGGGTTGCGTACATTTTGGAGACTTGATGTGCTTCTGGGAGTGGTGTGATGGTCAGCTATGAAAGATAAAATGCTGAGACACATGGGCAATAACTTTCCTGCTCCTTAAATGTTTGTGCTCTTTTGTAGTTTTAACAGAACCCTATTATCTAATTGAAACAACAGTATTGCAGACTATTTAATTATACCTTTGGCAATAAATCCTGACTTTTTTTTTTAATTAAATAAATCAAAACTTGCAATGAGCCACACAAGTTGTGGAGGTTTTGGTTTTTTTTGTGTGTTTTGTTTGTTTGTTTTTTGTTTTTAACTTGATGTCAAGTAGGCAAAGTAGTATTCTGAAGGTAGTAAACATGGGCCAAAACTAACATTAGAATCTTAGGGAAAAAAACCGGTTTCAGACACTCAGACTAGCTTTGATTTATACTAACATCTCTGTGTAATGAGCACAGGCAGAAAGTTATGATCTGAAATCTGAGGTTTAACTCAAGCAGCTTCTATGGGATCTGTCCTTCATTTTAAATGGTAATAGTACTTAAATTTGTGCCTATGAATTCACATGTATATGCATTAGTTTGAAGACAAATTGTGTGAACATCATCTGTTCTAGATATGTTTTATAGTTGTTTTACACAAATCTTAGTTCAGCTTTAAGTGTAAAATAAAGTTACAGAGGGTTTGAGAGCTACTGAAATGTTTGTGAGGGGTCATACACTGCCCTCCTTAGTTGTGTCAAAACTGAAGTGGGAACTTCTGCTCTGTTTTCTGGTTCTTGGATGTGTCTGTCTACAGCATGCTCCTGTACATTTTGTCATATTAAATGAAATATGAGTGTTCTACAAGTTCACTGTTTCTTTGACTGCACTGGAGGAAAGACCAGAATGCACCATGGTGTGTGATGCAGGTCTGTGTGCAACAGAAGTCGTCCCTTTGGCTACAATCTTGTTGTACAATTTGTTTCTCCCACCATTTGCAGATTGGAGGCAGTTGCCCTGGTCACCTTCTTATCATGTGACTAACAAGTAGTTTATGATAAATATCCTCTGGCCTTGATTTGCTGGATTGGGAATGAGGGTGACGTGAGTCTGCCTTGTCTTTTCCAGTTATTTGGCTAGTGCTAAATTTTCTGGATGCTTTATAACAGCTGTAGGGACCAAAGCCTTGTAGCCCTTCTCTTGAAGGGACAGTTTTCAGATGATGTGTGCAGAAGTGCCTGGTGCTCTTATCTCACCTGAGTAAGAATGGGCCGGCTCAGGCCTGGGCTGGAACCTGGGAACTGGAATCCCTCCCATTCTCCTGCCTCACGCACATCACTTGTGTGTCCCCATCTGGCAGCTAGCTTCTGCAGGGAGGGGAGAGTCCTCCTGCATTGTCAGGGGCTAAAGAAGTCTGCAGGTATATTCATGGAGCAGCTTGATTGTAACTTTTTTTTAACAACAAATGCAATGTCAAAAAACACCACCCCACATTTAAAAACTGGAAGTGTCTGGGCCGGGTGCCCACCTTTGGCAGCTTAAACAATCTGCTTTAGATTTCAGGGTTGAATTTCCTGGGCAAAGCAAAAGATGTGGGGCAGGTAGGAAGAGGCTTTCTTTCCCACTAGTGCCAACTGGATCAGGATGTAATGCTGAGCCTACGATGGAGCAGGATGCAGATGTACTTGATGCAGCATGGCTGCATCAGTCTGCTTAATGTTCAGTGGCAGATAGAGCTGAGAAGCTGAGGGCTGCTTGAGCTTTGCAAATTTGAGAGAAAGCTCTTGAGCATCAAAATTGATTTTGAGAGACTGGCAGGCAAGACACCTTGTTTCTGAATAAAAAGGAAGCTCTGATCACCAACCTTTTACCACTGTTCAGGAGTGTGTTAATGGGCAATTCTGATTCATTGTAAGGGACAATTCTGATTCATTGCAAGCTAATTCGCAAAATGCATCAAGCTGGGTGAGAATTTGGCTGTAGTAGGATTTTATAGTCCCAAGGGTGGCTGTTGTATGTTCATTATCTTTAATCCGAGGAAGAGCTTGAAAGGCTGGCCCTTTCCATTTAGCTGATTTATTGATATTAAGTACAATGTACCTCTCCAATTTAACTTGTTATACTGCAGTAAATGAAATTAAACAAAGTTTTGGATATCTTTAAATTTATACACTACATTTGTATAGATTTAATAGAATTCCATAATCTTAATTGTAAAAAAAGTTTTTAAAAAATCACTGTAACTGCTGTTAATCTGGAGAATTTATATATGTCTTATGAAAACACACAAATCACTTTGAATGGTATG
The DNA here is from genome assembly GCA_013400215.1 of Cisticola juncidis. NCBI lineage: Eukaryota > Metazoa > Chordata > Aves > Passeriformes > Cisticolidae > Cisticola > Cisticola juncidis. Next base: position 733,264 of record VXBR01004973.1, on the reverse strand, counting down.
AACAGGAAAATAAATCTCTACTAAGCAGTGAGAAGAAAAAAAAAGATTTTGCAAAACAAAGGCCATCTGAAGTTTAGTCTTGACATAAATGCTCTGTCAGAGCAATCTAGTTCCTAGCCTAGACCATTGCCTAGAAAATCTTTCATTATCGCACATTTATTACTGTTTGACATAAAACAGTGGAAACATTTTGCATTCACGAGGAGCTCAAGTGGTAGCTTGAAAGGAAACATTTACTTTTTAGACACAAAGTATCCTGAATTCTTCAGGTCTTTCTCCACGATAAAATGAGGGTGTGCTTTCCGCTTGTACAAGCTCGTCCCTCACAGCTGTGTTCTGGCACACATCCTGACTCCCAGAGAGAGGGGCTGTGGGCTGGCCAGGGTGAGGAATGGGCACAGCAGGGGCTGCTCGCGTTCTCTCCTCTTTAGCAGATTTTTAGATGTGACTGAGTCTACAGTGGGTATTTGCTCATGTTGCTGGTCAGGTTGAATGGGAGTCATGCGATCTTGGCCTGTCTTTCTTCCTTAAGTGTGTGGTTCTTGGTGGATGTGGTCACTGATAGATTTGCAGCTTTTGATAAGATTCACAGATCTATGGTTCTGCTAATTGCAGGCTCCAAATTAGGCTTTTCTTTCAGCTGGGATGGTCAGAGCAGCTCTACACTGGGACTGCTGTTACTCGTGGGTGTCACTCTTTGTCTTCTACTTGGTCCAGGTACCACCAGAGTCACTGTCCTCCCAAGCAGTTGCCAGCTGTCATCAGTTGCACAGCTGGAACAGCTGGAGCTGCCCTGGCGTGAAGTATGACTGCCAAGACCAGGGGAGTTTATCTGTGTAGAGCCTCACTTAGGATGTTGTGTTTTATGGCATATGTTAAAATACAATGCATTTCTCTCCTCTCATTATGGCCGACTTTGCTGCCCCTCTGTCACATTTAGATGAGGGAGGTTCAGTAGTTGGGCAAAAAGGAAAGGGAATGTGTGTGCATGCACAAGTGTGGTTTCTTCAGAGAAACTCTCCCTCTCATCCAAATGGCCTTATTTAATAGAGAGGTTTTCTTTAAGTGAGCCCAATTGTTTTGGCTGACTGCTTTGTCTATAATCTTTGAAATGATTGACTATGTTAAATCATGATAATTAGCTCTGACCATTAACCTCCCACAGAGCTGATTACAGGGATAGGGGTGATGAGGAAGTTTTTTATTTTTCTTAGTGCTATTGTTTCAGTCTGTTTGCAGAGTAAACACAATGAGTGTGTCAGTTGATTATGCTGCAGACCATCTCTCAAGGCAGAGCAGACAGATACTTTGTTTTCAAATGTGAAAACTTGAGTTTTAGAAAAAACGTGCTCTGTAGAGATGTTGGGAAGGCTCGAGGTCTGTGCACCTGTGCCTTTCCAACCATCCTGTTTACTTGCTGAATTGCTGTTTCTAGAGCGTTTATCCCCTTTGCTTTGGCTTCTCCCTAACACAATCAGATATGCACCTCTGAGAGTGTGCACTCTGGTCATTGCTTTAAGATCATTTTGGCTGAGTTAGAGCAACAGAGATTGACTCCTCCCCTCCTGCATTTTTACAGACAAACACGGCCCAAGTCACAGAAGGTGTGTTTTTAAAGGGATCCTGCTGTCTGATTGCAGTGCTCATAAATCAGTTATGACTGTCGCACGGCTGTGAATGCAGTAACAAAAGGCAGTTATTGATTGTAAGGGAAGATTGCTGCAGGAAGAAGGGTGTGCGGGATTTTGTGTATTGCAATGGGCAGCTGCCCATGGGGTGAAGCAGCCTGGATTTAGCTGAAGGGGAGCTTTGTTGAGGAAAGGAGAATCCTTGCTTGGAATAATTGCCTCAGAGCCAAGAAGAATTGACTACTCCAGAGTGGAAACAGGCCCTCAGCCACCTCTGGCACAAACAGCAGGGCTGTTGCAAATCTGAGTTGCTAACAATAAGGTATTGAAAAGGCAAGCAGACCTAGCAGTTCTCTCTGTGTTTCCTTAGGCTCCTAATTTATGCTCAGCTGCACTTGCTGAAGCCAATCTGTAACAGCACAAATGTATATGTGAAAACAAGAGGGACAGAAATCTTCTGCAAAAGGCCAAGCAGAAGGGTCCTAAAAAAAAACCCAACCAAAAAAACAAGCTTCAGAAGTTTCCAAATATCCAGTTACTTTATATGAAAGGAAAATAGAACCGGTACTGTAGTTGGCTGTATTTTCTGATATGAAGCTATGAAATGCCCTCTACCCCCACAGAGTTCATAAAATTGTGCTCCATGTACCAGGTGGATTATTTTGTTTTTCATTAAATAAAGAAACTTGTAAACAGTGCTCTGTACCATAGAGATTATGATCTTCACCATCCCCCTCCTCTTCCTTAAACACTGGAGCACGCACTTTGCAGGTTGGACCTGCACCACAGTGGGGTTCTGGCGATGTCCCAGTCTCCTGCTGGTCACTGCAGCTTGGGGGCCAGGCAAGGCACTCTCCCAGCATCTGAGAGCATTTACTGTGTGGGTTCAGTTGTACCTTTATCAAATCCTATTTCTGAAAACAAATAAAAGTCTTGTTTGCACAGTTAAAGTGCCGCTCTCCATGCAACAGCAGCAGTTGGTTGGGTTAAATCTGGCACTGGTGTAGGTAGGGCAGAGCAAAAAAAGGAGGCTGACTAAAGTGGTTTCTACGTGGAAGATGGCAAGAAGTGTTTTATGAAGGTCACCAGGAATAACTACCAGTTAAATTGATATATTTAGTTATTCTGCCATCTCTGCAGCTTTTACATTTATAATGTGTAATATGTTAAAATTTTTGTTGTCATACTTGTAACCTGAGCCACAATTTTTGACAGTGCTCTTGTACCACCCATGAAGCAGCACACCCCTAACTCCACTATTTCCCATGCCTAATCTGTTTGCCTACTATCTTATGTAATAGGCTTGCAGCTTTTTTTTTATGCAGTTCTTTTATCAATAAGTTTATTGAACAGCTTGCAAAAGCAAGTGTTACTATCTTTACTTATGTTTCCATTATATGGGAAATTTCAGCCGTAGCTGTGTTGCAGCAGCTTCTTGTGCAGTATACACGGGCACTGGTCAGTTTGTACCACTTTCAGGCTGGAGGAAACTGCTTTGCTGCAAATGCCACTCACTAATGGTCTTGTGTGTGTTACCCTGGGTTTATAACTAGATGCAGTGAATGATAAAGTGTGAATTGAGACCGAATATGTTTACTTCTGTTCCATCCACTGGACCTATTGCTCATGTCCTGTTACAGAAAACTCTGAAATAACTGACAACTTGCATTCTAAAAGCAGAGAATAGCTTAATTTTAAGGTGTTTTAAGCTTAATTTTAACCCACTTAAAAATACTGAACTATACTCTGTTTAGGTGAACTCTAGATTAGTATCAGATGCCTTTTCTTATTTTTCATTCATGTCTTCTTATGTCAGCTGAATGTTGGAGTTTTTTCTCTAATGAAGTCTACAAGTAGCAAAAATACTGGGGCAAAATGTTCTTATATTGTTGCTTCCTTGTTTTTCCAAATAGTTTTGAAATATTTTTGTAGCTCTATCTCTACATTAGTAAAAACACATTTGAATTATTATCATAAGATCTGCACACATTAGATTTTTTTTTTAGTACTGAAGATAGCTAATACTGGTAAATATTTATGTCACTTTACACATTAAGTGTAATACAGAGATACTTGCTTGATGTAATCATATAACTTTAATTGAGCTATTTGATGTTCTTTACCATGCCTTGTGAATAAAGTAATCCCTTCTGGATCACAATTTTATTCTTCCTGTCTATGCAGTAACAAGCGACTTGTGGCCTTAGTGCCAAATGACACTTCATTCAACACCAGACGAGCCTACACCAGTGAAGATGAAGCCTGGAAGTCGTATTTGGAGAATCCCCTAACAGCAGCCACCAAGGCTATGATGAGCATAAATGGTGATGAGGACAGTGCTGCTGCTCTTGGCCTATTGTATGACTATTATAAAGTAGGTAATTCTGTCATTATCCCTCCCTGCTGCACTAGCAGGGACCACTCTAAGAGGCATCAAAAGAGCCAGATTTCAAAGACAGAACTCACTGCATCTTGTTTTCTCTCTAATGTTTCCATCATGCACCCATTCCGTTCTAGGAAGCCTATCTGAAACAGTTTTGATGTATGTAATTTTGGAGAGAATAAAACAGTATCAGAATTCCCATATTAAATGTTCTACCATGTTTTCTTTTTGAGCATAGTGTTCTTCCTCTTCCTTTGCAAGAACATTGGATAATACTTGAAATATTCTTAAAAAAGTGTAAAAGGGAAGGCCTTGTCCATCTGTATATTTGTCTGCTTTTCTGGTTCATTCCACACATGTTTTAGTTTGCTCTTTAACTGGGGTATCTCTCATCTGACAATTTCCCATGTTATTTTTGTTTGTATAATGATTGTACGAGGCTGTATACAAACATACAGTGAGGTCTAGCCCTTGCGCTGGAAATTTGCAGGACAGAAATGGAGCTGGACACACAGCCAAAGATCTAAGTCAATATACAGGAAAAGCACTGACACAGTTTCAGTTTGTTTTGTTCTAAACCCAGGGCTTTACATACGATTTTAATAACTTTTTTTAAAAATATATGTATTTCATAGTGTTTAAGTAAAGCTATGTTTGAGATTTTTGGTGAAATCAGAGGAGAGTCCTACAGAGTGCATCTCTGTGTAATGCAGAAATGTCATTCTGAAACCCATGCTCACCTGTTGGTACTCTGCAAACAGAATCAATGTTGCCTCCCAAGCACAAGAGTATGAAATAGTTACAGTGACCTGAACAATCTCCATACCCCTGAAGTCAGCTATGGCTGCCTTGGACAGGTGATCTTCTGTGAAAGCCAGCACAGGAATGCCAGGTCCCCTTGTAATTTATGAAGAAGTAACAGGAATGGGAATTAAAAACCTTTGCTTTTAGTATTTATTAGTATAAATGCTTTTAATTAATGGATTAATCTTCTTAATCTGTGACATTATTGTGGGTTCAGGAGAAGTAGTTGTAGGGAAGATGCTATATACCAAACTTACAGTTAAATATTGTTTTAATGGCTTTGCTGATTATATTTCAAGAGATGTACTTTGCTTTTGTGTGTTGTTGTCAGTAAAGAAAACTGTACCCAGTGAGAAAGAAAAAAAGGTCATTTTCTCTGCTTGACATAGTTACCACAGTGCCAGAGTCTGTGAAATTAATATGGATTCATAAAATTCAGGATGTGTATGAGCATCTGGAATATTGGCTTCTGTGTTAGTAATACCTTTTTATGTAGCAGCTCATTATTCTGATGCATTTTTGTAGTAAAACCAGAAAATTGTCCTTTTCCTTATCAAAACCATGACACGTCTGCTCCTTGTTCCAGACAGTTGCAAAAGACTTGGGGTTCAAATGGAATAAAGTGGGATTAACATCTCAAATCCATTTCCAGCATTCAATCATAACTATATTTGTCTAAAATAGGGAAGAAATGTTAACTTTTTTTGATACTCCCAAACACAAACTAAAAACTTAACCTCTGTGCTGTAATGTGGAAGTGTAGAGGACTTCCATGCCCCAGACTCATGAATTGTCCTTATTTATTATCTGATTCATTCATTCTGACATGCTGGATGGGATTTTTTGAAGGGCTTTTTCAAGCCAATAGGAATTATTTCAATTTAAAGATTTGTTTTTTTAAACTTTTCTTTATTCTTGTAGTGATATTTACCTAAACATAGACCCTCATTCAGAGATAAATATATAATCTTAAAAGGGGAATCAATGTATGTAAGCTGTGGCTTTTATCCCAGTTCAAAATATAAATGAAAGGGTTTTTTTAACCAGCAGGATGCTTAACAGGGAAAGGGGATGTCCCTAAAAGAAAGAATGGCTCTGGATAGAACTCTGTGACTGTGCTGCTGTCTTGCAGTTATTGTTGTTGTTGTCATTGGCTACTGGAGTGCACTGTAATATTGTTTTTCCTCAGAAGTCAAGTATTTTCCTGATGTTTCTTTAAAATATATAAAAGTAAAAAGCATGGCTTTAGCCCATTCTTAGGCATATTCTTGCTCTTTAATCTTGACTTAATTGCTGTGAGGAGTGGATATGACTTCTTGTTCAAAAGATAAATTAGAAGTTTTAGCTCCCAAATTAATGGCTCAGCAAGAAAAGAAAAATACTGTCATGGCAGCAACTTTGCCCTTGGTGATTTCATATCTGTGCTGGTGTCAGGACACTGGTATATGGAAATACAAATCTTTTAAATCACTGAGTATCAATTCTGAGTCTCTCAATGGGCCAGATTTGGCTGGGTTTTTACCTCTCATAGCTGTTGATGCAATCAACAAAACAGAAGTCAGTGTTTCTGATGACATACCAGCATGCCCTGACCTATCCCTGTACCAGGAAAGAGAAAGATCCATGAATTTTCTCTAGGTATCAGTCCTGCACTCTCCAGGCTTCTCTCTAACAGGAGGACTTATGTAGTGCTTATGGTTTAATTGAAAAGCCTTTTTTGTCTGAGCTAAAATGGTCTCAGTGCAGAGCTCATCAAAGCATCAAATCTTCCTTCTCATCTTGTTTTATTCAGTGAAAAGTGTGTGTGTGTTTTTGGAATAATAAGAGCTTTGATTTTGAGATAACTTGGCCTAACTTGATATTCAAAAGATAGGACATAAAGAAGAGTGCTTTGCTCCTGACTGGTGTGCCCAAGAACTAGAAAAGAAAACAATTCCTATGTTTTCTCTCATTGGGATTTTTCTTTCTGTTCATAATCAGTGTCCCCAAAAAGAACAGCTCCTGGCATGTTCTGATATAAGTTACATTTTTCTAGTTGTTACAGTAGAGCAGTCTGAAGCTGCAAATGCCTGACAGTTGTATTTACCTGACCCCATGCCTGGTGTTGTTCTCAGGTTCCCAGAGATAAAAGGCTGTTGTCTGTTAACAAAGTGAGTGATAATCAAGAAGACCAAGATAAAAGGTACAGTATTATTCAAAATCATACACCCAGCTACTAAACGTGTTGATCATTTGTGAACTGAAGGAACTGTGAGAGCCTGAGGGGTTTATGGTTTTCTTTCAAAAGTTAAAAGAGTGAAGGCTGTTTTGGGAGGCACATTTTACTCCTTTTTTTCTTTTAATTGATTACTAAAAATGGATAGTGTTCTCAAACCCGCAATTTGGAAAGTAGCTGAGAGTTTCACTCTCTGGTGATGTTGTTTTGCTGCTGCTGAGATTAGTAAAATCAGATTATCTTGACACTTGGCTATTGGCTGTTTTTCTTTGTTTTCTTGTTGTAGGGCAAAAAGTGAGTAGTTTGGCCTCAGTAACCTCATTTATTTAACACAGCTTAGGATCTGCCTGGCAAGTAAAGTAACTCTTAAAATTATTTGCTTAGAATGTTTTTCTCACTTCTCTCAGATTTCAGCTTTTCTCTGTAGGTTAAAAGTGACTTGAATCAAAGGGAGCCGCCTCCTACTATTAAAACCTGCAGAAAAGAAAAAGTGTATATTTTTGTAGAAACAATGAAGTTTTTACATACTGGAAGGTATCTCCATATAAAATTATGACAGAGATGAGCTATGCAAAGTTTATTTCAATGTAGGTAATTTGTGACAGCCTTAGATGGTCTCCACTAGCTGTTCATAAGGTGATTGTTTCAATAGGTAGTAGTATAAATTTACTGTTTCAAAATAGGCTATGAAGTGTTTTTTGGACAGTTTTTCTTCTACAAACACCAGAGAAATTCCTGATGTTCAGTTCCTAAATTGAGTGTGATTGACAAAACTAGCCTTCAGTGGAAAGCCAAGAGAGAGGAACTATAGTGTCAGAGCATTTCTCCTGGGTTGAAAACAAAGCAATGTTATACCTACTAAAAGTTCTGTGAGTTAACAATTTTATGTCAGTGTAACTGCTATCAGCAATCAGATTGCTTTCAACAGCAACTGTGGGTAGATGTGGGAATGCTGCTGAGGTTACTTTGCAGCCACTATAGTTACTGATCTACCCTGCTACAATGGAATTCCTGGGCTTGCTCTTTTAAAACAGCATTGGCACCAGAGTTAAGCAAACAGTAGTGGCATGTCAACGGCCTGAAAAGCATGAATTTTGAGTATGAATTTTGCTGTTGATATTCTGCCTATTTCATGTGCAAAATCTCTAGTGTGAGTAATCTATGCCCTGCCTTACTCTTTATTCTTATTTTGTGTCTAAAGCCTGTTGCACTGCTGGATTGGTTTTGCATCCAAATTATAAGCAAAGGCAAGAGCAACCCTGGATACCCAGAATTTATTGTAACAAGTCAAATCAAATGTATTATCTTTCCCCATTTGTTAAAGACTTCTGGACCTCTCTGCTTGCCTCACAATTTCTTTTGTGTAGTATTTGTTAATGTATTACTTCTTATGGCAGTGACTTACCAGAATTGAAAAATCTTCTTCCCTGACATCTGAGACCATTAAGCTATTTAAGGAGGAGATTTCCTCTATCAGGACAGTTCATAACATTTTTTGGTTTTGTCTCACAGAAATTGTCTTAATACCACGGAAGCTCAGAATAACTTAAGCGGGGGAGAGAACCGTGTGCAAGTCCTGAAGACAGTGCCAGTTAACCTTTCCTTGAACCAAGATCCTTTGGAGTCATCCAAAAGGGAATACAACACAAATGTGTCTGGGAGCTCAACACCCATCACAGGGTCTGCAGTGACTGTGGTTAAAGCAGAGGAGTTCACCCCTGTTTTTATGACCCCACAAACACACTATGCAAGAGGAGAAAATGAGGAGCACCGAGGCGTTATCTTTGAACCATACGAGGTGTCCAACATTGCTCCCCACACAAATTATCTTAAAGATGATCAGCGCAGTACTCCTGACAGTACCTACAGTGACACCTTCAAAGATGGTGGAACAGAAGTAAGTTTTTCTCCTCAAATTAACATCTAAGAACCTAATAAAATGCTGTAAACAAGATAAGGATATTTGAGCTTGTAAACAAGATAAGGAGATTTGAACTGTCCACAAGAGCCATTAGAAGAACAGTGATGCTTGTTTCAACAAATTAATTTCGGCTCCCTGCTGTGTTCCCCAGTCTCACATTAGATTATACGGTAGCATCATGAGGCATTTCAGAAGACAATTTTAAAGATGGTTATTGAAAATTCTGAGAATAATAAATATTGATTTTTTTTGTCTTTGGGGATATTGTGTCAAGTAGAAGACAGTTGTTATTCTGAAAGAAGATTTATTTACCATTAACAAGATCTGTCTTCAGACCTATTGATAACAGTAAGAAATAGCCACTTTGTAACAGGGAAATTCTAGATGTTCTTTTGAAAATGCAAATGAGTAGCAACAGCCTCTACTGCTGGATAACCCAAGTAATTTATTCAGAAGCTGTTTGTTGCACTAAGCTCTATTCTGCAAGACAAGCAAGTGAGAAAAAGTAGCAGAGTAATAGAGGGGAACAGAGAATTCAACAGGCAAGGAACAACTGCATGTATACGTACAGGAATGAGGAGAAAAAAGGCAAGGAGAGCTCCTTCTAACTCTTTTAGAGTTATGCTGAGTCAAAGTAATTTTATAGTCAGCTTTAATATGGTGAGTACCCTCTGGCTGCTTTTGTGTGCTACAGAATAACGCAGACAAGCTGGAATTGTAGAAAGGTAAAGACAATTTAAAACTCTGTACCTCAGCAAACAATTAGAGATATTAGATGGTAAAACTCCCCTAGGATTTTTCTCCTCCTAACTCTACAAAATTGTAAATGTAACAAAAGTACAAGGCAAGCTACATTACGGCTGAGCTGCCCTGATTGAGTCTATGAGAAATTTACTGTTTGTAAATGAGAAATTTGAGTATGAGAATTTGAATATGAGAAATGTACTGTTTGTGTACATGTATTATAGAAAAGTACATTGTCTCCATGAGCAGTGCAGGTCCAGGATGTCTGGAGGTGAAATCCATATAGAACATGTGTAGGTCAACTAAATGAATAAATAATGAAGAAATCTAGCTTCCCATTGTAAAATCAGTACGATCAAACCTTGGATTTGAGACACTGCTCTGCATTATCAAATAATATTATTTCAGCTATTTTTGCTTGTTACTGGTAAATTATTCTTCTGGTACCATACTCATGGCTTTCCCTGGGGTGCTGTAGCAGAGTCATTCCATGATGTTGTTTTGTTCTGGGACATGCTGCTGAGAGGTTCCCAAGCAGTCCATCTGCCCTGTGCAGAGAGCTGTCAAACATGCAAACTTGTTAAATTTGAACAAAAAAAGGAACTTTACATCTGTATGTTGGCTTTGCATCCAAAATTCTGTGTTATAGTAATTTTGTTACAATGGTAATGTATTGTTACATGTTTTAAAATGATTGGTTAATAACAGGGTGCAGTACTTGTTATCTAGGATTTCTGTGCAGTCTGTGGAGAAAGAAGCAGTTCAAATCCACTTGCCAAAAGCAGGTGGAGTGATTTCCTAAGTGCCCTCACTCCTCTCCATTTTAACCATTGTCCAGTGGACAATTAACTTTAGGTCCCCAGCCATAGTTGTTAGGGCAGAGGTGTGCCACTGCTGGTGGCCTTCTAGCACCAAGTGTTGCATGGGAGCAGGAAGAGCTTTGCCATCCTGCTGCAGCCTGGCTCAGCACTGAGCCTGTCCCTTTGTTTTTCTCAGCTGCCCAAACCCCAGGATGTGATTTGCCTGGCTGTGCTCTGACTACTCCTCCAGCCACTGTTGTGTAGGCACAGCTGGATGGAGCAGGTGTGGGGAAGCCATAAGGTAAAATGTCAAAAAACACCAAAAGAAACTTTGGCAAAGTTAGTGTTTAGAAATAGGAAGGCAGTTGTTCTTACTAGTTTTTGTAAGTGCTTGCAAAGTATTTCCTAAGAACTGACAAGAGTGGCTGAGTTTGGATTTGCTCTAATACTTACTCAATTTTCAAACACATTATAAATACATATTTAGAAAGGGTTTCAAAACTTTTAGGAGTAACTTAGTTGTGTTATACTGAAGAAGTGCTGAGTTTTTATAGATCCCTGTGGCAGTGGATACTTTGGTTGATTGCTTGCCATGTTCTTCAGACACAATTTTATCAATTATAAATATAGTGTTCTCATTTCTTTCATTTTCTTGTTTAGCTGTGCTTTTTAGTTCTTTATAGTACAAACAAATTCTTTGGGGTTAGGTAAGTAAATTGTGTGGTTTTTTACAATGTCAACCTCTAATCTTCATATAAAATTTGACTAGCATAATAATATCCACTCCAGTTTTTAGGTATTTTGAGTTGTAAATGGTTGATGGTTTCTTCTGAGTTGTCTTTAAATACATAGTTACACTTTTGTTGGTATTTGCATTTTGATTTTATCAAACAGTATTTAATTGGTCTTATTTTTCAGAAGTATCGGAGTGTGTCAGTGGGGGCTGAAGAATATATTTATGAACAAACAAGGTATGGCATAAGCTTTGCAGTGTGTTGACTGGCATCAGGCAGGAATCTATTGAGGAGTAGCTGCCTGTGTCCACTTCACACCCTTCCTTTCTTCACCCTGGGGTACCTGCAGGACTCCCTTGATGCTGCCAAGCATCAGTGTCCCCTCATTCTCTTGCTCATATTAGCTCTTGGATCTGGCCGGTTTATATCTTCACCTGTTGCCTTCCCTCAGCATTGGTTTAAACTCATCATTCCTCTGAAGCTCCCCCTGCCCAAGATAAACAAAATGAAAACTGTTGAGAGGTTCCCCAGGTAAAAGATTATAGATTTGACAGCCAGGTCATGAAAAATCTTCTCAAGATGGCAAAATGCACAAGTCAAATGCCCAGGACAGTTGAAAAGCTTCAAAAATTAAAATTTGAAAAGAATACTGTTCTGCCTAAGCACAGAAGAATGTATATGTAGCATGGGCAAACACTGTAGAGTCCCATTGTCTAGTATAGACTGTGATCACTAACGTTTTTAAACTGATGCTTTATTTCATACTTGTGAATGGTTCTGTTTATATCTGAGAGATTACTCTCACCTTAGAATCAGGAACATGCCTATGTAGTTTTTGTGAACTAGGCATATGACTGCGACTGTGATGAAGGTTTCTTACAGCTTGATATTTTTTCTAAAGAATGTTAAACCAATTTTTAACAGCAATGAGTCATTATACAGGCAGAAGATACAAAACTGATTATTTAGCAAAGGCTGCTCACTTACAACACTGAGCATTTGTAAAATTGAATCCTCAAGCACTGGTATTGTTAACAATCCTCACACATTTAAATCTTTCATTCTATGGCCCAGGTCACATTAAGAATGAAACTTCTGAATGCACAGTAAGAAAACTCCCAGGAAAGATTGTTTTTAATTTACCTGGAAGTGGAAAGCTCAGAAATGAGAATTCCAGATTGAAAAAAGAAGTGGTGAATATGAAAGCAATTGGAAGCCTGCTAGAAGATCTCTTAATGACTACACAGGGGTTTAGTTGAGACTCATGGTGAGATTCAGAATAGTATTATAATAATTGAGTAGCTGCAATAAGTTTTAAGAGTGAGAGTAATCCCCCTGCTATAGGGCATGCTTTTCTTGCCAACTGGAAACAAGAAGAAAACTCTCAAGTGTACTACACAGGGGCTCCAAAATTGCCCGAGTGCAATGTATCTGGGATTTACATTTTTTGACTGAAACGTACAGAGTGCCAGGAAACAGAAGACCAGCCCATGGCAGACTGTAGGCAGTTCTGTTAAGGCATTGTGTGTGTCTGACTTTGATCATTCTAAGCCCTTCTCAGCACACATCCTTGCTAGTTCTTCTGTCTGGTGTGTGGTTTTGAGGCACATATCCCAGGGCACTCAGTGTGCTTTGATGTGTGTCATGAAGTGGTTTTGAGCACGCAACCTGCAGCCCCTTCATGTGATGCTAAATCAAGGTTGTGCCCCTACCTCTAATGGGTGGTCCATCTGTGGGACAAGAGGTGCAGCAGGATGGGTGCTGGTTCTGCAGCACTGTTGGTGTAGCTCTTCCAGTCCACTCAGACAGGTCCACACTTGCCACATTTGGCAGTGCCTCTGTTCCCCCTGCACACAGGATGAGGGGCAGTGCCAGCACACGCCACAGCAGAGGGGAGGGCAGTGCCTTTGTGCTGCCAAGAGCCTTCATGGTGGCAGCAGCTGCACTGTGTGGAGCACCAGTGCTGCCACGGCTGGGTTGGTATAGATGAGTGTTTGCGTATTACCTTAGTCTTGTTTTGATTTATAACTTTTAAGCAACTAGAAAAATGATGGGATTTCAATTCATAAATTAAGAAGCACTTAAAAGTTGTCTTAATTTGATTTAAGGGTTGCTACTAAACTGAGTAAGTGATACTAAGCTGTCTGAAACTCCTTTTGGATGGAAAGACTGGATCTGTTGGGTTTTTTCTACCTTCTCTTCAAGTGGGGATTTAAATCTAATTATTCGTTAAATGTTTTTTGTGGGATTTTTCCATTGGATAGTTAAAATATATTTTGTTTTCCCTTTATTTATGTATTGCTATGGCAGTACTATGATGATCCAGAGTATTTGCTTGAATTAGAAAGTAAAGGATACACTGTTGTCTTGGAACAACGTATTCCTCCTTTTGGTTCTGCTCCGGCACTGCTTAAATACTTTGCTGAATTAGAACCTTTGAGAAAATCCTTCCACTGTATCTCCAGTTCATGGGGACTCTTTGCATTAAGGTTCCTGTGCAGTTTGATTTTTTTTTTTTTTTGCAAGATTAACATTATTTTCATTTAAGGCAATGCGAGGAGCTGCAGGCATCATTTTTATTGGATCATTGTTCAAGCCCATTATTGGATGGAGGTGGTGGCTGAAGAGGCTCAGTGAGAATTGTTTCCAGCTAACAGCAGTTCACTAGTTAATGGAGACTTAACTTTTCATAGTTTGAGAAGTGCTTTGAAGTTGGAAAGTTCTTCGGTGAAGGAGCATCTTTTTAAGATCTAAAATTTCAACACAAGAGCTAACAGCTAACTGTTTTCTCTGATATTTTTCTCAAGGGAGGTTACTTGATTGAAGATAAAGCTAAATGTAGGCACTTCATTCACTCTGATTAATTCTGAAAAGAAAGCTTGTAAAAACCTTGATTTGCTTGTTGTCTTTAAACAAATGACCATACTGTCTGTTCTCTTTGCATTCCTTCTTTGAACTGTGCTGAAAGTAGCAGCTGGACTTTTCATTCTGTGTCCATCCTTTACAACATGTTTTATTCTAGTTGGGTTTTTAAAAAAATAATTAATTTATTTATCTTTCTGCAACACTGCTAAGTTTAAATGTCTGTGGAGTTGATAATTTTCTGTGAATCATACAGAATCCCTTCTTGGTAATTGACACTGTCATTGTGAGGTACACAGTCTTATAATTCATAATAGTTCCTTTCAGAGAAAGTACAGATCTTGCCTTTGATCCAAGAAACCTTCAGTCCAGATAGTTTTACGCTTGACTGCAGGATCTGATGAAGTTGAAAAAAGAAAATTGCAATTTTAAATTGCCGTTTAAAATTGTGACATTTTCCTGGAATTTTGTTATTAGCTTCTTTGGCCTTATACAACACAATAATTACATAATAAAAGAGAGAAGGAGAGTGATATGGACTTTGTGGGTGTTTCTGTCCTTGTCTTTTCAGCAGCACTTTTCAGTACACACTAGAAGCTACCAAGTCGCTGCGTCAAAAGCAAGGGGAAGGACCCATGACCTACTTGAACAAAGGACAGTTCTACGCCATCACCTTGAGTGAGACGGGTGACAACAAATGCTTCCGGCATCCCATCAGCAAAGTCAGGGTATAGTCCCTTTTCTTTCCTAGGTGGGAATGGAGCTCTGCAGATAGATATGGTTGTGGTTCATTGGCTTTTATTTTTTTTTTTTCCTTGGGAGAAGGACAGACCTATCTTGTTCTCATGCTCAATATAAAGGTGGGAGAACCTTCAAATGTTTTGCTGTCCAGTTTTTTCAGAGTGATCTTATGAGTTAATGATAGCCTCAGTTTATGATTTGGCAGAATGGTGATTACACACCTACAGCACTTAACACTGGTCAACTTACTGCCATGCAAAGAAGTCCAGTATCTGTTACATCTGCTGTGTAGTCCATGTTCACTCACTGGTGCTCTTCATCAGCTGCTTTCCAGTGCATTCAGTGCAGAGAAAATGTGAAGAGTTGAATCCATCCTTTGTGGCATAAATTTTAAATAATTTTCATTGTGTAAGTGTGAGCTTTCACTTGACATTTACCCAGAAGTGTAACAAAATGAATGATTTACATCTTAGATTCTATGTGTAGAACTGTAGTTTGTGTATTCAGCAACATCTACCTGGTGAATGGGCCTCCAGATTTCCTTGGTAATGTTTTTGAGTTAACAAATCCTAACCGAGTAACCTTGGAATGAGCAATGAGCCCTGTAAATTTTACCCTGAAGCTGGCAGTGCTGCATATGTATGAGGCTGCAAAAATGCTTCCATCTAAATACATGAAGCACTCAAAATGTTGTGACTTTAGTCAAAGAACCAATGAAAGTCAACATGAGCAGTGAAGCAGACAAAAACCTATATGTTTCTATCATACATGAAGTTTAGAGAGACTCTTCCTAAACAGAGGCAATGATTTGGAAACAGTTGGCAGTTAATTTTTATCCTGGTTTCCTTAGGACATGAAGCTGTTGGCTGAATATGATGTAAGACATCTGCTGCTGTATAATCTCTTTCCCTACCACCCATTCCTTCCCATTTTGTGGTTCCAGCTCTAGCACTTGTAGAGCTCAAACAGGAGTCAGGAGGTCACTGGTCTGACTGAAAACCAGTCCTCGTATGCCTGGTTCAGTGCACTGCCACATGAGTTTTGATGCTGTGGCAGCAGAAGGGTGGAAATGATAAAGGAGAGATGAGACTACATCCTTCTGAAGGATGTCGTTGACAAAAGATTATGAAACCATGTCCAACTTTCACAATCATGTTCTGTTTGCCAGGGCCCTGTTCAAGTGACTGTTGAATTTATTGCCAATTGCATCCAAAACTAACAGAAGGACAGGAGGTTTTGAAGGTATTAAAGCTCTACAAGTTCCCTGTAAATGGTTCATAAAAACATTACTTCTGTCCTGGGTGGAAAAGCTAGTCTGCATGGCCAGTTCTGGTTAGTGCATCAGCTGGCCAGCCACACACACCTGATGTCCAGCCAGTCTGTACAGACATAACCCAGGACTGCTCCACGGTGTGGATTGCCTTGTGCCCATGGAGAGGCTAGATAGACATGGAAGATGTGGTGATGGTGTTCATCTTTTATAGGTGGAATGCAGAAGGTCACAGAGTACATGCAGGGTTATGGTGGTGGCTGTGTGGGGGGACACAGATGATGAATCAATTGTGATCCACCTCCTCAGCTTATAAAGCAGCTTGGTAGTGATTTTTCTATGCTTATTGTTTCAGGGTAAAAGTAAAACAGGATATTTAAAAGTGACATTTTTGTTCTGTGTGATTTATTTCCACTTAATTTTAATTGGTGTGATCATTCCTTCATTGTTTTGTGTTGTTCTGCTTGCCTACAGCAGGCTTTTTCAAAAAGCCGATATTGCTTGTGTAGAATTTTGCATAAAAATTCAGTCTGTTTCCTTTGAATCACAATTTAATAAAGTGAATTCAGAACGTGAATTGTAAACCTCAGCAAAGTTCATTAAATAGTTACACTGAATTTGTCATTCAACACATATATGCAAGAGACTTCTGCTCCCAAAAGGGTGTTTGGACTCTGTATACTAAATTGAAAATGTCTTTCCTTTAGCCACTGACTTTTTAAAACTAAGAATATGGTTAAGTTTGATTTGGACTATCAAGGACATAATCTTGGGCCTTGCATTATTTTGCAACTGCATTTTTTCTGTCCTAAGTTTTTAAAGTGCATTGGACTGATTAAAACCCAATCTTCTACAACCAAAGTTCTGGGAGAGGCTGGTGGCTGGATCAGAATTAAAAGCATATGGAGATTTTAATTTTTTGTATTCCTGACTATTAATTATTTTAACTGACGTGATTCTGGTGTTGTTTTTCATAGAGTGTGGTCATGGTTGTTTTCAGTGAGGATAAAAACAGAGATGAACAGCTGAAATATTGGAAGTACTGGCATTCCCGGCAGCACACAGCTAAACAGAGAGTCCTTGACATTGGTGAGTGTAAGAAGATCTCCAGAAGTTTCAGGGGAGAATTCAGATTTTGAAAGCTCTGGTGCCTTGCACAGGAATATGGTGGAATATATTGGCAATGGCTTCATGGCTTGTACCACAGTTTTTAGCAATGGCTCATTCCTGCTAGGACTGTGGGGTCTATGAAGCTGGATAGGGACCGTGCAGAGGGAACGGTTCTCAGTATTTACACAGGAGAGCTGCCCTTTCTATGTGTATTTAGTGGTGTACCACCTTCTACAGCTGGGAAATCAAGGTCTGCACCTCCTGAGGTGTGGCAGTGTGTCTATTCCCTTTATTTTTTCAAAGGGTGATCCAGTCTTTGATCCAGCAACAGTTGTGTTAGCTAATTGATGTGGAATTGCAGCCTGAGAGTGCAGATGTCATCACTGCGGGACTGCAAAGGAGTGTGCAGGATTCCTACACCTGAAGAGTTTCGGTCTTGTCCGTGTCAGCAGTGAGGGAGAAGCAAGCTCTGGTGTACTACCCTGAGAGACCTGTTTACTGTTCATTCCATCTAAAGTATTTACAAGCCCCTTTCAGCCCCAGCTGCCCTATCCACATGCTCGGGGGATTTAGCAGAGGGAGAACACGTACGTGCTGCCAAGGAGCCTGCAGTTGAAGTCAGTGGCAGTGTCTAGACATCAAGCGCTTCTCCCCTCCCACGTGCAGTTTACACATGCAGCCATCTGCGCGGATTCCACTCAGAGGAGTCGGCAAGACCAAAGCAGGCAGAGTCTATCTTGTTTTGACCGCCTGAGGGAACCAAACCATTGAATGGCAGGAATGAGAGGGGGCAGAGAGGGGGGCTACACCAAAGCAGGGTTACTTGAAGAGAACATTTGGAGGCTTCAGGGGGTGATTGAACTGGGTGATCAGGGAATTTGTCCCCAACTGGTCCTAATCACTGCGGTGCCTTCAGGTGCATTTTCAGATGTTGCAGTTTCCACTGAGGCCTGGTGTTACTTAAGGTGAGACGTATTTTGTCCAAGCAGCTCTTGCAGAATCTCCTCCCTGCCTCTTATTTTATCTTCATGCCCTTTGAGGTACCTAATACAGTAAAACTGCCACTGCAGACCAAATGACTTTTATCATGACACATTGAAAGAAAAAATAGGCCACGTCACAGCTCTTTCTGAAGGCTGCCTGGGTTTTTGTGCTAGTCCCTACAAGCTTGTGGTGGCAATGCTCATGCCTTTGAAAAGTATGTGCTGAGCAGCTCACTCCATTGTAGTTCCAACACTCCCTGACTCCACTGCATTTGTGGTGTCCTGGCACATTTCAATTGCCTTACCCCAAGTTAGCTTAACATATTCTGTAAAATAGTGCTCTGCAAAATAAGTGCTGTGCATGAGCTGTGTGTTTCCTGTGTTAAAGTGAATGTCTTTTAATTTTCCATTAGTTTGAGGCGAAATAGCTCAGCACTGACTTTTGAGGCACTCTGGTGTGTATCCTTTATTTGCACTGCAAACATGAGCAAAGCACAGTGTAGTAAGACTTACTGATACAGCCCTTCTTGTCAGATATAAGAACTGCAAGAGCACGGTTCACCTCAGTTTTCAGAAAAAAAGACCTAAATGTGGCTCAGTAGTGTTTTCTTGAGAACAACTGAAATACAGCCATAGCTCTTACAAGTATGGTATTTCTGAAGTACATTTCATTTACTTTGGCATTTGCATTATGGCTAACTGGCTTATTGGGCCAGAATGACTCCCAGTTATTTTTCCCATACAAGTATCAAGCTGCATTTAACAAAATCTTCTACTTTAATCACCATATGATCAAACTGAGCAACTTAATCCAAATTTGAAGTTAGCCCTGCTTGAAACTGCAGGGGTCCCTTGCATGCAAAATTATATAGAATGGCTCTATGAAGATTTCCCTTTACATTAAAATGCAGATCACTGAAGGGGACCTCTAAACACTCAGTTAATGTCTGGGCCCTGTGTAGTTAAGAAAGAAAATTAAATGTTCATAACTCTACATCACCTGTTCTGTAGATGTTCCTGTTATTTTAATTTGATGCTTGTAGCATATTTAACATCTGTGAATCCTTTTTAATTGTTTATGAATGCACTTTTAATCTAGAGCATGATGTGGTCCTTAGCAGGCAAAGGATCAAATTAATTTGAGATGCTCTAGTTCTGGGTTGCAGCTGTTTAGATCTCAGGCGGGCAGGGGGACTGTGCGTGTGCTGCTTTCCATAGTGGCAGGGATCTGTCTGTCTGCCTTCTGGCCTGCAGTTATATTCTGGACATCAGAGGAAATACTGCCTTGCTCCTTCACTCCAGACACACAGGGGTCACTGCTTTAATTTGTTTTGTGTGCTGGCTGATGGAACTCCTGGGAGGAAGGATGCTTCAATGGATTAGGTGCAGTGACAGGTCTGAAGATGCAGATATGAAGATGATAAGCCTGTACTTAAATGTATTCAGGTCCATAGTGCTTGAGGAATAAACCCAAGGCTCTGACAGTTATTAAGCAAGAAGGTAAGGTATTTCCCAAAATTTAGGCTATGTACTGTAATTTTTTTTTTCTGAAGAAGGAGTAAGGTGCATGTTTACTTTTTATAGGAGGAATAAGGGAGGCAGGGGGAAAACAGCTGTATTTTCATGGTGCTGTGACATTGGATCACTGGCTTTTTCTTTTAAAATAATGTCAAATAAAGAATACAACACTAAATTGCAGTGGATATTGATTATTTAGAATAAGTACAATAATTTGACATATTGGAACAGGTTCAAATATGAAGCGTGGGTGTGGAAACTTTGTGCTCCAAAGAAAGTTGCCCTTGTTTTTTTTTTCAGGATAGTTTGTATTGTTTATGTGCACAATACAAAAGTATGCAATGACCTGTAATGCATGATTAATGTTTCACATTAAAAATTTACCATTGTTTAATACGCAATTTATGTAACAAAAAGAGGAAATAAATCCTATGCAGCCATTTTATTGCATATTGAACAACCCTGATTTTCTCTTTCTGGTAACTCACAGCAAGAGGAAAAGTCGTTGTCACTTTAACAGCCTTCAGATATTCTGAGGTGTAAATGCTTTGTTAATCAACTGGGAATCCTTCTTTAATTGCCTGCAAATTGAGGGGAATAGGATGCACTTCTACTTTTTAACAGTGTCACATGGACACTCCATGAGATTTGTGTATGGCAATTAAAGGAGAAGCGTGTATTGAGAGAAGGGAAGGATTTGTGGGATGTGAAGTTCTGACAGCCTTTTAAGACCAGAAAACATGTGTCTTTACAAGACATCTTGTTCATATCTTTCCAAAGTGCACCTACACAGCACACCCATATGCAGCAGTCAGTTGCACGAGGCACTTTCTGGTGAATCATAAATTTAAGAGGTGGGTGGATGTGTGTACATGCATATTAAACTACTTATGTGTCTTCTTATTCCTCTAATTTGCATCCCCACACTGAATTTAGATAGTGAAGCCAATGACTTCAGTTAGAAAGGAGATCTGAGTTCAAGGTGAGAATGAAAAGCCTGCCTACCCTCTCAAACGCTTTGTTAATTTGCTACATCACCAAATATCTCATGCTATTCCTATGGTATGAACAGTGATTTTTTTTTTTACTGTATCCAAAATCATTCACGTGTCCCAGTGGCACAGTTTTATTTGCCCAGTGAGATGCCAGCATTCTTGTGTTTCAAATCAGAGAAAAAGATACTGATTGCCTGTCTCAAACATGAAATAATTCTTCTTGCAGCAATGGTTTTTGTTATAAATGATTTTAAAGCAGTTATAACCTAGAAATTATTTTTTGGAGACCAACAGTTTAAGCAAAAGGACTGAATATTGAAACTATTTGTGTGTCTCAGAATACAAAAACATCCACTTTCCATAACTGATTACAAAGCATGCTTCTGAAGCACAGATTTGGGCAAACTTTAGATCAGGTGTGTAATCTCAGCCCTCTGGCACTGAGTCCAATTACAACCCTCGAGGGACTCTTAGGAAATGTTTGGCCCAGAGAGAGTTATTCCATTAGTGTGAACTATCTGGAAGTTCCTTTAATCAAGCAGATATTACCTGGTATCCCTCTTGATCTGTCATCAAAAAGAAGAAAATGCGTTAAACTGTCCAGCAAAGTGCGAGAAAAGCAGTGCTTATTCCTTTTTTCAATTATAAAGAAGACTTGAGAGTTGTCTAGTTTGCATAGTTTTCCACTCTTACTGTTTTTGTGGGAGGGTTAGTCAACTTTCAAGTCTTCCTCCCTTTTGCTTTTAATTCCTTCCAAAATGCTAGTTTCTTGATGATAATAATAATAGCATGTGGGGAAGAAGTGAGAGGAAGGTGCAGATTTTGTAGTCAAACAAATTACAATTTTTTTCTTTATCTGTTTGCTGTTTTAGTAGCGTACATACTTTGGAAAAAAGATCTTTGTGGATTTTTGTGGGGGATTTTTTGTTGGTTTGGATTTTTGTGGGGTTTTTTATTTATTTTTTTTTAATAATATGTAAATATTAATCCAGCCTCCAGTGCAGTAATTCCAGGGAAAGTTGAAATGCACACTGATGATTTCCTCCATTCATAGGTCTTAGACTTTTAGAAAGCTTCTTTCTTCTTTAGAATTTACCATGTTTTTCTTTAATATCAAGGTTTGAACAGTCCCTTTAAATGCTTCAGTAGTTTTCAGTTAATTTTCCAGTTTTGGCCGTTCCTTGGCCAGGTTAATGAAGGCACTGACTCATTGCCAGTAGGGTCACACTTACTCCCTTTTGAGAGCCAACAATATTTTGCAAGAATGTAAGCTAGCGATATAGTATGCATAAGACTCAGGTTGCATTATATTACCTCTTTGCAATTAAGATTATTCATAATTAATCATAAACAATACAAGAGGTAGTTTTGATGCAATAGACAACCCAGCTTAAGAATCAATAAGTACTATGAGTTGTAAAACAAAATTCAAATTTTTTTCATGACTCTTGTTTTTTTCTTACAGCTGATTACAAGGAGAGTTTTAATACCATTGGGAATATTGAAGAAATTGCATTCAATGCTGTGTCCTTTACCTGGGATGTCAATGAAGAGGCAAAGGTGAGGAAAAGCCACTCAGGTGGCATGCCTTTAGAAGTACAATCCGTCGTTAGGCACTATTCCACTTCTCTCCTTTCTGACAAATAAGAGGGCTTGTTGGTAGGTGCCTAGCCTGAGAAACAGTAAGAGATTTCTTCCTATTTGCAAAGCCAGGTGTAAAACACAACAGAGTGTTTTCTTTCTCTAAATTATGAACTTCCTTTCTACGCTATAAGCATCTCCAATAATTAATATTCTGTAAGTTAGGGTATGACTTCCCTTGTGTTGGTGCCATTTTTTTATATTGTTAGACTGTCTTTGCAATTGGGAATGAAAGTATTTTTGAGGACTGAGTTTTTTGTTTGTTTTTTTTTTAATGGTCAAGTACCCTCAGGCATGGGCTTTTTCATTCAGGAATGTGACTGTTAAGTGGACATCATAAACCAGGGCATCAGAACACCTTAACTAGTTTCTTACAGATAAAATTGTACAAAGGCTGTCAGAGTGCTTCAACTGCATGGATTAGTGTGGGAGAAATGAAAAACTGTCGGCAATTATAAGAAGAAGTTGGCCCCTGGAAAGCAAACAGCAAAGGAAATAGGCTGTGTAAAATGAGTGGGGGTAATGCAGTACTCTTGGGGATGTGGAGTTAATAAACAGCAAACACTGAGCTCGCAAACTCCTGGTACTGTTTTCATGCTGAATACAAAATGCCCAATGTTCAAGTAAAGCTAGGAATTTTTCAAATACAAAGACATCTTCATGCACAATTGCCCACTGCATTTCTAGCAGCATTAGAGAGATTGCATCCTCAGAGTGAGTCCTCTGAGAACTTGAATTGAATACTGAGTGGTAGCATTAACACTCACTGTCCTGACTCCCTGACTGAAGGTGCTGCCTGTTTATAGTAACAGGGATTTTCATCTCTGCACATCTTAAAAGGAAAGACAATAGTTCTGGAAATCACTCAGCTCTTTCAAAAGCAGACCTTGATAAACAGAGTTGTTCTTGGCCCAGTTGCTAATGGTGTTGTATTTACTCATGTAGTGATTACATTTCCACCACCCCAGATATTTCCCTATGATGTGTTTCCATTTCAAAATACAGCTGTGGGTTGTCCTCTGCAGTCACAACAGGCAAATGTTTTGTGATTGCTGTGCAATCAAATACTGATTTGGGATCTCCAACACAGCAGTCTTTCTCAAGGACCTTTACAGAAGCACTACCAGGGCTAGAATGTGGCAGTCTTGTCCCAGGGCTGGCAGTTCCCTAAGACATTTGCATTTGCAGCTCCAAGTCAGACTTAGCAAGACACCCGAGCTGATCTAGAAACAAGGAAGTCACATCCACTAATGTCAGGTATTAACTTCAGGTGTTTTGTTCTAATCTCACACCACTCACCTGGCTGTTTCCTTTGATGCCAGAACGTTAAGAACACAACTTTTGCAATGATCACTGGAAACAAAACAGGCTGAGGTTTTAAAACAAAGACTGGATAAAAAAAGCATTAGGAGTGAAATTTAAACTGCTTGTATTTCTGCTGGAAATACTTGTTAAAATGAAAATTGGCTTATGCGTATTTATTTTTCAGGTATTAAATATCTGATCTGTTAGGAGCTTGAACTGTAAATATATTGATAAAAGAGGATTAATAATATGCTTTTGTGTTTGGTTATCAAGCATAAATCAGATTGTTTGTGAAAGCTTATCCCCTTGTCTGCACTAAAGTGTTTCCCTCACCACACACATTATGCGTACATGCTTGCTCCTGTTGGAAAGTATAATACAATAACTGGTTGCATTGGGTCTGGGGATTCCCACAGGATGCCTCTGTGATGTTGGAAAGCTGTGGGTTCTGAGGCACGTCACTGAAGGCTGGTTTTTTTTCCAGCAATTACCTCATCCATGGGAGATGAAGAATTTAAAGGCATAATTACAGACTCCCTTTTCCTAAGCTTTTTGAATGATGATCTTTCAACTGGCTCCATTGTTTCTGTTCAGTATTGTTTTCCATTTTCGCCACAATTTCAAGATTAAAACTTAACCCCCTCAGAGGCACAAAAGCCTTTTTTTCCGAGTCACACCAAAGTGGCACACAACAGTTCTTTTCAGGGCCTCTGAGATGGGATGTGATGAAGCACCCTACTGGCCCTTGAAGAAGTGAGAAAAACAAACTTCATGTTGGAAGTGCACTGGGGAGTGATGTCAAAAATCAAACAGAAGCAGTAGAAATCACCTAACCAAATATACCTCCCTCTCCTGGGAAACTAAATCCCATATTTAGAAAACCTATCTTGATCATCAGATTTCTCACTTTCCTACTCTATCTGGCTGGCAGCTAATTTAAAGCTGTATGTTTCCTCATTTGAAGTCAGACTTTTCCTCTCACACACAGGCAGAGCAGGCCTTCCCCTCACAGCCCTTCAGGAGGAGGGTATAAGAGAATGGGGGAGGCAGCCAGAATCTGCCAGCTACCAGTAAGCCTGCTTTAGGGTTGATAAGGCAGCATCCCATGTGGGTCTTAGTGGAATAAACAGGAATCCAGAGGGTACAGGCAGAGTCTCTCTCTGTTGTCCCAGTAATGTCAGTGGAACTGGGCTGTTGGCTCCAGTTCACCATGCTTCGGGCATCATCTTCCACCTGCTGCTTGGCAGAACAAGGCAATGGAAAAGGAACCTTGTACAGTGCATGTCAAGATGTGGAATAATCACACTATTGCTTTCTGTGCACCAGGGAAATAGCAGCAAACTCAGAAACACTACTCTGCTAGTGTTTCCTCTGCTGTGCCTGGTTGACAGCAGCAGTCTCCTTGCCTTCGGGCAGAGCAGTTAGTCCTGGCACATTTCTTTTCTGCTGGGCCTGTTATCTAGAGGTCGCTGTGGGGCTTGTGGTTCAGAGCAGGAATCCAGGGAAATGAGGGGAAGGCTCTATAGCCATGTTAAACTCAGTGCTTTCTTAAGACAAAAATATGCTCTAAGGGAGCAGGGATAGGAAGAGAAGAACAGTTTTGTACAATCCGTCTTTGTTTCCTTTCCATATTTAATTCTGTCATAAATATGTGGCATTTATGGGTAAGGTGATTTGTTGTCTCCCTTTGGTTGAACCCAAATGCTATGTTTGGTATTTTTAAAGGAGTTCTTTAAAAAAGATGAGGAAACAAACAACAATTAACAAGAACTGGCTGACTTTTAAACTGTCTTTTGAAAGTGTCTTTATAATATGCTAGAAGCTACACAGTTGCCTTGCAGTTGCCCTGTAGAAGATTTTGCTGTAGCATTAGCCAGTTGACAAAGTTCTAGTGGAGGCTCGTGAACAGTTTGGCTTCATTTCTCATAGACATTCATCTGTCTGTTTGCAGTGTTAGCACTGACAGAAGTTAGTTTGCAAGAAAGATGATTAAAGAGGTAGAATTCTCTTGGCTAAAGGATAATTAATATATTTGTCATAAACGATACCAGCTCCTTGAGATATGTCTTCTTCATTTAAATTAGCTATGATGGTGTTACTTCTGAAACAATTGTGTATTTTTATGGAAAGTACTTTTTAGCCTAAAAATCAAATATGTGACGCCAGTGAACAGTTGCTAACAAAAAAAATTACCTTGAAGAGACAAACAGTTTTTATTGATATCAAGAGACTATAGATTTCTGCTAAGCACTGCAACTTGGACATGCAATAAACAGATGTTTGTGGCTGTGTTAGTCAGGCAGGTGTTGGCAGATGAGTGAGATGATTTCAGTGAGTGCAGGAGTTTTGTGCTGAGCAGTTGTTGTGTATACTTGCGTGCAATCACTGTCCTACTATATTTAACTGAAATGTAGATCTTTAATCCAAAGTATGCTGAAGCCTCTGGGAACCTTTCCAGTTATTTAATGAGTTTTGGCATAGCTCATACAGTAATAAGCTGTTTTCAAAGAGTGAGTGATTTGCAGGATTAGGTTCTTGGATATTGTGGGCCAAAGTGAGCTCCAGTTCCAGTGGGTACAATGGTAAAATCAAGCTTATAGAGCAGCACTATCTCTAGCAGTAATTTGTATTATGACAATTCATGTTTCTTAAACATTGTTAGTGATACTTAGGACTTTGACTAGTATAAGATTTTTTTTGCTTAATTGTGAATTTCCTTCTCAAGTTACATTAAATTTAATTTAATTGGGAAGGAAATTAACATTACTGTACTATAAAAATGTAAAGGTTGAAGGAAATGCTTCATTTTGGAGAGTTATATGTAGGATTAGACTCGGCAGCTACTTTAATAAACCTTGTCTGTGTGTGCAAGTGTGCATATATATATGAGTGTATATGTAGATGCGAGACATGCACATACACGTGTATATATTAGAGAAGAGTTAACCTGTGGTAGCACAGACTGTTGAAATTCAGTGTATACAAATGGCTTGGTAAGTATGCATTTGGGATTCCAAGCAAATGGCATTTTTATGTAGTTGCCAGGGTGTGGTGTAGGTTGAGGAAGCTTCAAAAGAGTAGTGTAAACATTTGCTGGAGACATTTGTATTGAAATAAAACAAAGGTCTTACCTTTGTGTGGGATTTATAAGGTAACGGCTGGTAGGAGAAACTATAAACCCACACTTTCTGTGTATAGGAGGAATGATGGGATTGATGTTTGTCATTTGAGAGACGAGTCACTTAACTCTTTGTTCTTACGATCTGGAGGGAGGAACCTTTTAAAGCTGGCTTTTAAGAGACCCCACCTGGGTTCTATGTAGTGCCAGTATTTGGTAGAGAAATTGCTTTAAGTTTCTTATTTTGTGCTGTAATGCAGTCTTCCCTCCCTTCTGCCCTTGGCAGTTTCTGAGACAATGGGAGGCAGAAATGTAAATAGTAATAAAAGGCTTATATTAGAAGTTTCGTAACTGTAGACCTTTAGTATATGAGCTGAGAGACCGCAGCAGGAGTCATGTTGGCTGAATTAAATGATAAAAAGGGAAACGCTCTTCTGGGTCTTGCTTTCTCCTAAGGCAGCTTACTGTGTTTGTGTCTTGTACATCCCTAATTATGCTGCAGTATTTAACAAACAGCAATTCTCATAATAGCAGCTAAACCGTGGAGGAGTGTCATCCTCAAAAGACAGAGTGTTTTTTCTAGACATGCTCTATAACAAACAGAAGAGTTGTTACATTGGGCCATTTGTGAAACTTTCTCAGCACCAAATGTTTCTCCAAATTAGTATTTAATTGCCAATGGCACGCCTGAGCTGGAGACTAGATGGGTGGAACTCTGATGTTAATTGCTCTAATCTAAGATATGCTGACATTTAAAAAAAACCAGATATCACTATGATGACAATTGTACAATGTGTTCCAGATAGCAAAACGTTGCTAAAATCCAGTTTGCACAGGAAAAAAAAAGTTGCATCTGAATTCGGGTACAATCATAGTCACTTTTATTAATGTAGTTCTAAGACAAGTGTAGACAGGGCTTGGGAGGGAACAGTGATTTCTCTTCCTGCTACTGTAATTTCTACTTAACTGTACATTTTCTAACCATGTTAATTCTATGCAAAAGACCACAGCAAAGGAGACCTTAAATCTGAGTATCTTCTAAGAAAAGTAGAGCAGCACTTCTTTTTGTGGCTGCCCATGGAGTAGTTTTGCCCCTTGTCTCGTCAGAGTGGGAGTACATGAGTTATGGACAGGAGCTGGGAAGAAGGAAGAGGGGGAAGGTGAGTGTTGCAAAGGGCAAAGCAGGCTGTGCTTGGACAATGGCTGAAATCAGTGCTGCTCAGAGTAGGTCACTGCTTTGGGAAGGTGATTTCTAGTCAGACCAAGGGAGAGAGAAGGGGATTTTTGTCCCCTTCATTGAGTCCAGATGTTTCTCCAGGTCCTCTTCACCACAGCAGTGTGCTGCTCTGGTGCAAATCTTAAATCATGGAAACAGAAAAAAAAACCCCCTAAAATAAATAACAGAACCTATGTTTTCTTCCCTTTACCTCTATACCCCCATGTTTTCCAAGTCCAAAATCAGTGTGGTGCTTTACTGGAAAGCTAATAGAACACTGCATGGAGACAGAAAATTTCCCCAGTGTGAATTATCTGTTTTAATTCGAATCCATCTGTCTATCTGTGAGGTGCTAATGATATGATAGAAAGTGTAGTACACTTCATGTGCATGAATGTACAATCATTGCTCCTCAGAGAGATCCTGATGTATTACAGTGTCAGGACAAGATATTGAGTCTTACAGCATCTCTCTGTTATTCATGCTGAATAATCTGTTATAGCTGTATGGGGACTCTTGAAACCATGAAGTCTGTCTTCCCCAGTCGCTCCTATTCTGCTCTGTGATTGTGGAGGCAGTGAAAGAGATGACACAGTGTATGTAGTTGATTAAGGTGGGACAAGATCTTTTTTTTACTTCTCAGCTGAGTATGCAGCAAGTGTGGGAGATGTACAAACTGCTAGGTTGATGCAAAGCCTGCATGTCTTCTCACATTTGAGCGTACATTTTGGAAAATCCCTGTGCAGAAGTATGGGCTAAAATGTAGGGAGGACAGATTCCGTTTAAGGCTAGACTTCACTCCACTGCTGTGTATTCACACACTTTAAACCATTGCCCTGGCACTATAAATGATTCTGAAGGCAAATGAAAATACAGGCTGACATATTTCAAAGGCGTATTCACTGTGTCTACACTTATCTTTGGAGCTGGAGATCAACTTGTAATTTGAAACAGAAATAACACTATCAGCTTCAAAATCAGAGTTTCACCTAGGGCCTTTCCCTGCCTCCCTCGTCTCTCCACAGTTAAAGTTCAACTATTTCATTTGTAAATGCAGCTCTGTGATACAATCAGAAGCAGAAAGGAGGGACCATTAGCTCAGTCAGGCAAACAAGCTGCTCTGGCTCCATCATAAAGACCCTGACTGTAAAGTTAACTTCTGCCAGGAGGGTAAAGTATCCCCCACCAGCCCTGCTGGAGCCCTCCTTTATTCTCAGCTGTCTTTCTTAGGGATGTTGCATTCTGGTCACTCACACTGTTGGTTTTTTTTTCCCTGTTTGTGGAATAGAGACAGTGGAGGGGGGATGTCCTTTATGCTCACCCTTCAAGAATCCTCCCAGACCCAAGGGGTCTGCTGCCTTCTCCTCTGCCCGGGGTGAGGTGTGCATCAGGTCTGTTTGAGAGACCAGTTTGAGATCTCATCCTTCCTGAGTGTCCTTATTCTTCTGGAGCAGGTTTCACATCCTCCTGGCTCAGGAGATATGTACTGCCGGTTTTCTCAGTCCTTTTCCTTGGTTCACACTTCTGGGGTTTTGTTTTGTTTGGTGTATTGTTGTTGCTTTTTAAACTGAGGGCAAGTGAAAAGTAGGATCAGGTTAGTACACAATTGCCCCAAATTATTATGTAATGCGCATATTCCTCACTAGGCTGAAAATTAGATTTTTTATTTGGTTTCATCTCTTGAATTTTATGCACACCATCCTGACTGAAAGCTATCAGTGATATTTCAGTTCATAGTGCTTGCTTTACATCAGAATAGTCTTGGGAGACTTTGGT
The DNA here is from genome assembly GCA_013400215.1 of Cisticola juncidis. Taxonomy (NCBI): domain Eukaryota; kingdom Metazoa; phylum Chordata; class Aves; order Passeriformes; family Cisticolidae; genus Cisticola; species Cisticola juncidis. The sequence continues at coordinate 703,500 of VXBR01004973.1, read as the reverse complement.
GTTGGGAGACCCCTCTCCCAGGTCCTGTACAGATGAGACACACCTTGTCCCATGGTGCCAGTTGAGTTAAAGAGAAGGAGATGACTGGTAGCTATCAAGTTGTAAAGTTTTTGTTGTAGAAGGAGAGCCAGAGATGGATTTCTGAAGCCCGGGGAAGCAGGAGACTTGTTGGCTCAGTTGGTTAAAGCATGATGCTAATAATGCCGAGGTGGTGGGTTCCATCCCTGGAGGGGCCATTTCACTTAAGAGCTGGACCCAGTGGTGCTTCTGAGTTCCTTTCAGCTCAGAGGATGCTGTGTTTCTCAGAATGCAGTGCCAAGTTATGTGGATACTGTGTATCAAAGAGAACTTCTGAGAAGAGAGGTAGGGAGTAGTTTTATGAATATTTGAAAAATTACTTCTCAGTTTGAAAGACAGGGTGAAATGCATCCTTAAAACTGAGGAAAGGCAGTGAAGGGCCCTTAAAGTGAAACACAGGGGTATCTACTGGTGGGATGGAGAAAGGAGTAGTATTGGTAAGAGTGTGAAGAAATTTTTTTAAATAAAAAAAGTGTAAAGTTTATCTTTGTCTCACTGAATCTGAATGAGCTTTCAGATGAACAAGCCATACCTAAGGCAGCTGAAAAGGATGAACCAAAATGATCTGTATTAACAAACAGTGCAAACATACAGATCAGGTTTGTAGAGTGGAATAAGTAAGGGCTAAAGACCTGACATCTACATGAGACACATTTTAGGAGGTTTTATCAGATTATCTTTAGTCAGTTCCCATGAACTAAGCAACTCTGAGCAGCTGGAGGATCTGAGGAGTGCTCCTAGAACAAATCTTTCTGGTTTGGCTCTTCCAGAAAGAATCCAATTCATGTATTGTGAACTCTGGTGTGAACCAAAGCACAGTAAGTTGGGACAACCAAATGATTCACCTCAAATGTGAGCTTCTGATCCAAACTGAAGCACTAATATATGGCTTTCAAGTTTGTCCTTCTTCCCAGCAAGGGAGTGTCTTTGCTGGACAGAAGTGGAGGATAAATGTGTGAATTGCCTGAGCATGAATTACAGCTGAATTAAAACATTTTTATTTTATTGTCCCATTTCTTGTCATGTATTTCTGTAAGTTTAATTGTTGTTTGCACCATATTTTTAAAAGTAATCTCTCTGGCACACAGATTTTCATCACAGTGAATTGCTTGAGCACAGACTTCTCCTCACAAAAAGGAGTCAAAGGGCTTCCTTTGATGATTCAGATTGATACTTACAGCTACAACAACCGCAGCAATAAACCTATCCACCGAGCCTACTGCCAGATCAAGGTTTTTTGTGACAAGGTAAGTGGAAAGCACAGTTACCACGGATGAAGAAGGGATCTTGTTAGGCAGTTTATTGTTGCTGTATTTTAGACCTAGTTAAATTATGTTTCTTTTCTTAAAGAATTGTATTTCATCATAGCATTTGGACCAGCTGTATGATTATCATGTAATTATTTTACTGCTTTGCAGACTTTTTGGCCCTGATTACTCAGCTTGTGAGCAATAGTTGGACTGTTTAAGGATAACATGTTATAGGTCATGATTCTGGAATATCAAAAAAGTAATAGAAGGTGCAAAGGCAAAGCTCTCTATTTGGAAGGTCAGTGCTGATCACAGGCTCACATAAGTGGCAATATGCTGATGTCATCCCTTCCAGCTCCTACAGTCAGGATAGGTAGCACATAAAGTTCATGTCATGTCATGTCATGTGTGACACAAAAATGCACTTTTCTGTGAGGTTCTGCCAAGCTTCTTTTTATGATGCAGTGGAAAACAGCAAATTCCAGTGACACAGCTGATGGGTTTTCCCCCTGCTTTGCTTACAAACAGTTATTTTAGAAGCTCTTACGTTGCTGGGATTTTCCTATCAAAAGTAAAATACAAAAATCTATTAGCCATTCCCATTTTGTAATTCAGTGACTATTTTTGTGTATGAAATGTTCATACCCTCTTTAGGAAAATTTTGGTGGTTTTGCTGTAGATATGACTGCTCCTGTGTGGAAACTAGCAAGATGTTTCAGCATCCAGACATAGATCATGCCTGAATGAATTAGACAGTGTCATGATCAGCTGTGTATCACCAGGTAGAAACAGTTGCTCAAAAATGTCAGTGATGATTCTTCAAATAGAGTGTGACCACTTTTTGGTTTTGTTTAGCATCTGCCAGCTGATGACTTTCTCCATGCTGAGAAAGATCTTTCATAGGGGAGCTGATGCCTGGATTCTAGTCAAGGTTCAGGGATTCAGGGGACTACATCTATTTAAGTGACTTGGAAATTTATCCAAATTAGTCTTGCCATCCTACAGGTGGGAATAGAAAGACAAAAAGGCCGTGCCCCAGGCAAAACGTAACATTAACTTTTTAATGGAAAGGGTAAGAGTTCAACTGTTTCAGGTCTCTGCATTGCAGCTCCTTTCCTCTTTTCAGTTCATTCCCTTGTTGCTGTCTTGACAACGAGATCTTGAGGGCTAATCAGTCAGTTGTGTTAGTGGAGGAAAATCTTTAGAAGTAATGAATGTAAATGTATGCGCTGAGGTCTTCTTGCAGCTAAAATGCTATGGTTTTAATTGTAACTTAGAATGTCACATATTGAGAGATTTGAAACTACAGCTGGATGTTAAAAGCTCAGTAACTATCAAAGTAACAAGTTGTTTTCGTCTACCTGTTTCCGAAGAGCAACTAGAAAAAAATTAATTATTTTAAAAAAGGAAGGAAATTCAGAGCACAAACTCATCAAGGGTGACCTCTAGGTACAACTGGTGGAGAAATTTGAATAGTACATGTTCATTGCATCTGTTGGCTTAATTGGAGCTTCAAATATCCAAACTAGAAAGCAGGAAATGAATGTTGAGTCTATAAAGCAAAACTGTCTCAAAGTAGAAGGAAAGATCACAGGAGTAGTTAAAGTGTTATACACATCAAAAAGGTATTGGAAGTGGGAACTGAAGGGCTCAAGGGTATTGATAATAGGCTATATATCTGTTTAATATAAATGTATACACACATGTAGAACTTTTGAAGTTAATGCGGGTGTGAAAATGACTTGAGCAAATGAAAATTATCGAGGTCAATTCACATGGCAGTTTGTGCTAATTGGCACTTGGTCAAAGAGCAATTCTTCCTTCTCCCCAAACTTATGCTGCCAGACCTTTAGCAACATCCCTTTGTCACAGGGCTTTTGTAAATAAATGGAAAATTTCCACTTGCTGGTGGCATTGGGAGAGTTCATCCCGCTCAGAGGAAGGTAGCTGATGTGGCTGGGTATCCTCATCTTTCCAAGATGTCAAAATAAACCCCTGGCTCTGGTTAGGGTGGTGCTAAATGGTACAGTTTCTCTTGCTAGTCTGTGACTGTCCTTCCAGTGACAGGGACAAAGCTTGCTGCCTCTTTGGGAAAGGCCATAAAGCTGAGACTTATTTATTGCCCACCTCCTTGTCATGATCAATTAAAGAGGTACTATAAGAACATTAAGAAAACCCCCAGGAAACATATAATGATCTCTATAAATTCTGAAAGTGTGAGCTGCACTGTTATGCCCCAATCTGACAGCCTCAAAGAGAAGCTGATGAGAAAAGAACCTGATTTTTTTTACAATCACCTGGACTAATGGAACTGCACAGCAAATTCCTCCTGCCTAAGTATGAAATGTTTTTCATTTTGGAACATGGAAGAAAAAATGTTTCTGGGCCTGAGGTGTTATTACAAATGTGTATTTCTGCAATGGTGATGCCTCTTTAGGACCAGTGGATGTATTTGTATGTTCATTTAGATAAATCACAGGTCGAGGTGTCCAGTTTTTAAGAACATTCGCTGACAAATTAATGTCTTGTAGCTGCAACACAGCATAATTCTTGTGGAAGGAGTTATCTTTGAAGAAACAAAATTGCATTTAGCTAAGTGTTACATATTATATATATTTTAGTATTTATCCTGGCAATTCCTTGATTTTAATATTAGTTTACATATAAACTAGAGAGCAACACCATTTCACATCCAGTATGTGCTTTGTGACATAAATGTATGGAGATAAATGCTGCAAAGGCTGTAAATGTTACTTAACAAATCTAACTTTACCTTACTCCCTATTTGTTCTTCAATCTTTTGTCCATGTTTGTTTTTCAGTAGGCAATCTTCAAAGCATTTGTTACAGTCCACATCTTGTTTTCTCAGTGCTAATTTTCTTCCTTTGCAATCTTTTTATCATGTGCAGATCACTGATGCTGCATTCTAAGAACATATAATTTTTATTCCTTAAGTAGGTTGTCAGGGAAACTTGCTACCAGGCCTATTTATATTTATATACTTCATGATGCTTTAGCCACTGTGTATGAAAGAACTGAGACTTCAGAGCTACTTGATTTTCTATATGTGATTATATTTGCTGAAAAGAAGCAGAACTTGAATTGGCAAATACCATAACATTGATACAAAATAATAAATTAATCCAGTTCCCATTAATCTGAAAAAATTATATTCCTTGGAATATATGCAGCTCTTGTGTCCTTGTTGTTAGTGTGGAACATCACAGAGAAAATGGACTATCATAGAGTATTGAGCAACCCTAATTGCCTATTAATCTTCAGCTGTGGAGAGGTGAAGGCTAATGCCTATGTGCCTTCCCAACGAGATGTGGAATGCTTTAGTCTGGAACTAGAAGCAAGTGTACACCTAAACATCAGAGTGGTGATGGGAGTGGTCCTTATGAGGGCAAGGGCTTTGTCAGCCTGGAGCTAGAATGCAAGTTTAAATGAGTTGAAGAATTAGGAAGAAAATACTTTGAATCAGGAAAAATTCATAGGCTGCATTTTATTAACATTAGTAGCAGAAGTACTCCTTGCATTTATACAAAGCCCAGATATCAATGAAAAAAATAAGTATTCATTTTGTTATTTCACTGGTCACAGCATAGTTTATAGTCCCCTGTAAGAGAGTTATTTCTTCTATCCTGAAGAGATATATATATACTGTGGTTTATTAGGTATGTGTCAGATGGCTCAGATGTCAAAACTATGCAGCAGAAAGGCTCTAGTATGCAAAAATCATTTTGTGGTCTCATCCCTGTGATGGTGACGTCCATCCTGCAGGCTTGGCTGACCCCTGCCATGTGCCAGTGTGGGTTGCTCCAAGCCCAGAAGGGCTGGTAGGTAGTTTTGTGGTTATTGCTGTTGCCACATTTGTGAAGTGGCTGTGGAACAAATTAACACTGATGGATGGAAATGACTGCCCAGCTCAGGGATTGCCTGCACCCCAGAGATCTTGGGGTGTGTTCCCTTGAATGAATGAAGAGAAAGCTGTGAAGCATCACCAAGTTCATGGTTACAAAGAATATTACAGAAAATCAGGAAAACATATATTTTTTATTATGTATTATAAAAGGCTGAGTCCCCCTCAGTTTCTACTTTCCTGAGAGGAAACTTGCACTTGCTGCCATGTGTGAAATACTTTGGTGTTCATTCTGTTCCCTGTGAGCAGCAGAGTGGCAGGTAGGACTGTGGCCACCTGGCAGAGCCCCTTGTGCAGCACAGGTTTCTCAAGACTGTGACATGTAATTTTGCTCCTTTCTTAGAAAGAACAGGTGGCCTTAAAGGTTACAAATCTACCTCTAGAAACAATTTTGATAAATGCACAACTCTGAATCCCTTGGCTTCTGCAGTTGAGGTTGGTGAGGGACAATTGGACTGGGATCTGGTCTGGAGAAAGTGTTTCTGTTTGACACATTCATGTTTTCCTAAAGAGCTATTTTTTCCTCCAGCTCTTTCAGCCTCTTGAAATGTAATGATAGATCACAGCCAGGAGTACATCTTTCCTTGCACTCTTTTTAAACTTGGTTCATTGACTCATGTGTGAATTTTGCCATATTGAGTGGGTATTTTTTGCCTTCCTTACCTCCCTCCCCTCCCTTTCTATTCAAGAAACTTCTAATTTTAATTTGGAAAAAAATTCTGTAATCTTGCATGCCAACTGTCTGGGAGCATATGGATCTTCATTACCCTTCACAATGTGATGAGTATTATTTATAAAGTAAATTAGGAGAACTTCAAAGGAGGTGTTGCTGCTTTTTATGTCAATAACAAGTTTTATTTTTTAAACTTGTTGAGCGTGTATTTACATAACAGAAGCCTGCAACTTCCCAGTAGTTCCTGGTGCCTAACAGGGCAGTGCTGCATTGCTTTCCTATTTCTGAAGAGGTTCTCCCAGTTTGAAATGCATGTGTTTTTCTGTAAGAACCCTTGCAATGTTGGCAAGCTGTCAGCAGAGCTTTTTGGACTGTCAGTTCTCAAAGTCTCTGCACAGCTGGCTACAGTGGATCAATGCCACCGCCGACAAAATGGGTGGAGGAGAGGTTAGGGAAGACCTCAGCACAGACATGTAAAATGATAGCAATCCTGCAGGTGTTTTATGCCATTATGTACACAAAATATTTGGCCTGAGCACTCAGTCCATTGCAGAGACACTGGGCTTGGGATGCCCTTTGCACAAGCTGCACTGGTATCAGTCCTGCTACAGACTGCACACTGACCTGTCCTGGCTCCTCCAAACAAATGTGTGGATGTGTTCCCCTTGCTGTCTGCAGCCCTGGGAGCTATGGATGTGTCAGCTGAGTCTCAGGCACAGGTGATCCATGCAAAGCCTGGTTCCTTCCCAACAGACTGGACAGATCTGTCTTCAATGAAATAACCAGTTTCTCTTATAGCATTTCTGTGTATCTGTTGCTGTAGTTCCAGGCATTGCAGAGTACAATGCTCACAGTGGTTCCTCTTTGGCTAATATCTGTGAGTTGTCTTTTTTGCATCAGGGAGCAGAAAGGAAAATCCGAGACGAAGAGAGAAAGCAGAACAGGAAGAAAGGCAAAGGCCAGGCATCCCAAGCCTCATGTAATAATGGTGAGTAAAGTGGGCCTTTCTGGTCTGGGGCTAAGTCATGCTTAACATGCCTCCTTTCACAACCCTGTGCTTTGTGATCCACCTAGCAGCTGAAGGGAAGTTGAGTGCACTCCCTCTGCAGAAAAAAAGTGATATCACCTTCTTCAAAACAATGACTGACCTGGATTCCCAGCCAGTTCTCTTCATACCGGATGTTCACTTTGGAAACCTACAAAGAACTGGACAGGTAGGAAATAATGAGATGAGCAGATGCCCACCTGGCTGCCTCTGCTCTGGGGCAGGTTTTAGGGAAAAAAAAAAAAAATCACCGTTCCTGGGGACTGCTTGTTTCAGCTCTCATTTTGGTAAATGCAGTTTTGGTGCATCACTCATAGAAGACCTTACAAGTAAGATGTATCTTTCTGAGTTCTGGCTGTGACGAAGGAATTTATACTTCTTTGACAACTGACTAGTTTGGTTTTGCTACAGTTTTGTCATTCTTTGCTTTTAAATATAAGGTTGATTTATAACTGAAACACAATCTGGTTTTTAGTGCACTCTTTGGCTTGGTGAAATGAAGTGCCACCTTGTGGTAGCAGAGATCCCCCTCCTTGTCACAGCTGACAACAAAGACCAAGCTCTTACACGTGTAGGAAGGTCAAGAGTAGGGTCGCTGAACACCCTACCCATTTTCTGTCAGCATCACCTAGAGATCTGGAAATTCCTCAAAAGGAATATTTTCACTCTTCCAAGTAAAACTCCATCATACTAATGCTAATATGCGGTATTGGCAGCTATTGTCACTAATAAACATAAGGAAGTCTTTTGTGACATGACTCTTTTATCACCTGCTGGGAAGTGGAAAACCTGAACTGGAGGGTCAGCTCTGACAACTTTTTTACTACGAATGTGTTATTTATTAACATCTCAGGGAGTAGAATGAGACCTTTATGTATGTGTTTATAAAGACAAATAGCTGATGAGGGAATTTAATATGCACGTTGCTGAAAAATAGTAAAATGAGGAAGATTAAATGAAACTGAGTGTTGGAATTGTCAATTATTTTGAAGCAATGAGAATTGTGGTTGAGCAAAGCTCAAAGAGCGCAGACATTGTGATCGCAGCTGTCACTGGCTTATTCTCCCAAGCTGGAAAGACGCCCACTCACAGATCAGTGTTGGGTACCTTCTGTCCTCATGGCTTTCAAACCAGAATGTGGATTTATTTCAAATCAGGAGACAGTGAAAGCATTCCTTATATATATAATCCTGTAAATAATTCTCTAAACTAACTGGAAGATATCCCCATTTCCTAGCTCTTAGGCAATGTTCAGCCATGTCTTTTATTGCTGTAACTCATAGTTACAGACCTCAGCTTTGCACACACACACCTCTGAGCTATTTTCATTGCACAGGTTCAGAAGTGAAGGCTCTCAGTGGGAGCTGAGTGTGCTCTGGGTCTTGCCAGCACCAGTGCTGGAGACCTGCCTGGGGTGGGGTGGCTTGTCCTGCCCTGCCCAGCAGGAGCGGCTGCGGTGCCTGTTCCTCCGCCCCGCACTTGCACTGCAGCTCAGCAGCTGCACAGCTGGGGCACTGCTGGTGCAGACCTGCAGCATGGGCATATTGTGAGGGGTTTGGCTGACTGTTCTGTAAAGTGCTGGGCAACAGACTGTGATTTTATACCTCCCCTGCTACTGTCAGCTGCATTTGCTGCTGTTGTCAATTCAGTCCCGGTGACTCTGAGCTATGTGGATTTACACAAAACTGGACTTGGGCTTCTGCCCACAGCCTGTGCAAAAAATGTTCAACTGTACCATTGGTAATTGTATTTCCATTAGGCCTGGAGTTTAATCTTGTTCTTTATAGTTTAATTAGATTTTCAGTCAGTATTAAATACATACATACAACATTGTGAGTGTTGTGGCTTAAACTGTATTAGGGATAACTTAGGTGAGTAGTGATCTGATTTAGAGTATTGTAAAATAATTGGGAAAATGATATAAACCAGGGAAGAGGGTAATCTCTCTCAAATAAACTTTGATATATTTCCACGCCTCGCTTCTTCCAGATGACAGAAGTAGAAATGTTTGTGTTATATAGAAGGAAAAGGATTTTAAACATATGACAAAATGCTAAACACTTGTTGTCTTTTCTCCCTTTTGAAGTTATTCTGTTAAGCAAGTGTCTGAGTTTTGGGAATAATTGATTTTTATTTCATTCCTTCTAGGTTTACTATAATACAGATGATGAGAGAGAAGGGTAAGATATTTATTGTTTCATAAGCTTTGCAGTCAACAGTGTGAACTCATAGAAAGTTGATACAGAATATGAAATCAGATAAAACTGACCCCCTTTGTCACTCTTCCCTCATGTTCTCCCATGTACACAGTCTGCATTTTATGTCTGTATTTTAGTACATTCCCAAGTAAAAGAGTCCCAAGGTTCAATACAGGGACAGGACATTTATTTGACAGTGAAGTGCCATCTATGTCAGCATAAAGGTTCTCAAATAATTTAAAAACCAGGATTTTTTTACTGAAGTACTGAACTTCACTTTATTCCTGAAAGTTATTTAGCAGTGCACACACGTATATGCATCAAATACAGAAACTGCAGAGAGAATGGGCCGTGGGCCATGTGCCAGAAGAGAAAGGCAGAAAGAGAACAGAGAACCAGGGAAGGAGGAAGGTTAGAAATGGAAGTACCCCCATGTGACTTTGGAGGGACTGGAAGAATTGATGAAATTCCCTCTAACAGAGATGCCATGAAATAAAGGTTTAATATGGATGGCTGAACTTTTTTTGAAACTAATGTTCTTCATAAGGTTTACAATGGAATTTGAGAAACAAATAGGTTTATTGCATCAAGCTATAACCACCCCCTTCCCTCAATAATTAAGCAGTTAAGGGCCTTTGGAGTTTTCAAATTAGTGTGTAACATCGGAACATATTTTCCTGTCACCTGTTCAGGCCAGTCAGTCTCGGCAATTTAAGAGGCCCAGATAGTTCAGATAAGTATCAAAAGCTAAATCCTTGCAGATTCTCCTTTTGGTGCTACTTGAGTAGCTAGTGAGTGTTTTTGCCAGAGTACAAAGTGAGTCGTGACTGTTGCTGTTGTCTCCTCTTCTGCTGTGAGCACATTTTTACTCTGACGTGGTCCCTGTTTTGTATATTCTAGTAGCAGTGTCCTGGTCAAAAGGATGTTCCGGCCTGTGGAGGAAGAGTTTGGTCCCTCCCCTTTGAAACAAATCAAAGAAGAAGGTCTGAAAAGAGGTAACAGTCAATTCTTAGCAGTTAAAAATTATTCTGTGGGATTCCAACCCTTAAGCTGGCTTTGACAAAGTCAGTAGTAGGATGCTAATATAAATATGGATAGATAGGAGAAGAGGCCTTTGCATCTGCCAGTCTATAAGGAGGCATTTTAACAAATGCTAGAAATTACTTAAAAGAAAAAAAAAGGACTATGCTCTCTCAAGAACGGATCAGGACACAAGTGTATAAAAAAAGCTAGAAAGTTTCTTGGTTCTTGGCCAAGCTACAAAGTTCAGAAAAGTTTTAGTAGCAAATCTGTGATGGTCTATTTTTAACTTCTGCTCATCTTTTTTGTTCTGTCTGGGATCACAAGCAAATATGCAAGAGGCATTGGGTCAAATACAGAGACCTTAACAGGCAAGTTCCTGCTGACTGCAGACTTAGATTGACTGGAATAAAATCTCAGAAATGTCCTACCCTATTAGAAATATAAGACATGGAGAGACATCTTCCAGCAGATGTAACTGAATTGTTTAAGGGTTTGTTTCCCTTAATTGTTTTTACTGCCCAGATGGGTGTTATTACAGTTGCATTTCATGTGCTCTACCAACTCCTGTTTTCCAGTCTGCTACAAGTGAAGCTGAAGTTGAATAACATTGAAGCAACAGCTTAGGTTGAGCTGTTAAACTTTGCAGTGGAGGTGGTTTTGTCCACAAAGTCTGTTTGTGTACAGTTACTTCCAGTGCAGTGCCATCCATGATAACTTCCTACACTGTCACAGTTAAACACCCTGGAGACTATTTGCCATTCCTTCAGTCTCATGAGTTCTGTCATGTAAGTTTATTGACAAACTTAAGTAACTAAAACTTGCAAGTATTTTGAGGTTCACCCATCAGCTTGTGAGACAACAAGGTACAGAAGTGAGCTGGGTTTTTCTTGTACCATTCGTAAGGCTCCTTTGAGCTTTACAGAAATTACTTCCCACAAGCATTTTTTGCATTTGCAAAGTTTCTGTGTTGGTGTGCTTGAACCAGGGGAAGCATAGAAGATTATAGGATGGAGACCGATATCTTCTTGAAATAAATGTGAACATATGATTCTTTTAATTACATCTTAAATAAATTATGTGAGGTCAGCATTGACCATGGATTTGCATTTGGTTGACTCAAGACCTTGGCAAAATTCACATTATCAGGGCTCTATCAAGCAGAAGATGACAGCCATGAGGGCTACATAAAGAACTGTAATTTCCTACAATTTCACCTGGGTTTCCCAGCTGGAAGCCTAGGAAGTTGCCTGCAAGGAGGTATTGATTTGCTTTGATTATTCCTGTCCTTTGCTGTGGTTAGTTGTTTTTTGATATCATTCTGGACTTGCAAGCATTTCAAGGGTAAGATTAGAAAGAAAAAAAAATCCAGCTGGTGGCAAAATTATGTAAAATGAATAAATCCAGGAGAGACACAGCACCAGAGAAGCCGGAGGATGCTCTCTTCCCATCCCCTTCCTGTTCAGTGTTTCTCTCATCTTGGACTATGCTGGCTGGAGGCCAAGGCTTTTCCAACGTGGCCTTTGCTCTGGTGAACTTCCTGCCATCCAAAACCTTGCATCTGGAATTGTGCTGATGATGTGCAGCTCAGCTGAATCTACCCATTTTCATAATGCTGTCTTTGCCAGAGAACTCACTGGGTACTAAAATGTTTTGAGGGTTTTTTTTTCCACAGCATTGCCATATTAGAAACTTCTTTTCTCAAGATTTATTTGGTACAGCAGAATCAATAACTCCTAGAGAGCAGGTATAGATGAGGGGCAGGTGTAATGTTTGAGAGAGAGCAGGTCTGATATGTGAAAATATACATTAAAATATACCTTAAAAGCAATGTAATCCCAAGGTCTCTCATTAGCAGAGCAGTGCAGGTAAGTAGCAGCCAGTGAGGTGTCCAAGCCCCGCTGAAGAACTGAAGTGAAAGTGTGTGGCCTCACCTCTGCCCACTGGACCTACTAGTAACACTGGTGGAAGTAAAAATATTAAGGGGCAGCCTTCAAGAGAACAGGTCTGAAGGGATTTGCAAACACAGTTCATATTCTCATTTGGGTAGCTGCCTCTTTTTGAATTATTCTTTCATCTCCTTAACCTCTAAGGGAAGTCCGAGTGCCCAACACAGAAATGTGAAGTATGTTAATCTGTACCAAATGTGCATCATAGCTAGTTACTTGGCTAGACTTGGCTTTTTCCTGTTTTGAGTTCTCAGTAAGTTTTCAAATCACTTTCCCTTTCAGATTTCATAGGGAGTTTCCCATTAATTATAAATCCAGCAGTTGAGATATAGATCAGGTGTATTTCCAGTCTTGTAGTTATCAGCTTCAAGAAAGTAATCCTTTGTCTCTTAGGAAAGTCATGTTAAACTACTCTGAAGCATTTTGGATTCCTAACAATCAGGTTTAGAGCTGTCCAAGGGAATTTGTGCCTCGGCAATAATAAAAACTCCAAATGTGAGGAAGGAAACCCACATTAAGCTACTAGTCCTTCTTTCTTTGACTAAGATGACTAAGACCATATCTCCAGGCAGAGGCTACTTAACAGACACTGTAGTCATTGTTCATAAAGTGCTAGTCACAGCACTGGTAGTGTCCAGGCTCAGACCTTCCTAATGCCCCAAGTTTTACTGTCCCATTGTGTCCTTGGTTTCATCTTTCCTCATGTATTGTTGTTGTTAACAATTTTAAAAGCAGTATCTAACATTGTTCTTCTGCATTCACACATAAATCCTGAATTTGGTGGCCTGGCTTCCAAAAGTCTCACTGGTGCAACAACATCCTTTGCCTTGAGCAAAAGCTGTTTGCCTCTCTGCAATTTGATGTGTTGGGGCTGTTTCTTAAGTAACTAAAGACAAATTTATCTTCCCCCATCTTTTGCAATTCTTTTTAACATCTAAAGAATATTAAGGTCTGCAGTGGATTTCAGTGCTGGCAAGAAAGTTAAGGACTAAGGCCAGGGAGTAGATCAGACAAATATGAATTTATCTTTTAACTTTCAGGCAAAAATAGCTCATTACCTTGTATAAGATTTCCCCCCTGTTCCCCTCCAAATCTTGCAATGTGTACTGTTAGAGTGAGCCCATCTGGATGCTATGACTGTGGTGTGACAATAGGATCAGAGGACATGAGTTGTGTTGCATGGGCACATTCATTCAGTGGCAATAGTGCTGCTGGGCACAGTGCGAATTTGCAGCCCTTTCCCCTCCCCTCTGGCTGTGCCTCCCGCTGCAGCCATCTCTCTGCTGCTCTCCCAGCATGAAGGCTGCATTGTACACTGAGGCAAGGATCTGATCTATTCGAGGAGTAACTCAAAAAAGGGTTGTTTTTTCACTCATGTCTGCTGTTTGAGAGAGTTTGTCATCCAGGAAAATTTGCTGAGACAAGCCAGAATAAGAAGCTGTAAGGGCAGGGATGAGACAGGAGGCTTCCTAAGGCATCACTGACACCACCAGTCTTTTGTGGAAAAGTGTTCTACTGAATCAAAGCCAGGAGTTTCACACCTGTCAGGGCCAGATTGTGTAACGTGGCCAAATTTAACCTTGGACCAAGTGATTTTTTTTTCTTCTTTCACATATATTTGTAATTGTTAAGGCTGGCAGAGCTCCAGATGTTTGTAAAGCCAGGAGCTACAGGACAACCCTCTAGTCACAAGGAAAAGGTTTACTAAATGAATATAAGTGTTAGTACTGGTAAAATTAGCCCATTGAGTGAGTGGTTGTTCATGCAATTAAACATATCAGGCATGGTAAAATTTTAACTCCTGGTGTGGAATTGGTTTTTTTTTTTTACAGTTTGACATAAAGTTGTTGACAGTTTAAGTTGTGATGCAAAGTTGTCTCAGCTTCTAAGTTGCTTAGAAGGATATTCTCAGGCCAGGTCCCAAAGAGCTGCCAAAATACAGGTGAAAAGGTTGTGGCTCTGCATCCTGTGGTAGCAGTTTCGTGGTTCATATTTCTGAATTGAAGTTGCAAAAAACACAATATTGTCCTGCATGTTTGGTTTGTAGGCCAAGTCAGGGGACTGAACTACCTATGATTTTTTCCAGTCATTTCAAAACCTGGGTAAAGAAGCTACAATTCTGTGCAAATGGGCCCTAGTCCATCCTGCTAGAGTCTTGGCCTGAGAATTAACTTCTACACAATTACTTCTGTATGGAAAACACCATCATATTTTTTGGTTCATCTGCACATCATCTATTGAGTTACCTGGTGAAGATATCTCTTGGACCATAAGAATTTGTAGTATCAAAAGATGCCTTTTTCTATCTACCAAAAAAAAAAAGGTACCAATGTAATTTGTCATACAGACATAACAGTGCATGTACTGTCATGAGGTATTTGTACCTCATGTGCAGCAGTGCTATTGGAAAAGGCAGTTTATTTAGGAAACAAAATTAATTGCAGAACATTTTATTTAACCTGTTACTTATCAGCCATGTAAGATGATGCCTAAAACACATTTCTAGTGTCTATACTTATAGTTTGTCTGCTTTGCTTTTTCCATGTTATAGCAAAGTTCCTCCTTTCACCTGTACAAGTGTGAAGAAAACAAAAGCTAGAGAGGGCAGGGCACAGTGCCTGTGGACAGCTAACAGCTAGCAGGGCATCTGAGGGAGGAAAAGGAACAGAAGTGGCATTTGGGTACCAAAGCAGGTGGGCACACTGGTAGATGCCTCCCTGCCAGCTGTGCTCTTGAATGTCTCCCCTGTAATGTCTCAAATTACTTTGAACTCATTTTTCCCAGTGTTTATTTTCATACTGGTCAGGCCATTTGCAGTCATCTGCATGGTAATGTCAGAAACAACTATTTCTTTACCTTTTCTTTGATTTTGCTCTCAAAAGCACAGCTAAAGGCAACTCAGACTTGCCTTTTTTGAATGTCCTTTCCCAGCCTTTTAGATGAAGCCTGGAGAGGTACAAGCCAAGACAGAAGTTTAAGAAGACCTAGCTTGTGTGTTTTGTCCTATAACCAAGGGACAAGGTCCCTTTTTACCTTCTTTCTCTAAATGGAGATTTAGATTCTGGAAGAGAGAGATTCTTCACATTAGATTAAATTTGCTGAATTTTCAATACTGTTTTCAATGCAACTATGGTATGTTTTATGTGTCTAGATCATTGATGATATTAAAGGTACATCTTAAGTGCAAACCATCTTCAATGCTTCATTTTATCTGTCATAAATTAATATTTGCTGTCGGGATTAATATTCAGTGTGGGACATTTTGTCTGTGCAATTGACTGAACCAAGTTGGATTTTTTTTTTTTTGCATTTCAGTGCTTTTGTATGTGAGGAAGGAGACAGATGAGGTGTTTGATGCTTTGATGCTGAAATCACCCACCGTAAAGGGGCTAATGGAAGCTGTAAGTATCTGATGTCCTTGCATTGTTTGCCTTTCTTGGCAAGAAAATCTCGAGGCTTTCCATGTATTATTGAGATAAACCATCATATAAAGATGAAGGTATTCTGAAGTGCATTGAAAGCATTTCTTAAAGGCTTTCTGAATCACAGCTCTGAAATGCTGGCATTTTCCTAATTCAGTGTTGTCAGCAGGTTACTGGGTTAAACAGCATCTGTTTAAGAGAAAAGAAGAGCTGATTATTGGAGACCTGAGCTTTGAGGAGTAGCAGTAGTTAACCTGTGTCAGAGAAGGAGATAGGTACAAGCTTCATTTTCTGATGTGCTTCTTTCTGAACTGATGGTTCAGAGCTTGTTGAGTGTTTTCCCAGAATGCTTATCAGAACATTCCCAGCCTGGTTTCCAAGAAGAGCCCCCAGGATACACCGTTTCTGTGGGAATTTCATATGGCCTTTGTGCAATTGCTGTTCAGCATGTAAGAGGCAGGTGCTGAGCCAGTGCAGACTTGTCATTCATATGTTGTCTCAAATTCCTTCTCTAGCCCTCACTTACAGCATGACCTACCTCCCAGTTGCCTCTTCGCTGCTTCTTTGAATTGAGATTTTGCTAGTTACCCATTAGCTGTCATCATAGGAGTTGTTGTTTCCATGTTTAATCCTGTTTATATGAACTGATGGCTCGTGAAATTTGGTAAGGGAAGAGTTAAGAAATAATCATGTGTTTCATTGCTTCAGTTGGGGAATGTGAGACTGATGTGTGGGATGCTGAGTTGATTTCCAGCCTTGTTTATATGTAGAGGAGAAGACAGAAATGGATGAAAGTGCCCCTAGAGAACTCAGCCAAGTGCTAGAAGTGTGTGTATTTATACTCTTTTAAAACTGTCACAGTATCTTGTTGCATGTACTGAACATTTTTAATGCAGTAAAGGTTAAGTTATTTGGTCAATATTTGGCCAGTAGCAGAAGGCAGAAAAAGATTTGAGGGATAGGGAAGTTGCTTAGAGCACCTGTTTAGATGGGGGTATCTCTGAGGAGAGTCAGGGGCACGCCAAGGATGTCCTAAGTGTGCTTCTGCCGATGCTCTGTGTTAGCTGTGACTGCAGCTCAGCTGTCAGGCAGAGCACATGGATAACAAAAACCAGGCTTTGCTTGAGGAGGCAGCACTCTGATTCATGGTAAGCTGCAACACGATTTCATCTTGTCTTTGTATGGAGGTTAAAAGTATGTTATTATCCTTCTATAACTGTTCAGGCTAGCATGAATATTTTATCTCCAGTAGTCTGTGCCTCTCCATGCCCGTTCTCCAGCCACCATGTAACAAAAACAAAGCTGGTGCAGAGGCAGGAAAGGTTTCTGCATACCTCAGTCAGCACAGCTGCTGACTCACTGGCATGTTTTCGGCACCAGAGAAATTGAATCTATTTTAAAATGTCCCAGTTCACTGGAAGGAACACATTCAGAAAATTTTAATTCTCTTTGATAGACTATTGTGGATAAAACAGTGTCAGAAAAGCTGTCAAAGTGCATATTCTTAAATATTCTCTCTACAGTCATTGCAGCAAATCATGTAGTTTTGTAATTGTGCATATTCTAAATGCTCCATTCTAGTCTCAGTATTAAGAATTTAGGAACTGAGCCTCTGAGTATTACAGAGCCCCAGATCTGAAAGAGAGCTCCAGTGATCCTCAGTCATATCCTCCTTCTCTGTTTATGGATTTTACTTCTTTTTCTTTTTGTTAGTCAGTATTCCTGATCTTTGACTTTTTCCTAACTTTCTGATATTAGTGATATGGTTTTCTCAGATCTTATGTTAATTTTATACTCACAAATACTCCCTTTCCAAATTAACAATTAGATTCCTTCTCAGATACCTTTCTTTTGGCAAATATCTAGAGGTCTTGGGTTTCAGAAATGCAGCACGTCTCAGGAAGCAATGCAGGTATTTGCTTTTCACTAGTCATCTTGATCAACAGAAAATGGCAAAACATCACATACATGTGGTGACTGCCCAAGTTTACATCCTGCTTTCAAAGTCAGGATAACTGTGGATCTCAGTAGGTACCTCGGTTTTACATTGTGCAAAATGACATATTCACTCAAATTACAGGAGGCAGTTCAAATTGGAAAATGCAAGCATCTCCCAAAGTCTTTCAATAATTAAAAGCTAACAGCTGAGTTTAATACAGCAAGCTTACACTAATAGATACTATTTATGTGATCTTCCAGCCAGTGTAGGGCAACAGACTAGATCATTTCATAGAAATAAGCTGGCAAAGGTGTTTTCCTACATGCCTTTGCCTGCCCAGATATTGCCCTTTCTGGCTTCCTGACTCCAGCAGAGAGCATTTCTGATGGTTTGTGCAATCAGACAAACTTGCCATGCCAGGGGACTGCAGCCCAAAGGAACACTCAGACAGCTATTTCAGTGCCACTCAGAAGGGTGTCTCACTGCTTTGGGCATCCCAAAAGAAAGAAATCTCTGCTCAGAAGATTGACAAATGGATAATGGAGATGACAAGGAAAAATATCCCTCCAAATAAAGATCCCTTTTTAAAATTTAATGTAGCCTGCTTGGGTTCAGGTGAGGAATCTTATCATTTTGTATGGAAGCTGGCAGTAAGCGGTGGCCCCTCTGCGCTGGCAGCCTGAGAAGAGGGTGTTAAGTGAGATGCTGGAGCAGATGCTCGCTCTGCTTTCTTCAGTTCTGCGGCAGGACTTAGCACATTTGTACTGGAGACTGTGAGGGGGAGGCTCTCCCATATCCCTACTTTAAGCTTTCCTTCCACAGCCTGCTGTTTGGTATAATTGATTGAATCCCAGGGGTTCCTGAGAAATGTGCTTATTCAGTTAGCTGGAAATCTTTTGCAAAGCTCACTAATCCCTGCATGTTATATAAATCCCACACCTGTCATAGGCAGTGTGACAGGCAAGGCTTTCTCAGCCCAACCTCCCATAGTTTATGTAGGAAGTGATGTTCCAGAGTCCCAAACCGCTTTGAGCAACATTTGGAATGCATGAGTGTTAGGTATGCCAAATATCCTAGGGAAGATTTATGCTGGAATGTGCAGAATGCTGTATATTAGCTGCTATTTAAGCCTCCTTGGCAAGAAATGTTTTGCTCGGCTTGTTTATTTGCATGGAGTCAGTGAAAAGTGTTTTCAAGTGCTGATCTTCTCAGTATCACTAGGCTTCAGAGTTAACAACCCAGAGAGGAAAATGCTCATGCTCACACAGTTGTGACACTTGCTGCAGTTTTGGGTTGCCAGTTTTTCTCCAATGTCTGTTAAAAAGGATTTTTTCAACTGTCTGATGAAATGGAGCCATTTTTATTATTGCTTTACATGAAAACTTAAATTTAGGGGTACAACAGAAGCACAGATACAAAAGTTCAGCACCAGATTGTTTATGTGATGTCACTCTGTTCATGATAAACAAAGCCAGAGGATAATAAAGAGTAAAAGAACAGTGAAACGTGCTGGTACAAGCGAAATTGAAGTAGCAAATACCACCTAAGTTCAGTTTGTATTTTGTTCTCTGCTAGATGGAAAACCTAGGGAGTGGATGGGCCTATTGTACCTCAGCAGTTACTCCCCTTGCTGTTAGCCACTGATACATGCTAATAGTCAGAGGATACTGTTTTCAGTGTAAGAGAAGGTTTATTGGTTCTTCAGAATCTTGGAGTTAGGCTATAGAATGCCTGTCAAGCTGATACCCTTGTGCATTATTAGAGATAGTTTGTAAGTAAATTGCATCTGGGCTAAGATGACAATTTTACTATTATAAGTGATATAGACAAGTATAGGCTAATTAATTCTCTCTTTCAGAGAATCTTTGCTGTCTGGATGGGAGCCATGTTTAGTGTTCAACCTGTGGCTCTGAATCTGTCCTCGGTGCTGAGTTTATCCATTCATTTTCTCTTTTGTGATAATTGCTTTAATGTACTTCCCTAAAAATACCTTTTCTCAACAGAACTCTGAATGCAAACACAAAGAAAGGATTTTATGGTGACTGATGTTTGCCCGTCTTTAAATGGATTTTTAATGATGCATTTCAGTTCCCTAATGCAGAAGATAAGTAGTCAGCTATTTAGCTGCAACTTCATTTCACCTGAGAAGAGCTGGAAACTTACTTTGCTTGGCAGTAGAGCACCACAGAACATTAATCACTGGGGAAAAAGAAGTCATTTTTCTGTAATTATTTTGCCTTTGGGACAATCCTAAAGTGTGAACTGTGAGATCTGTTCCCTTAGAGAAGAATCATAGTTTGGAAAGCAAACCTGGCTCAGATGAAGGGCCCAGGGACACCATCTCCATAAGCACACCACAGACTCGCTGCAGAATAGACATCCAAAAAAGTTACTAGTACATTGCTGCAAAGCAATACCAAAGCATCCCAGTGAAGTACTTGTTGGCATGGGTCATTTGTCAGATAAGTAGTTCTTCCTTCCAAAGGTTTATTGTATTTTCTGCTTTGTTATTTTAGTTGCTTTAGTAAGTTTATTTTATAAGTCCTTTACTGTGATAACACACTTCTCTGTGGGATCTCATTTAGTTATCTATACACTCAGATGATGTTTTGTGAGCCAAATAGTGTTTTCATTTTGCTACTGTAGTAATGAGACTGAGTCACCTTCCCAACAACACAGAAGCTTCTTAGTGCTGTGTGTTTGATGTCAGTAGCCCTCCCACAATAAAAGCTACCTTGAAGATACTTTGCAGATCAAAGTATCACCATGGAGAGTCCTGTTAGCTTAACAAACCTTGAAGTGTCTTTGAGGAATAGAAATGTGTATGTTTTTGTTGTTCCATCAGTCCATCAGCTCCTGTTGTGTTGCCATATGTCTGCCTTCTGTCTGGCAGGAGAAACCTTTGCTTGCATGAACCCAGAAAATCAGATTAAGAAACAACAGAAAGATCAGATTGAAATTCCCTGGTAAAATCTGAAGCTGGGAAGAGCATTGACTCCTTGAGCAGAGCGCTGGGAGATGCTGGGGCAGCTCTGATGACTCACACCCTGTAAAAACTATAGTATCCCAGTTTCTGGATGGAGACAATTGTGAGTTTTGATTAATCTGTTCAGGATTATTGCTCCCCAAGTCATCCTTAAAAGAAAGCATGATATGGTTGTGACAGATTTTCCTGAATAGCTGTCCTGTCAAAGATTGTGTAGATTTTGTTTTAATGTCTTATGTAAGGTAAGAGGTGATAATTTTATATTTCTTATTCATCTTTAGTGATATTTTTTTTAATTTTTATTATTTCAGATCTCTGAGAAATATGGGCTGCCAGTTGAAAAGATTGCAAAACTTTATAAGAAGAGCAAAAAGGGGTAAGTTGGTTACCTAACTAAGGATTTATTGCGGGATCTTTTAGAAGTACTCGGAGATCCCAATTATACTTGGGGCCTCACGGTGCTGGGCAACACAAACTCTTTCAGGAGACATACCCATGTGCTGAAATCTTCATGTCTGTGGAGACTGTAAGGCAGAAGAGAAAGCATGGATCTCCAATGTGTCTCTGACTGTTTGTAAGCTTACTGTGAAGAAAGAGTTTGTGGATAAGTCTGTTTTGCAGACAATATGCTTAATAACATTGTGGAGGGCCAGCATGGGAGATGCTGCCTTTGCTGTGAATGCAGTGTGGAGTTTTCCAGCAGTGTTGGGAAGAACTAGGCCACTGTCTTACTCTGAAAGACAGGCAGACAATGTTTGCTGCAGGGGTTTCAGCTGAATGAATTTAGGCATGAACATCACAGCTGGACTTTTAGAATAGCTAGGCTTCTGCTCCTTGCCATAAAACTAAATCTGTAACTTTTTTTTTTTATGTTCTATTTAACCATGATATTGTAGCGATATAATTTTAAACAAATCTTTTATTTTCAGCTGTAACTCTGTCTTAAGGCATTGTTGTCTGGGGATTTCTTTAGCTTGTGAGAAGACAGTTTAAACTTCTCATGTGTTGCTTCTTTCTAAGTGACAGAAGAAACACTTGGAGGTAAAGAGTGAGGAAAACACTCATATACACTTCTAGTAGTCATTGTTGATAGTCTCACATGCAAGCTGAGTTCTAAGTCTGTGAGCTGTGTGCAAAGCACAAATTATACTGCTCCCCTGTGTTAGCAGCTCACACCACAGAGGTGCAGTGGCTCCCATGGCGTGCCTGAGGAGTAGCACAGACATGTCTCTGTGGGAGCCAATGCCAGGCATGGGAAGCAGCAGCTAGCTGGATCTGCCAGGGATCTGAAGTGCAGCTCATCTGCAGATAGCCTAAGTGTGTTAACATCCCAGCACTGATGTGTCTCTTAACTACTCTGGCAAGGAGCAACCTCTAATCCAAAGACTTTAAGGGACTGTGGGGCAGATCTTGATAATAATTCCCACTGGTGACCCTATATTGGCATGTGCTGGATTCTGGTTTTGTGTTGTAGAGAAGCAAGTACATGTGGTAGAGTGTATAGCTTTTCCTTTCCGTGTCCTGGTACATAAAAACATTGATTTCTGCCTTTGTCACCAGTATCCTGGTAAACATGGATGACAACATTATTGAGCACTACTCCAACGAGGACACATTCATCCTGAACATGGAGAGCATGGTTGAAGGCTTCAAGATTACACTGACAGAGATCTAGCCTCAGGCAGAGCCTTTTTGTAAGGAACCACAGCATTTCATCCTTCTTGGAAAGCAGATTCCCCATGAACCTGACCGACACTGATCAGAGAAACTGTTACAAGACTGCGTTGAAAATACTGTCCATTCTGCACATGTGCAGCCACTGCATATAGACTTGGGTTTGTCAAGCATGAGGCCACTCACGTTAACCTGGTCCCTTATTTATTGTTCCCCATTCTCTAGTCTACAAGCAGTTACCAGCCCCCAGATTTGTAACCCACTGCAAATGTGAAATGCAGCATTTTAATCCATGCTTCAGTGTGGATAAGCTCATTCTAAAACACGTTCAGTAACTATGCTGGTCTAATTTCATAAATCTGGTATAAATCACTTTACCAGTAGTTGTCTCTGTCATTGCTAAAAGTGGGTGCAGTGCTAAAGATGGGCAAAGTGGCTGACAGTTCACTTGCTCAGACTGATCCATATCTCTTTATACTGTATAGTCTTGCCAAATACCTCTGGTAGTTCTCAGCACGGTAGCAATGAGGACTTGTAAGTAATCAGCTACAAATGTCACTTGTAAGTAAATGGTAAAGAAACCATTTTAACCTTGTATATAATGTTTATAATATGCAATAATATATTTTAACTACTGTATGTGGGCATGTTTACTGCCACTATGTTTTTATATGTATTTGGTTTAGGGTTTAATAGAATCTTTTCTAGAGGATTAAATTGCTGCAATCTGTTAAGGAGTGTGTTCTGAGAAGCTGATCACTGAATCTGTACTCATCTGCTCCATCCTTGCTCACACAGTTGTATCCTGAAATATTAGAGCAGCCTCTGCTACTCGGTCTTGCATGCTCTGGCACAGTGAGCCCACCTTAGGTGCCCAAGTCCCAGCTGTAGATACCTGAGTCTCCCATCCAGCTGTAACAAAATCCAAGAGACACCACGTGTCTGCTGCCTGGTGTGCCTAGAGGTACAGAAGGGACTTCTTCCTGGTCGTCTTCCTTGGTGAAGCAGAGGCTCCCAAAGTGGCCTTTTCTCAAACCGCTGGTGGGAAAGTTCTTTCTGCAACAGCCTGTGCATCAAAGCATTCCTCTAGACCATAAGAAACAGGACTTCAACCTCTTAAGTGTATTTGCTCTTGTATTTCCATTGAATGATTCTATTGTGATTCCTCGGACACTCGGGTGATGTATAAGCCTGGGCTTGATGTGAATATTTTATCAAAACTGGAACAATTGTGCCAGTGGAGACTGAGTATTCCACAACTGAGGTGTGGAGATTGATCTCTCTCTCAAGGGCTGCATCTGAACCCAAGCGGAACTACATGGTTATTCCATCAAATTCCATGCCTGTCTTATGAATTCTGTGAAGAGATAAAGTTGTGCAGGCTCAAATCATACCTGGAAAGGAGTTCAAGGACTGAATGTCCCTATGACATCCAAACCCAGCGTCTCTCTCTCTCCATTCCAGCTCCTCTGGCTGTTGTAAAGAGCTCCTCACTCAGAATATAATTCCACGATCTTCAGTTGCATTTTATTCTCAATGCACTCTACATGGATCCTGTGTGACAGACAGAATTGTGGGTCCTTTCCTACATGCAGCCTTTAGAGTTTATTCTTTTTCTGGTAAAACCTTTTATTCTTTAGTCACACAACCTTTATTATTTAGTGGTGAATGGCAGAAAGAAACACTGCCTAGTTTAACAGGCAGTGTTAAACTCATGTAGTGTTTTGAGCTGTGTGGAGCTATTTACATTCAAACAAAGTAGCTGGGATAACTGACCAGTCATTTTTGGCCATATCTGCATTAATTGTCCTGTAAGTTCTCGCAGACTTTCTTAACTTCATTAGAAGTAGCATCCCATTAAATTCTTTTCCTTGTATAGAAATGTTATGTACATGTCAAGGTTTCTGTGAGACCAGAAACTTTAAAAGGTTCAGACTGGCAGCATCAGCACCAACATACCCAGAATCCACATATGCCTGTAAAGCAAAGTGTGTGTTCTGTCTTTCTCCCGCCCTTTTCTTTTGTCATGCACTCCTTCCCCTTCTGATACAGAGTTCTGTTGTATTTTCCTTAACTTTATGTAAAAATGCACTCCAGCAAAGATGCTCTTGCTACCCTGCTTGAGAGCAAACAGTCTGGAAATATAGGAGATTTATGATGGTTCAGTTTGTTTTATTTGGCTCAGACCGAGATAAAAAGTCTATGCTGACTTATCCCAGGTATTTTTTTCATAAATAAAAAAAGAGGACAGTTTGGACAGGAGGCATTAGGAACTGGGACCAGCACACAGGACTGGTGAGCAGTACTGTTAGTTCTTGTATTTCTCTGTTGGTGTTTGAAATCCTCAGAATATCATCTGGGCTCTCTCAGCTGGTCAATATGTCTGGGCAGAAGCTGCAGGTGGAGCCAAGGAGTAAATGTGTGCAGGAGCTGAGCCCTAGTTCTGCTCTCAACAAGCCTGCTGTCCAAGGAAATGCCTGTGGCACCTGGGGCTGGCCTGGGTTGGAATGTGTACATTAGGAAAGACTAGTGAGAATTTGGGGTTCACGGAGAAGGACAGGCTGTCCTGGCAGCACCAGCACTCAGGTGAATAGGATGGTTTTTGTTGTACATTTGAGTTGAGATGAGCTGAGATCTCTTGAGTGCTGCAGCATCCTGTGATGAGGAGCAGTGAGGGATCAGTGAGAAGTGCAATGCTCCAGTAATGCTGGAGCTTAAGGAGATATTGTTCCATTGTCATTTTAGGGGCATTCAGTCAGCCACTGTCCAGAAAAGGAAAGTTGCTTCCAAGGTTAACTGCAAGCTTTCTAAATACATCTCAAAGTGTGCAAATTCCTGATAGTAGAAATTTGATACGCCTGCCATTAGTTCCTTTTTACAGTCTCAGTGAAGTAATCAGGAATGTGACTAGATTGATGGTAAGACAATTTTAAAAGAACAACTAGAGCTATGTAAGGATGATTGCCATTAACTTTATCTGCCATGGTCTGAGGGCTTTGTTTCTCTGCTCCAGATGCAGTTGCATCACAAGCACTAAGGCTGAGTATCCACACAGCCTCCCTTCAGTTGTAGTTTTAGCATCAGCTGCTGGAGGAGCACTGAACCTTGCGTGCCTGTTGTGACAAGCTCTCAAGGTTCACCTTGTTGGTCCAAATCAGCTAATCAGAGTGGTGGGAAAGGGGCAAGAGAGCTATGAGTAATGCAAACTTCTGAAGCAGTGGCTACCTTGTGCCCTGCTTGACTCAGATATCCTGAAGAGTACACAGTGTTTACATGTATATTGTTTAAAATATGCATGTTGCTGTTGTTTGATAAAATAATATTGATTAATGCTGGATCTTCTAAATATTATGAATTAAATGGAAGTAAAATTTGGCTACTGTTCAGCAGGGGACAGGAATATCTGCCTTGCCTCCTTTTGTCTCTTTGTGGAACTGTGGTGGTTGTTTATTTAAAGGAACAAAATTCTCATTTCCTTTTCTTCTTGAAGACAGCTGTCTTGAATCTTAACTAGTGCAGCCTGAGGAGTGGCTTTCTGCTCAGTGCATTTTCCCTGTGAAGAGTTACAGTATTGCAGTGTCTATAGCTGTTGTGTTTTGAAAGACTAGACAGAGGTGTACAAAAGGAGAACAGTCTTCTAATTTTGGTTCCTGCTGCAGATTTGGCACTTTGTCCGTCCATTTGATGTTTTATTATGAAATCCCATTCAAATTCTCAAACTCTAGTTCTTTCTCACAGTCAGGTGCTGATAGTCTCAAAATAAAGTGCATTATTTGAGTGAAGCTTTGTGGAGCTATGATAACTCCATCTAGACATTTTGGAGGATTTCTATCACTAAGCGTAAACTACAAAGAAAAGAATGTTTTTTTTCCTGTGTCCTCTCTCACACAGGTTTTCGTCAATGGACTTAAGAGATCAAATGTCTTTATTTTTCTTTTTCATTCTAGGAATTGTTTAAATGTAAATTAATTCAAACAATTAGTAAAATCTAAACTCTCCAACTGTCAGAGATGCTGTATATTGATTGAAGTGGAACTGGAAAGGAGTATCTTATGACTTATAAAATGTAAAGCTTATTAAATGTTTATATGCTCTTCCATTTCTTATTAACTGAGACAAGATACAAACAAGAATGTTTGTGCCAAAGATTGTGACAAGCCGTCTTTCTGGCAAACAAGGAAACGTAATGTATAAAGAGTGCGCTTTTATATTAAGAATATAGCTCATATAACTTAATAGTGTTGCAGCTGGGAGAGGGGTTTGATAAGCTGTAAATACAGTTATTTTATTTTTTGTACATTTTTAAGAAGGAAAAAATAAATATTCCTGTGTATGAGATAATATTTCTGTTGCTGTGGTGTGTATTACTATATCTCTCCAGGAGAGAGAGTATCAGTATGGACCAGTACATGAAGTTGGGGTGCAGAGAGGATGGAGTCAGGCTCTTCTAAATGGTGCCCAGTGACAGGACCAGGGGCATGTGGACACACACTAAAACACAGGAGGTTCCCTCTGGAATCAGGGAATGCTTTTCACTGCGTGACTAAGAACTGGAGTAGGTTGCCCAGAGAACTTGTGGATTCTCTATGCCTGTAGATATTTAAAAGCTGCCTTGACATGGTCCTGGACAACCAACTCTCATTTGCCCTGCTTGAACCAAGGGGATTGGACCAGATGAACTACAGAAATCCCTTCCAACCCCAACTATTCTGTGATTCTGTGACTTGTTGGAGTATCCTGGGAAGCTGGCTGGAAGCGCTGACGCTAACATCTTTGTGACTCCTGGGCATCTGAGTTGAGATCCTTACCCACATCTACTCCAAAAGCACTGAAGCATACTTGGCCACACATCTTACAGTAAAACATTTTCACCAAACATTTTATTCTCCACCAGTTGAGTTGGCTTTTCAAGCAAGATCCAGGAGGTAAGAACATCGTAGTAGGTGGGAAATTGCTTGGGAAAGCATTTGCCTCAGCAAAGATTGATTCCCCACGCAGTGGCGGGGCAGCCCTGTCTTACAGTGGGGTGGAGGAGTTCAGTGCTCTGGATGAGCAGTGCAGGGTGAGCCAGGATCAGCTCCCATGGAGCTCTTTAAGGTAATCACATTTCCTGGGCACTGCCTGTGATAGATGTTTAATGATATTTTATAGGAAGTAGTTTTACCGAGTGGCTCTCAAATGCAAACGCGTTAAAGCCGCGTGGTTGGCAGTGCTCCATCTGCGAGGCCGCCGAGGGGTGAGGAGAGGTGTGCTGGCTGATGGGAACCACTGCAGCCACAGCCCGAGGCTTGCACTGTGTCTGGCACGGCTGAGCCAGGCTTCAGCAAGGTGACTCCTTGATTAAAGGCCATTAGGAAGAAGTGACCTCCTCTTCAGAGCAGGGAGCAGAACTCAACCTCTAGCTCAGCTGAAACATTAGGGCACTCACCGGACTAGCAAAGCTCTGGTTTTCGGCACCTTCCCCAATCTCTTGGCTCACTTTGTGCTGCAGAGAACAGTGACAGATTCTGGAGCATGCTGCTTCCCAGCTGGGCCATGAGCCGCAGGATCACAGGTCCCCTCTCCCTGAGGTGGTGGGAGGGCCACTCCAGGACTTGGGAGTGCAACGTGTGCTCCAGTGCCTGGGGCGGACACCTTTGCATAGTGAGATGGGAGATGCAGGCTCAGCCAGGGTGGTAAGTGCAGCAGTTTAGCACCCCTGTACAAACGAGCACCTCCTTACACCCAGTCTCTTTATGCTAAATTGTATGATGGCCCTAAGGGGAGAGTGAGGAGAAGTACATCACAACGAGTCTGGCACACTGGAAGCTTGTGTAACAAAGCCTGTTTGCACTGAGCACCAGAGATACCTGAATGCTGTAACTGACGCTCCATTCAGGCTCCAGCCTGTCTCTAGCTCATATTAATGTGCAGTTCCACAAATAGACTTTTTTTTTAACTCAAAGGGAAATAGGCACTGGTTTCTGTTACCTTCCAGTAGGCTTTAAACTACTTTTTGCATTCAGCTAATCCCAGCTCCAAATTTAACATAGGTAAAAATTTGAGGAGCTTAAGGAGCATGCAGAGAGCCTGCCTGAGGTTGGCAGGAGTCCCTGCTGTGACTCTGCCGCCTCATCAGCCACATCTCAGAGTGACTAACCACAGCTGCCAGCCTGCCAGCCCATGCTCCCTTTACACATCCTGCTCCCTTGACGGTGTGACAGTCATCAGGGGGTAAAAAAGTCCCCGAAACCTGGAGAGGGATTTATCTGTAGCAGGGAAAGTTGCTGTCAGTCAGGTAAGCTGCTCTTTCCAGCTTCAGAGGACCAGGGCTCTCAGCCTTGTGCTGTCCTCCTTTTGCTTTTATAACCACTCCATGCTCTCCTACTCCTTGCCCAGCTGCTGGCTTTAGCTGCTGGAGAAGAATGTGTCAGCAGTGGAGCGCCCAGCCGGCTGCAGTGTGCCAGTCCAGTGCCTGTGCACAGCTCAAGCCCTGGCTGAGCCCTCCAAATCGCCTTTCACGGCTGCTGACTGTGTGCCCACAGCGGTGAGTGGGGCAGGAGCTGTGGGGGCAGCAGGAAAAGGCTTCTCTGGGGGTTTCTCTCCAGGCCATGGGGCTGTGTGAGGCTTGCAGGCTCCACCGTGAAGGGAGTAAAGCGCACGGCACACCAATGCTAGCTGCAGCAGAATGTTTATTAGTAGGAAAGAACATTTAGGGGATTTCAGTAGGTGAAGTTTTTTTGAACTGTTGGTATCCATCACACATTGATTTTCATCAAGATGGTTCAAGGTCACATATTTATATAAGAAAGCAATAATTCATATTTAGGTGCAATCAGTAATTCCAGTATGAAAAAGCACCGTGTCACAAAACAATTTACAATACAAAAGTCTTCAAAATCTAACATTTAAAAACAATATATTTGTTCAACAGTAATAACAATACAGTAAAAAAATTTTATTTCCCTTTAAACAATACTGCTTATATATTTTGGCACTCAGAAAGAAACTGTCACAAATGTGCCTTTTTAGCCACACAATGCTGTTTTGTGAGTGTCTATATAACAAGGAAAAACATGCTTTTGAAGTCAGTCATTTTGCCAGGTGCAGCTTGAACTGCTTTCTCCATTAAAAAGAAAAGAAAAAAAACCTGAAAGAAAAATAACTTCTAAGCTGCAGCATGTCTTGTCTTTTGGCCCATGACACAATCTGGAGAAGCATCTCAGACTCAGTCTATCTAGTAAGTCAACCCTGCCTGAAAGGCTGGATCTGAGCCCCACTTCATTCTCCAAACTTGAAAAGAAATATAGACCTAAGCCATTCAAACAGTCTTGTCTTTTAGGGACTGACCCCGAGTTCTTGCTATATTAAGCACCCCAATAAGATTCTGACCCTAAAATTGCTACTCAGGCTCTTCTTTTCCTTAATTCCCCTCATTTTTCATTAATTAATTTTAAAACCACTTGCACAAATTGTCTTGCAATGTGAGCCCACTGTTTTTGTGGTGTCACAGCCAGCAGTTCCAAGGAAAACCAAGTTCCAAGGAGCGTGTATTGGGTGAGCTGCGGGCGGAGGGAGCCTGATGCCAGCGGGGTGCCCAGGTCAGAGACATTCCTCCCAGGTCCTCTCCTGGGGCCAGGGCTGGCATACAGCATGGGAGGGGGAAGCTTGAATCTGAGAGAGGGAAGGACAAACTAGACTTTTCAGGAAGAATTAGTTTCCACTCCAAACTGACCCCTATTTAAAGAAGAACGCAGGTGCTACGTGCCAGGTGAAACACCGGTGCCTGCGTGCAGCTATGACAGCCCCTGAAAAAGGCTGTTTCTAGTGAACATGCAGTCCTTGGTGCTATCTCTAAAAGCTGAACAATAACAAAAAAAATTTAAATAGTTTTTACATCTTACATCAAAGATGCCACTACAAAAACACAATAGTATCACACGTTAATTAGTACAGTCTTAAAAATGCAAACCAACTCTGGTAAGACTCCCATACATTCTGCATATCATATGTACAGAGGAGAACAGCTTCTCCAGAGGAGAGGAGAGTCATAGAGAGATAATCTTCTGTTTTCTGGATACGTTGCATAATACAAAGACATTATCAGCATAAGAAAACTTCATTCTAACACTAAGAGCTCAGGAAAGATCCTAACTGGAAGTTAATAGCTGGGGGAACCGTGCACGTGCTGGGGGGCACAAAAAATACACAACCCTCCGCCAAAATCTCCATCTCCTCCAGTGGCCTGATCATCTACTTTCATTTTATCCGGTGGGTTCGACATGTTGCTCTGTAGGTACAAACTCCCAAGGCATGGAACAGCACTGGGCCACATGCCCAAAAGCTGCCCCTGGTGTGGCTGAACGCTGCTCACCTTTACATGTCCTTCTCACAGGCTTTGCCTGGCGGAGAAGCAGCTGGAGACTCAGGATACCACCAGAAAAGCTCACAACAGAACCAGGGGGGTAAATCAACACAGCACAACAGCTACAGGCAACAACACACAGGACACTTGCAATTCTAGCCAGCCATAAGAAAAATAGGCAGACCAAATTAATTTAATTCATAGTTGTCCCTCTCCTTCTACTATTCCCTTGCTGAATAGTAAAAGTCTTCCTTAGGATATGCAGATTTGCTTACAAAGCATTCATCTAGAGAGGTATCTAATTTTGCCGAGACACAGGATATACTGAACTCCATGCTGCTGCAGTGAGTCTGCTCCTAGTGGATCATTAAAAGTTCAATTTGTTATGTCTACTCTATGCTGCAATGAGGCAACAGCCTGGGAGAACAGAGAAAGCTCTCCCTGTGCAATGGTCATGGACTTAAATAGGAACTTTTAAGGGGACACTTTGATCCATTCAGCTATTGACCATGTTTTATCTCAATTTATTAGTTTCTACAGCATCAGAAATATCTGCTCAAGTTTTTGTGATTTAATCCTATCCAGCAACTAAGTCCCACAAAGCCACTCATTCACTCCTTTCTTGTGAGATGGAGGAGACAATTGGAAGGGTAAAAGTGAGAAAACCCATGGGTTGAGACAAAGACAGTTTAGTAGGGAATGCAAAAGTCCCTGCACAAGCAAAGCAAGGCATTCATTCACCAATTCCCATGGGCAAGCAGGTGTCCAGCCACCCCCACAAAACCAGGGCTCCATCACAGGAAATGGTGACTTGGAAGACAAATGACATCACTGTGAACTTGTCACCCTCTTCCTCCTTCTTTCCCCTACCTCTTCATATGCTGAGCATGACCCTATGGTCTGGGGTATCCCTGGGGTCAGCTGTCCTGGCTGTGTCCCATCCCAGCTCCCTTGCTGATGGGATGGGGTGGGAAGCAGAAAAGTCCTTGACACCATGTGAGCACTGCTCATCAATAATGAAAACATTCCTCTGTCAGCAACATTATTGCCAGCACAAATCCAAAACTGACCCTCATTCTAGCTACTGTGAGGAAAATTAACTCCGTCACAGCCAAAGCCAGCACACAAATGTGTAACTCCTTTTGCATCCATCACATCACTCACTCAGCAGTATTTAAAAATCAAAAGGTATTAAGTACTCCTGTCAGAGGAAGACAATGTTGATCACTCAGGGTCAAGAGCAAAATAATCCTGAATATACAGATATTAACTACAAGATTGCTTGGATGGAATTGAAGTGAGCAAGTGGAAGAAATAGACATATTGAAATGCAGCTCGATTTGTCTCCTTGAAACAAGTGTGCAGACAAAAACAATCCCTAAGGTAATTAAGCTCTTCATTTTTACCAGGCACGGTGTGCCCACCTTGCTAGTAATTGCTCAGTCAGTTCTGCTCTTGGGATCACTGGGACTTCTGCATAAGAGCTGAAGGACCAGCAGGACTGAATCTAAGAGGATACAAAATGATGAAATAAATCACAAACATGCCTAAAACACGAATAAGAAAATTAAACACAAAATACCAAAGAAACATGGTATGATTTTGTGGAGCATTCAGATGACTGACATTGAGCATGATGAACCTTAATAACCTTCCTTAGATCCTTATTGGATTGAAATCTTATTGGATTTTTCTTTTTCTGTCAGATACTGGTAAAAAACTATTTGGTTGACCGGGAAATAGGAGTAATGACAGGAAATAAAAAGGTGGTGGTGGCAAGGAACTGCAAGTTCTCCCCCAAACCACCACACTGGACCCATTAATCTTCCCTGTGAATGCAGCCAATGAGCAGCACAAATGAAGTTTAAAATCTAAGAGGATTTTTCAGGTGGGTTTACTAATCACCATCATCCTGTCATCCCATTTGGCAGGGAAATGTGAGGCCAATCCTGAACACCGCTGAAACCCCTGTCCCCAAGGAGGAGAAAAACAGAGGTCACATCCCCAACACCTGTTTTTGACAGAAATCAGAAAGAGATTCCACCTGATATAACACTGCCAAATTATCTCCTGGTGCTCCTGGGTGCTCCTGCAGGACTGGGGCACTGCATGCTGCATGGGGATGCATGGAAGGTGGTGCTGCTCCAGCTCTCTGTGGAGTAAACCAGGGCAGCGGAGAGCGAGCACCAGGCAGAGTCAGTCTGCAGTGCCTCAGCAAACAAGTACACAATAATGAAAACCATGGTGTTTCAGAGGTTCAGTGTGCCCTTAAAATGTTTAATACTGCCAGTACTTAATAACAGGAAATAAATAGTGTGGTACACACAGGTGGGCCAAAGATGGGAAAACAAATCAGAACCTGTTCCATTCACGTGCATCAAGCCTGGGTCCTCCACATGTCAAGGGCTGGTGTTTATTGTTTGCTCACATAGAGGCTGGGGATGGCAACTGGAAGGTGACTGCAAAGACTTGGAGAGCTGGACACCCTGAGCACATGCCCTGGGAAGGTGAGAACATCTTTGGTATAAGGTCAGGGCAAGGGGGGAAGATCTAAAACATCTCAGATGCACAGTAAGTGAACACTGTGCATGCATGTTGTGTGCCTCAAGATCTAAGAAGCCCTCAGCCTGCCTAATAATCTCAGATGACCATGTTGTGGCAGGACCCAGAGTCCCCAGGCTCACCACACAGGGCAGAAGCAGCCCAGGAAATACCATTGGCTGGGCTAGAGTAGAGGTGCTGTTCTGTGCTGGCTACTGCTAAGAGCATTTCACTGTGCAAATTTAGACCCTGGGCTACAGGCAGGGAATGTCTGTATAATTTTTCATTTCTCTAGTCTTTTCACATTGTTCACTACAACTCAAGCTCTTTTTCCTTTACTTATTAGTCAGCATTTTACAGGTCATAGCTTAATCCCAGCTACATATTAAAATAACACAACCTGTGGGAAACAATGAGAAGCTCCTGGCATCTGCTCTTTCCAGCTTGTTAAGATATGGACAATACATCTGGAAAGCTTTATGCCTTATCCTGTGAAAATCCTCACCCCAGAAACAACTTCTCAGAATGGATAATTTAGAAACAACAGCAGCAAAGGCCAGGATGGAGAAAGGGATGCTGTTTAGATACCCAGAGTAGACAGGGATCATTTCTGCACAGGGCAAGGAGATTGACTGCACATCCAGCTGATGGTTCTACTGCTCTGAAGGCCAGAGGCCCTTCAGCACTGATCCTGGTTTCTAATGTCACTGATTTCCATACCCATTTACAATTCCTGCTGTCTTTTTTAAGTGCTTAAAACACACATGTTCATTCCACTGTCCCTAGCCTGCAAAATGACATCTGGGCTTTGAGAGTCAATGGAGCTTTTTCTTCTTCTTTTCTACCATGACCGGGAATGAACTCCTACAGGCAATGTTTTGTCCTCAACTGCACTAAGGGAAAACCTTATGCTCCTCCTGGGAGCTGTTTGTTCAATGCCTGCCAGGGTATGGTGAACAGCTCTGCTGCCTAGAGTGTACTTTGTCAGTGCCTCTGACAGAATATGCAGCAGACAGAGCTGCTCACATAGAAGGTGCCATTTCTAGTCAAGCCCTATCTTGAAACACATTGCACGATGTGTCTGATGTATCAGTGCTGTTTATCTTATCTGCCTCCTGCACAATCAGTGGAACACTGCATGCAGCTCTGAGCACTGCTCAGCTCTCTGGCACTTGCCAGGTTTCTCAGCATTTCTAAGCACGAGTTCTGCCTGCCATACCAAGAAAACCAACTTTCCCCATTTCAATACTCCCACATGAGATCCCACTTAGTAAGACACAGAGCAAAGAAAGCATCCAAATACTTCTGCAAAGGGCAGGTGAAATATTCTTCTCCACCAGTCTTGCACCAGGTACTTGACATCCAAGTGCTGAGCCCAAGGACTGCCATGCCAGGAAACTGAGGGAGCACCATGAAGAGACAAAAGGAGGTGCTGGTGTACTGGGTGTTCAGGAAGACTTGTCCAGCCAACAATCAGACTTGTCTGATCGTTCCATTTGGCACTTGTAGGCTAAACTGCAAAAGGAAATTCTTGAAGGCTGCCTCTTTGATCCTGACCTGCTATATTGCTATCATGTTTCATCTTACACCAGTGGTGCTAAAAAAAGAGTTTTAAAAGAAGGTGGCAGCTCAGCTCAGGGCATTTGTTCTGAGGCAGGAGATTCTCCTCTCACTGCCACTTGTCCCCAGGGATGTGCCAGCTGCCACCGTGCCCTCTGGTTCACCTGTCCTGAGGTGCATGGCCAAGGCCACCCTCTCATCTCAGCTTAGTCTGCCGATTAGGGCTCAGCATCAAGGTACCACAGCTCACCAAGTTTCCATGAGTCAGCTGAGACAAGGTTCTGCCCACAGCAAGTGCAAGGTAATGCCACTTAACCTGATCTGCAGTAAAAGAAAATCAAGCTAAGCCACATTATTGCACTTTTGCCATCAGCAAAGAGAGAAGTCCTGGGGCTCATCCCCCAGGGGCAGTGTTCAAGCCACAGGGACTTGGTCATGTGTGACTACTTCCTGTGCTGGTGTGCAATATTTCTGCACACAGACTTCATCCAGCTACGAAACTTACACACTTCTGGCTTACTATTTTAAACAGCAGAAAATGTGGAGGCCATGCCTTACTTATACCACAGAACAACAAAGGACAGAATGCTCCTGGAAGAACATAAAAATCCTACAAGCTCCTAAGAACTGAAAGGGAACAGCATAGCTCTGGTACCTCAGGAACATCATTGAACTGTGAACTGACAGGGCTTCAAATAAAGTTGAAACATAAATATTTCTTCAGTCCCTCTCAAACTCCAACTGCTCACAAGAACACATGTGTTGGTTTTAAAAAGGTTGTGCTCCCTTTTCCCTTCCCAAAGCACCCTAAAACAGAGAGGCTATTGTAAAACTCACAAGTCATAATCCTCACTTCTCATCTTCCGGCCCAGAGTTTGACAATCTCACTGGGAATGTCAGATAAACGGGACTTGCATTTTCCATGAGTTCAGTCTACATATGAGATACACTCAATTCCTTTGGACAACACACAGTGAAGGCTGCCTCTTGCACATGCAAGTAAAACTACAGAATGCATCTACAAAACTGATATGAAATAGTACATGCTGTCTGCCATCCCTCCTGTGTGGAAATACTGCTAATGAATCACTCAAAAGTCTGACTTACTGTGCCATTTTATACAGGATACACCACTTTGCCTTCAAAAGCTTTATGAAGGCAGTTATGATTACAAATACATATGACAGCAAAGCAGAAAATTTCAATCTGAGGTGCAGCACACCACTGCTGTCCTGCTGATTTGAGGACTGCAGATGTTTCTATCACAACTTCAGCTATGAATCACTCTTTACGTACATGCAGAGGCAGAGAAAGAAAGGGATAGTTAATAATTTAAAATAATACCAATCATCAGTGGCACTCAGGTAAAAGAATAACCTTAGTTCACTCTGTAAATATTTATACAATAGCCTTATCTGCAGCTATGTCCTCTGCAGCTGTAAGCTAATTCTTATTATTCCAGATTTTGTGAGCTGTGGGAAGCATTACATCTCTGCTGGCCTGGGGTCATAGCACAGGTTGTGCTTTCCAACTCATGTTGTACAGGAGTAAACCAGGAGGTGATCCTGGCCCAACACTCCAAGACTACTGAGCAAAAACAAACTGAGAGATTAGGTTCTGAGTGAGAAGTATCTTGTAAAATGAAAAAGAGGTGGTATGCAGTCACTGAAATAAAAACCAACATTTTAAACTCTTCGGCCACATGCAACAGCTTTCACAGCATTAAGAAGATGGAACCATAGAAGGTATCCGAGTTCACCTTCAGTAAATGCCAGCTTCCAGAGGTCTGGGCTGCTTTGGGAGTGGGTGTCTGCACTGAGCCAGAAGGTTGGAAGTTCAGCAGGGATCCTCTGGCGTCCCCTGGTCCTGCCCACACTGCATGGGGATGGAGCCGTGGCATGGGTGATTCTGGCAGAGGGAGGTTGATCAGTGCATGCCCACTGACCTTCCTTCAGCAACCCACAGCAGTCTGGCCAGGCTTCTTCTGCTGAAAAACAACCCTAAAGTACATGACTTCCAAAATCCATGAGGTGATGGACATGGAAGAGAGGCCCAGAACCTCTCCAGGTCAAACAGAAAATTACCTTGAAGAAGGTAGACACAGACTGTCCTTCGAAGGGTTAGATTTGTGCATGTGGTGTCTAATTAAGATTTGGGAGGAGGAGATGGGGAACATTTTCATCAGCCAGAAGAATTGGTGCAAAACTTGCCAGTGTTGCTTGTAACACCTGAAAGTGCTGGGTATTAAAATCTGCTTGTGTTTGTGGTTGGGCCACCTTTGCTTTCTTATTTTCCCACACTCATCTCACTATTTTGATGAATGTAATGGAAACATATAATCAATTGGATTTTTGTGATTGTTTGAGACAAAGATGTGTGCTTGAAGACATTTATTGAGTGTCATTAGCCACTCTTAAAAATTTTAGTACAACTGATTAACAATGTTATTTTCAATTTACTTTTATTTTCTCTTAACATGCTTTGCCCTTCACACCCGGCAAAGCAAATAGTATGGAAAAATTAAGTATGGGATTGCTTCTGTCAGTTATTGTACATGCTAGCTGGTGTTCCACAGAAGATTATTTATGCTCAACTACTTATTCATGACTTCTAATTAGTACTTAGCTAATCATCATCTGCAAAGCAGACCTCTTTTACTTGGTTTATTTTAAATTAAGGCTACTGGGGATTAGCATCTACAAGGTCACTTGACAAAATGCCAGTTTTGCCCGTCAGACAAAGGTTACTCTAACGAGCTCATGAATTCCCAACACCAATGCATGGGTAGCTCTCCAACAGGATCACAAAGCAGACTTCAGCTAATGACTGATTAATGCCAATTTAGTCAGCATAATGCCTCCTGTTGCTAAAGCTTTTCCAGCTTTTCTTTTGCAACAGCGTTTGTGGAGTCCCTAAGAAATCCCACATGTGTGTACTAGCTTTGCATACAGCAACTTTGACCAAAGGATAAAATTTTGCAGCAGCAAATTTCAGAACTCCTGCACCTAGGCGGAAAGATAAACATTCAACATTTCTCTCAAGAGCTGATCTTTTTTTGTTTTAATTTTTATATATATAAATATATCATAAAGCGTACCATTTCCTCATTTCAGTACAGATTTTTTGAACTTTACTAAAATAAATGAAATATAAATGCTACAATTTTATGTTCAAAACAAGTTTTGATGACAGCCTTCCCCTAAGAGCAGGCCCAGAAACTCTGTTAGCTACATGGAGAGAGACAAATCAACCCCAAAACTTCCTGCTATGCAAGAGCTTTCAGAACAGCAGATGTGCCTTAGCTGGAGCTGCTTGCAGGTGAGTTCCTCACGTGAATGCTCACTCTCCCTAGTAGCAACTGCTTTATTACTAACCTGAAAATTTCACATTCAACATGTATCTCCCTTAAATTTATTGTCAAGACCCAGCTTTTCATATCTGTGTCTGCTTTTGCTGATCCCAAACGGCAAGAGGTATTGTCAGTTGTGGATTTGGAGATCAGGATTGCAAATTGCTGGATTTTCTGATAAAGCCATATGACTTCAACCACTGTAAACCTGGTAAAAAAATGTCAACCTTCATTTTGTCCTTTCTCCTTCACCACCTGGAAAGTGTTCACAGCATTGAAACAATGAGGCATAGGAGTGGATGATACACCCCATGCATGTTTTGCACTTTCATACTTCTTCTCAGTCCTGTCTTTGATCTTTACTGGTGCCTCCTGGACAGGAGAGGAGGTTCCAGGTGAATCTTACCCCTTCCATCACAACCCCTTTGGTTCAGCCTTACTACACTTTCAGGTCCTGCAGGTGAATACCTAACAACTAAAGCAGCAATCTAAAATCTGTCAGTGTGTCTTGCTGCCAAGGGGTTTGTTGTTGGTTTACTCCTCCTCAACACATACTTTCCAAAACAGATACAAACAAACAAACAAACAAACAAAACAAAATGAAATTTTAAAAACAATGATAACACCACAATATCTGTTTAAAACAGTACTGCCCGTGCTCTGGACAAATTGTTAAGAGCAATTCAGCATTCTTATAATTAATCCACAACAAAATAAGCTATAAAATGCCACAAATGAAGGCATAATTGGCCATACAGAGGCAACACTACCATGAATGTTGTTTGGCAAGAAAAAAAAACCAAAAAAGCAGATACATAATTCCTCCAAAGGACAGGTTCAGAACTGCCCAGCACTGCTGGGATCGCACTGCAGGAGACGGACTATGGACGGATCACTCTTGGCGCCTCGGATAAACTCTTCCAGAGAGAGCTTTCCTGCAAAAGAAGCACATTCACTTAGCACACATGGTGGGTTGCAGCACATCCATTGTCTTGGGTTATGTAACCAAAAAAATTCTGGTTACAAATTTCATCTGTTGAAACAGATGGGGAGATGAATTTTTTCCTTTATCTCTTGAGGGCAGCGGATTCCTTCTGACAATAGGCCAGCTGTTAAAACCAGGTGGGGCAGTGCTTCTTATCTCTTTCACCACTGTCCACCCTCCAAAGGGAATATCTTCTGTTAATGGGCCACTAAGGCTCAGCAATGACATGACACACTACATCACCCCATTGTGAGATGCACTACCCAGTGGGGAGGAGCCCACTGTTCCTACCAAGACAAAAACTGAGATGTAGTTTTTATCTTGGTAGGAACCTCCAAAAAAGCATCCTCTTTTCCACTGGATTCTCAGAGGAAGACTGGACTCATCTCACTGCCACTACAGGAACATCTCTACTCCAAGAGAACCACATCTGTCACTCCAGGAGCACTTATCTGGACTGCTTCCAGCACCCTGGCCAACAGGGTGTCAGGTCGTATTCCTGACTCCATCAGGGTTTTCTAGGACTTTTGTTTGTTTGTTTGCTTGCTTGGGTTTTTTGTATTAATGCATTTGCATTTTTAATATTCCTAGTAAAGAACGGTTATTCCTATTCCCATATTTCTGCCTGAAAGCTCCTAAATGCAAAATTGTAATAATTTGGAGGGAGGGGGTTTTACATTCTCCATTCCAAGGGAAGCTCCAGTTTTCCCTGACAGATACCTGTCTCTCCAAACTGAGACACCTGTCAAGCCTGTGGACAAGCATGATGGAGGGAAGCTGGGGAAGCCAAGAAAATCCCTGGGAAAGCAATCCTGCAAGGCGAAGTCCTGCCTGCTTACACCCTGTTGGACTTGTCCCATGTGTCAGGACACCCCAGCCACCCCACTGGAAGGTGCCTACCGTCACGGTTGGTGTCCATCTGGCGGAAGATCTTCTCAGTCCTCTTCTCTGGTGTTGACTCATCTTCTGGCATCTTCATTACAGAAGAAACCATCTTATAGATTGCCTGTGTGATAGACAGGAACAAAGAGCTGGTAAGAAGCACACTGTCTTGGTGCAAGGGTATGATGATCCTCTCGTGACAGAAACAGGCAGAAAATATCCTCGGAGCAGCAGCAAGACCTGCTCTTTGCATGCTGAAGGGTGTGGGGTGGCACAAGTGCATGCAGCTTCCCTCTTCAGTGGGACACTTGTTTATGTTTCATACTGTGTTTCTTTATTAAGTCATGGTCAAACACCATCTGGCTTTGGACTAAGGTTACATTTTTCCTTATTAAAACAGTCTTTGGACCAATTTATCATTTGTACAACACATTAGGCAATGGCAGCTCCCAGAGCCTGGAGGAAGGAATGGCCAAAGCACCAAGGTCTTGTCCTGTGCTGTGATGAATCTCCATGCTTTGGCCACACAAGCTGCACCCTCACCACACCTGTCTCCCCACCCTGCCTTTGCTTCTTCCCCACCTCCTTTCTCTCCCTCCCTGTCAGCACCCTGTCCATGGGGAGAGCAATGACTCACTTCCTGCATTTGCCACATCTCACAGATAACAAATACTGGACCATCAGGGAGGTGGCCTTTTTACTGGGGGTTGGTGTGTGTTCACAGCTCAAAATCCCTTTCACAATTTGCTCCACAGAGGCCAGATGTTGTGGTCCTACGAAGCACCACTACCACCCATAGCTGTTCTCTGAACAAAGGCATTAGTCATGTTTGGTACTAGCTGCCCCTGAAAGAGGGATAATTTTAACTTAAAACAAGGATGAGGATCTGTCTCTGCACTGGTTATCCAAACCTTGCTAGCAAACATAAGCATGCAGCACCAGTAAACACCAGGGCTTTGGCATCTCTGTGGTGCCACCAAGACAGAGCAGCAGCACTCAGAGGGCTGCAGGGTGGTGTCCTTGGGGGTTCCTCCCAGCCACGTGGAGGGACAGCTCATCCCAGCCCAAGGCAGCATTACCCTGTTCCAACTGGCCCCTTCTGCTGTCCACTGCAACTCATTGGCTGTCCCCTGCTGTCACCTGACTGCTTTAGCTATTTGTTCTTCCTTTCCTCCTGCTTTGGGAGGGGAATCCTTGGTGTAAGCCAAGATTTCTTACTGGGTTACCCCTCTCCCCTCTTTCCCTTCATGAAAGCACTCGGCCTAGCAGCTCAGATCAACTGGCTCAGGATCCCCAAGGACTGGCTCCAGGAATGTAACAGCACAGATGGAAGATGCCACTAAGCAACACAGACATTTTACACTCAGACTAGGGAGCATCCACTTCTTTGGCCATCTTGCTGCCTTCTCCTCTGCCAACAGCTCACCCTTCACATCTCCCAGGAGAATCAGTGTTCCAGATTCTAGTGGGCAGAGCCTCACTAGAGGCAGGGATGCTGTCCACACAACCATGATTCTCTGATACCAGGAGCACAGAAGAAATGTTGAACATGCAAGTATGCAAACACAGGGATGAGGGAGCTGGGGGAGGAGGCAATAGGGAGGGGAAAAAATGGAGAGGGTGGACAGCAAGAATTGAGACCTTGCTCATCCTCATCAGCATGCAAGGCTCGCAAGGGTCAGACCAGAGATGAGGCTTATAAATCTGCCTGTGTTTAAGCATTTGAAGCTGTCTGGCTTTTGTCTGGGGTAGGAAGAGAGGTGGAGGGGTCACTCCCTCTCTCTGGGTGAGAGGACGGCAAAGCAGAGAATCTGCATTGAAAGTGTGGGAGGAATGCCCCAGACTGGGAGTGAGGGCATGTTTACCCTGATCAAAGTAACCATAGTAAGAATATGCAGATTTTTAGGACAAAAAAAGCACTTCAGGATGACTTCATCCTACAGGGTCCTTTTCACAGAGGCGTGTGAAGGGAATAACAGATGAGATATTCTAGGAAAGCCAGATGGGAATAACATAGTAAGCGTTCCTTTCATGCTGAAAATGGTTATTCTGGACAAATTCTTATGTCCTTACTCAGAAGTTCATTGGGAAGTTTTCCCAAAGCAAAAGCCAGCTAAAGCTGATTAAAAGTCTTGAGACTTGCCCCATATTAATTCAGTGCAGCTACACAAAACTCTTTATTGTATGCTTGAAAGAGCAAGCTCTGAAAGGAATTTGGTTTCATGCAATGATTACATAGAGCTGGGCTGTACCAATCCTGGGCTAGGATCTGGGACTGAAAGGTTGCAGGAGTTCCATTCCACATGGAGTGCGACTCCTCAGCCTCGCAGAACCTGGGCTGAAAACCATCAGTGGCATTCAGCACTGGAAGTTGATACTGTCAGCAGTCTCCTGAGTCAGGGCAGCTTTAGCAGGTGAACTTCTGTCAGGAGTGCTCCTTACAGCTCCCTGGCACCCCTGAATGCCACCAGGATGTCCTGCCTCCAGAGCCCTGTGTACATCACTGGAGCAAGCACAGGCTTCTGCCTCATCTGCTGCCCTGCTGAACTCTCTCCTTTGATTTTCCAGCTCCATGTGGATGAGCAGCAATGGGTAATTTTAGGGCAAATCTCATCCCTTGCCCATTCACACAGGTTTTGCTCCCAGTTGCTGGCTGCCACTGCAGCACTCAGGCCAGAAGCTTTGGTGAGGGTTGCATTTTCCTGGTCCATTTGGCAAACTGTCAGAAAGCTCATTTTGGTGATGGCAGCAGCAATGACGGCACAAATTTTCAGTTGATCCTTTTTACTCTGTTGAAATAAATTCTGATGCTAGAAGTCTCATGAAGTGAATGACTGGCCTGAAAAATTTGTTTTCCTCTCAGTCTCGTGGAGATTTTTGATACTGTCTTTACAGAGCCGTATCAGCTTTTGCTTCTTCCCATACCAGCTTGTGCATCTTCCTGGCTTGCAAATAAGTTATCCCAGCAAGAGAAACGTGTGTGCTCTGTTTTTACTAAACTGAAAGTGTTATTCTTGTCCCTGCTCAGTATTCTTAAAATGCCTTTTGAGTCCATAGAGTGAAAAAATGTATCCTTAGAACAAGGTTTCCATCTCTCATTTGAACTCTTATTTTAAGAGACTAGCCAAATATGTCCTGTTTCAGCAAGGGGAACAAATCTTCTAACTGGTTTGCAGTTATTTTTGAGTGGACTGGGCTATTTAGATTATAGGTAAACATATGTGAGACATGAAAAGCCTGAGACATGACTCTGAGAGGAACTGTGACAAGGTCTGTCAAGAGGGCAGGCTATGCAGCCTCTTCCCACAGCAGTCTGCAGATGTGCTCTGCCTGGTAAGTGTGGCAGTATCCCATGGACCTTCTTTTTTGAGGCCCTATCACTGTCAGCCCACCACTAAAGTCCTTCAGCCTGCAAACTGTGCAGATGGCTCCCTTTAGATTTCTAAGCAGGGTTTTTTGGAGACTGGCCTAGGAATGCTCCTGGACAGGCATGGTGAGTGCACTGGGCTGTGCCTGCATGGTTAAGGGCATGATGGTGTACAGAGCTTAAAGGAATGCAGATCCATCTTGCACATCCCTTTGCACGGAGAACAGGCCTTAGAAAGCTGTTATGGACCATTCACTTCCATCTCCTTGGCAGCTGGCCAGCCAGTGGGCTCCTGTGGGACATCTCAACCAGCACTTCTGCTGTTCTAGGGCTGCTGCTGCTGCCACTGTTACCTCAATCTCCTAATGCAATGATGAGCAAGAGTGCAATGCCTGCATTGCCTGCAGTGCTGTTAGATTAGGCCAGAGCAATGGAAAGAAAATGCAGGAAAGCATCAGCACAACAGTGAAAATCACTGCAGAAAGGGCTTTCAAACAATGAAGAAAAGCAGACTGAAAAAGAATGGAAGTGTGCCTTGACTCTATGCTATTTAAAATACAGTAATCCCATAATAACAAGGACAGTATTTTTCTGTGAAACAAAGACTTTTAGCATTCATTTTGATATACTGGCTCAGGCAAAAATCCCAATGAAAACATAATCCTGCTCTATCAATTATCAAATGTATGCTAGATAAGGGACTCGCAATAGGCTCCTCTGAGACACATATCAGAGATATGTCAGAGTTCTGATTTTCACTCTCAGAAAAACTATGATGGCTGAGGGCCCCCAGGAAGACACTTGATTCAGAATCCTGTCATTCCATATGAAAAAATAATAATCTTTCATAAATGAAACTGATAGTTGTTTGCTGGCTTTTTATATTTAATCACTCTACATCAAAGGAAC
Source organism: Cisticola juncidis (assembly GCA_013400215.1). Lineage (NCBI taxonomy): Eukaryota > Metazoa > Chordata > Aves > Passeriformes > Cisticolidae > Cisticola > Cisticola juncidis. The sequence continues at coordinate 659,407 of VXBR01004973.1, read as the reverse complement.
CTCTCAACAAAGCAAGAAAATATGCTCATCTACTTCAGTTTCAGATATCAGCTGAACATGTTTCCAGAGACTACACAACAAATCCCATCCCACTGGGAGGAGCTCCTGGTGACCACTGCAATACAGGAAGAGCAATGCATTCAAAACAACCTGAAAGAAGAGAACAGGTTGAGATCTGCAAGCACACTGCTTTATGGGAAGCTCCATCACAGAAAGGGCAGCTTCTGTGGTTTAAAAATTGCTGATAGTCCACAGTACAGAAATAACTGTTTTTCAGGCTGTTCACTTCCATAATTGTTTTTTGTGTGGTCCCTCAAAATTGGGTCCCTCAAAATGAGGTGAGACTGTAAGCATTGTGCAGTTGAGTTTCACATTCAGTCTGAAAGGAGGAGAGAGCCAAGCCTCTCAAGAAGTGCAGAGGGATGGCAGGAGTGCCAGGCTGAGGGCTGTGCACAGCCCAAGTGCTGCTCAGGGCTGGATACATTGACAGAATGCTGCCCAACGCTGATCCCTAAGCTGCAATTTTGTTTGGTGATGGCATCACAGCTGTACAAGACAATGCTATGATTTGGTACTGACATAAATACGAAAAGGAGGCAGAGCATTTCAACCTCTACACTTGCTGGCAAGCAGATCTGGGGTAACTGGAAAAAGCTTCCAGCTTTGTTGGCCCTTGTCTGGCTCACTACAGAAAATCTAGCTGCTGATACTTTCATTTTGTTTGACATGAACCAATCTGTGGCCTTGTTCTGCCCGCTGGTGGATCTCCCTGCCCAGGGGTTCGTGCTGCCTGGGGCCTTCCCGGGTCCCCCTCAGCAGCACGGGGTCCCCTCGGGCTCCTCGTGTTTCCTATGTGCTATCTTAGCTCTTCAGAGATTCTTTTTGTGTTTTCATGAGGAGAAACACAGCCAGAAAAACTGTAATTGACAGGCTGTTTACCCAGCCTGGGGGAGAGGAAGATTTGTAAGGAACAGAGGATCCTCTAATGCAAATACTCCATGGGGTTTGTCGTGGCACAGACAGGGAGGTCCCGCTCCTCAACTCAGACACAGGAATACAAAACAGACCAAGTGAAAGACAACAAACTCGAGATTTGCAGCTGAGCTTTGCATCTGGCCTTGCTGTAAGCAGCACAAGTGCTGGTATTGGCCACTGTTTGAAAGATATGAGAAGAGCCCTGATAGAAAGACAGGAGCACCAGCACTGCCTACATACAGCTTGCCATCACAGACTGTAATTTTTGTGCATTACTTTCCCTTGGTTTCCAGTGCAAATATAACTCTGAATAATACAGTACATTCTTAGCACTTCAAAATTTCCAGGGAAAGGAAAGGATCTTGATAACAGGCTTTTTTTTTTTTTAACAGTGTTGCGTTATACAGATTCAAGCTGTGTAAATACACTGCCATATAAAAAATGTTTTAAATCTTTCAGTAGAGTGATGTGCCTCAAGGGCAAAAACATGTTGGAGGAAGCCAGCGACGTGGGACTCTTAATAACACCACAAGAGAACACAACCAAAGAAGCTATGTATGGAATCATCATCTACTCAGATAAGGTTTATCTATACTGTCAACTTAGTATGAAAACACCTAGGATGATTCTAATAATGCAGACCTCACTGGAGTAAGGCAGACAAAACACCTTTATAATATGTGAACTGGTTCTTCATAATAACATGATTTCAAAGTAGATTTGCTTCTTATTGTGGAGGGAGCCTGCTTTCCTTAAAAGTACACTGCCCGGTTGTTCTAATGTAACTACTTGGTTCAATTGTAATTAATCATAATCAATTGACAGGGTTCACAGAATCATAATTATCAGCAGGTTAGTTGCTACGTTTGAGTCCAACAGAGCTCCCAGGGAAGAAATATCCATGCAGCCTATTGCTCTGGAAGAACTTGCAGTGGATATTAAGCTGTAGTTTGAATTGTGACATAATCTTTGCCAAATGAAATAGCATTTTATATCCAAGCAGTTAGACAAGATTATAAACCAGTGGTGCCAGTTTTCACCCAGTGTCTCAGCTCACATTGCTCCACAATTTGCTCTGAAGGAGGGAGCCCAGGGGTGCCTCTGAGCAGCACATACCTGCACAATTTCCAGCATCTCTGACTTACTGATGTAGCCATTCCCATCAAGGTCGTACATGCTGAATGCCCACTTCAGCTTTTGCTCCAGTTTTCCTCTCGACGTTACACTCAAGGCTATGATGAATTCTCTGAAATCTATTGTTCCGTCTCCATTGGCGTCGAAAGTGCGGAATACATGCTCTGCAAACTTAGAAGCGTCCCCATAAGGAAAAAAGTTTCCATATATTTTTTTAAACTCCTCCATAGATAAATGTCCACTTGGGCAGTCTCTCAAGAAACCTTTGTACCACTCCTGGATCTCATGTTCTGTAAAGTCTGTACTTTCTAGCAAATCTTGCATGACTTCAGGGCGTAGTTTGCTGTTTTGCTTTCCCATATTGGAGTTAAAGTATTACCTGCAGAGCAAAAACAAGCACAAATGAATTATTATTAATTATGGATACTGATTAGCTTGGAGGCTGTGGAAGAACACATGCTGTATTCTGAGTTTTCTGATGATAGTTGACTCTTGGGTATCAACTGAAACCTTGGACAATGTCCAGTACTACATGTACACTCTGAAAAAAATTAATAAACTTAATCTACATGTTGATTACACTGTCTTTCGACAGTCTGGAGAACAGTAATTACACTGAATTTATTGCCATCCTACTTTGCCCTTGAAATCATGAGGTAAGCAATGGATACTGCAAGGCACATCTCAGCAGCAGCTGTGTGCTGCAGCCCACCCTCCATCCCAGTCACCCAACTGTCCTGAGGACCTGGCCTAACGAGATAATTTTTGTAACTGGTGGAACCCAGACTGGTACAAAGGCCTATGTTCCCTTGGTCCTGTTCCAAAATGGGATCAAGGTGCAACTGCAGAGTATGCTGAAACCAGTAGCTCCAAGGCCCTTCTACATATATCTTTATAACCAGAAAGCAACCCGGACACTGCCTCTTTTGTTTGGTATAGACCAATTCCCATTACTTCAAAATTAAGATAAAATCTGCAGAGATTTTATCAATGGTGGATTCCCTCACTCAGACTATTACTGGTTTTTAATCTTTCTTGTAACCAAAACCTGGATCTATTAGTAATACGAGTGATCACGGCTCACTGAAAAAAACCTCTTTAAAAAAAAAAGAAAAAAAAAGGAGAAAGAAAAGTACCCAGACAATGAAATTGGAAATTCATTTCCCTTAAATTAACTATTAAGAAGTATTATTGGATACAGCCTCTAATAAATCATCTTAATTATATTTCATTTGAGGCAAGTTGGTACACATCACATTGTGAAGCACATTTACTAATGATGGATGCCTTTGGGTTTTAAGTTTTGGAGTCTGAGTGTGTTGGCTCCAAAAGGCAACGTCAGTTTTACTGGAAGTTTAACAATATGCTGATCTGTGGGAAGCCCTTCTCTATTGACAGAAACCTGCCTGAGAATTTGTCACGCAATGACAGTCACAACTAAGATATGAATATGGATAATTAAAGTAGAATTGCAAAATAATTTAAACATGACTCACACTGTTGTCAGAATGGAGTCTCTGGCCCAGAGATGGATTTAATAATGATAACTGGAATGGCTAAAGAGCATTCAATAAAATGTCCTTTCTTAACCAAGATATTACTTTTAAAAGATGAAGAATAATACAGTTTCGATACATGACAGAAGCAGCTACTAAGAAATGTACTACAATTTGAAGCTAATCTCTTCTGTTTGGCATTGGGAAGAAGAAATTGAGGTTCCCCTAGGTTGATGCTACTTTTTTTTCTTGTGGAAAGCTCCCTTTCTCCTCAAGGACTTTGAACTCCCCAAGGCTGCTAGAGGACTGATTCCTTAATTTCCTGTGTTCTTGGACCAGAATGACCAAAAAGCTGTATTTCTCAAGTGTAAAACTACAGGATCCATCCTAGATCCATCTGTATATCCAGATTTTCTGATGACTGTCTGGTAACATATAGTTGTTGCCTTTTTTCCAACCTGGAAATGAAACTCAAGATAATTCTAGCAAGGGGGTAATACAAGAGCAGATATTTATTTGAAGGCCTTCAGAGGCAGTTACGGAAAGATGTCCACAAACGCCTACCCCCTCTAGGGGTGAATACATTTTATAGGCTTTAGTGTAATTGATAAAAAGCACCAATTAGGAGGACAAATGGTGATGCAATTTTCCTTCAGGTCGAGCCCTTTCTTTGGAGCTCTCTCCTTAGCACTCTTGGCCTTGGTTCCCAGGAATAACCAAGACAGCATCAGGGCCTTGTACCCCTGGGCCTTTTAGTTCTGGAATTTGGTCTTTTTTGTGCAGGGAAAGGCTATGGAAAAGTACTGGGAAAACCAGTCCCTAATACAATAGGCTACGGTTACAAATGTACGTGCAAAGAATACAGAAAACATAAAAGAAAAAAGGCAAAAACCAAACAGCATCATAGTTTGTTACGTTATGTCCTGTCTAAACACACTGCCTATATAGTTCATGGAGAACAGGCTTCCCTGTTCACAGACAGGAGGATGGGAAGTGAGGAATCTTGCAACATTGGGGGCTTATCCATCTCCTGACAATTTCAGGGGCTTGGTTGATTATTTCGACCAAACAGTATCATTCCCTCCTAAGTGTCTCTAAAACACTTAAAAAGTGGAATATGTCACCTCAAAGGTAATTTTTTCTACTGCCTTTTGTCTTTTCATACTGATCAAAACATGCTCTGTGGTTTTCAAGCAATCCAAGCTCTCAGTGCCCTGAAAATAGCCAAAAAGTCCTTGTTTCACAGGCCTGGTCCAACAGCTGCTGAGGCAGCTGAACGTTGTGTTGCCTTCCACGGGTGTTGGACAGGGCCCATAATAAACAACCTGGGAATTAGCTGAGGGAATGGATTACAATAGGGCAGCCAGAGGGCTTTATGTCAGGCAAAACAACATGAGCAGGGTCTGCCAGTGGGATGGAAGAGCAACTGGACGAGGGAAGTGGCCAGGCTCTGTTTTTAGTGGCAGCAGCTTAACACAAAACCTGCAGTAAAATCTCCAGCACAGGCAGCAGCTGCCCACAGACCCAGCCGGCAGCTCCTTCGCAGTGCCAGGGGCAGCACAATTTCCAGACCACAGAGTAGAGAGGGAATATTGCTGACTAAGGTGCAAGCCAGCTGTGGTAGCAATGAGCTAGAATTAGCCACATAATCCCCTCCTGCTTTTTAATAACTCAAGCATTTAAAAATGGAAAACTCAGCTTGCAAATTTCTAGTCCAGAGTCTTCTGAAAAATGAAACAGTGAGATAAGATACAGGCAGTATCCTTCAAGAGGTGGCCAGTAAGACTGTATTTCACTCTAAAAAGTAATGCCTTTATAGCTGCACAGTGTTGTAGGTGCAACATATTTTCACCAAATAATAAAAACCACAGAAGAGTTGAGCACACTGCCTTGCAGAACATCACAACCAGAAAAAGCTGTGTTCTCCAGGCAGAAAGGGAGAGCTAAACATATGTGACTTGTAGTGCAAGGTTGAAATCCACAGCTGTTGTGATACCAGGTGACACAGTCAAAACTAGTAGCATTATTCCTGAGTCCACTTGTGATGAATTGTTATCATGTTTGCTCTCCAGATGGTTCCTTTTTAATAGGCAGTGTTATAGGAACCACAGCAACGGGATTTATTGTGCCTATTCTATCAAGAACAGATCAAAATGCTTTTGCAGTCCAAATACAGAAAATCATGGAAGACACTTAAAGATCCTTACAGTCACTTCAGAAACTGCTGTCTGATTCTTCATGATAGGTTAGATTATGGGCAGAGTGCAGTAAGCTATGAGGATGTCAGCTAACAATGACAGCAATAAGTGCACACAACAAAATAAAACTGAAACTGATTTTAGGCATCTTTTCACACTTTATCATTCCTGAAGATCTTTCAAATTTCTAATAAATTATTAAAAGTTCAAAATACAGCAAATAAATAGTGAACAGCAATCACAATGGCAAAGTAAAATATTGACAATATTGAGAAATGGGTATTGTAGGAGTACAAAAAGAAAGACAAATTAAGTCTTGGTTAATGAATATGTTTAATTGCATTTCTGCAATTTCCTCCTCTAATACAATGGTGTTAGATATAATATATATGAATGACTTGCTGCATAGAGCAACTTGTCAAAATATCAAGGCCTTAATTCTTTAGGCAATATTTTTGGTAAAATAATGTGATGTGTTTATGGCTTGAAAGTTTGATACCATTTGAGCCAACAACTACAGAATATCAGGAATTAAAGCATCACTGGTGCTCAGTTGCTATGGAAAGAATCCCTGTTCACTGATTATTGGAGAAAATGTCATAGGGGATGCTCCTTAAAGGAAATACCTAAAGTTCCTCTAGTCAGGTCCACATGTGGAGTTTCTAAGATGAAGGCAGACAGACAACTGGCCTGTGAGGATCCAGCACAAGCAGAGTGACACTGCGCCGAGGGCAGTGCCGCAGATTTGTGTGTGCAGACAGGACAGCGCTGCTGCTGCAGCTCTGCTCACACGGAGCCCTGCCTGTGCAGAAGGGCACAGGACACCTGTGCCACCACGTGTCTCTGCCAGCAGCTTGCTGCTGCTCACACACAGTTATTGCCTATCTGAAACCTCGGAAAAGGCAAACACTGCCTGCTTGAGCAACAACCTTGCAGGAGCTGGAAAGATGCAGCAACCAGGAGCACACAGCCAACCCACTGCAATGAGTGCAGTGCAATGCAAATATCTAAACATATTTCCTCAAAAAAATTAAATGTTTTCCTTTTTTCTGTTGAAGGGCTTTTATTCTGCAAACTTGACACCTATCATATAAAGAAAACTCCATGCTTTTTTTTTTTTTTTTAAATAAAGCTTAGTCTGCCAAAAACCAGACTTCTTAATTTTCATTTAGGCTTAAATCTGAGGGGAAGTCCCATGCTGGGAGAAAGTGTTATGAGAAGGGGGAATTTGTGCAGGGAAGGCTTGTTCTAAAGATGGAAATTGAGGGCTATTGGGTACTTCATAGCTAACAGGCTTGTAGCACCTCAGAGGTCTAAAGAATCAGTTTGAAAACAAATTCTGCCTGCTCTGTTTCCAGCAGGAACAGCAAGGTGAATCACACTATAGGCTTGTCTACAGACACCAAATCTATAAAATGAAAGCAGAAAACTTTTCAGAGATAACCAATGAAAGTTCCATTTTGTGATTTTTGTCTTCAGAAACTTCTGTTCTTTGGCACCTAACACACAGTTCGACCTGTTTCCAAGAAATAATCCACTTATGGGTGCAATGCTGTCTTTAATATATTTCTAACACATAATTTGAGAATTTTCCTGAGACTAGCAATTGTGGGATTTCAATCTCTGCCAAGCAGCTGCACAAGCTCCTGATGACTGCTGGAATGAACTAAAGGCTGAGCAGGACAAGAGCATCACTCTGAGCCAGCCCTGCTACCTGACAATGGTGAGAAAGCAGAGCTCCAGCATGAGTCAGTCCCCCATGGCAATGCCACTCTGAGGTAGGAGTGCAATTCTCCACTCCCCATCACTGCTGTGGTTTTTCTTCCTTGTCACATCATTACTGAAAACTTGGATGTGTGACAGGTGGACTTACATACACCATCTATCTCTCAAACTGTCTGCACCTCTGGAAATGGTAGGGATCTCACCTTCTTTCATTTCCCACCCACCCAGCAGCAGTCTTCTGTCACTGCATACCAGCCTCCCCAGCACAGCACATAGGGCTTTGGCAAGCTGAATTCCTCTGCCATCACTTTCTGCCACCCCTACCAGTTCTTTTTCTGCCTGTCATTGTGCAACTCAGCTCTGCCACAAGATCAGAAGAGCTGCTGCTCTGTCCTGGTTGACCAAATCTTGCAGTACAGCATCCCCTAACCCTGCAATCAATGGAGAGATATCAAGGGGAGAGTGCAGTGCATATCAGAGCATGAGACTTTGTCTGGGGATGTGTCCCCAAAGCTTCCTGTCCAAAATTTTGCCCTGTTATCAAACTTCACCATATCAGAAACTACTCCCTTCCCCTCTGCCAGCTGCTCTTGTTGCCTAGTAAAGCTTCAGATACCAAATACCAATTCACCACAATGTGTCAGTCTCTGCAAACTCTGTTGTTATTTGTGTTCCAGTGTACACATGCTTCCAAATACAGCGCTGGTTCATCTACGTCCATGCCCTTATAGAAAGGGGGGAGTTATGTGCATTTACAAAAGTCAAGGCTTGGTGAACACAATCTGGTATAAAAGTCAAGTTTCTTTCATAAGGTCAGTTATTCCTTTGGGCTGTAATACTGCTAACTGCTGTATGAGCTATGTAATGAGACAGTTCAAAGCAGCAGTATCTCAAATGATACATTCCCTTCCCATCTGTGTATGCTGCTTCCCTGTGACTGGAACACCAGTGTTGCCATGGCCCCATCCTGAATGCAAACCCAACAATAAACGTGGGCAATGCACTGTCTCGTGATCTCGGAGCTCTCCAGTGAGATTTGGTGAGCAAGGCTGGGATGTGTCTGTTGATCTCTGGTGTGCTCCTGCCCAGGAGACTGATCAGTCCCTGAGCTTCTGATTCACAGCCTCAGAGCTACCCCCAGCACCACTCCCACTGGCCCACTGAGAATTCCAGTGCCAGTGCAGGATCCCGCTGGTGGGACACAAGGTGTAGCTACAGCAGCAACAGCAGCTGTACTGGGAAGAATAAATTCTCTGGTTTCAGTCTCCTGCTGTGAAGTGTAAGTGCTACCTGCTCAAGATATTTTTTTTTTTTAATTTCCATCCCACAGAAAACAACCCCCCAGGCTCTTGGAAGCAGCCACTTTGCTTCCTTCTGGCCATTTCTAGTTTGTTTTCACACGTTCATTTCAGTAACTGGTGGAGATGCTTGCCAAGAAAGGCTTTTGCCTAATTTTTTTTAACAGCATCTTGGAACTTTTTTTTTTTGAAAGAAAACCAAATTTATTAAAAACTACATAGGGACTTAACAAAAAAATAAATACATACAGAATAAAATTTTGAGCCTTGCCATCCTCCATTTTTCTATTGGCAAAGAGGAAAAACCGCATGAAATTCATGAGAAAGATTCATAAAAATCCCCTGACATTCTCTTATTAATATTCAGAAGGAACAGCAGTAAACAGATTTGCAGTGCAGTAAAACAAATACCCAAATACATCTGGCTAACACTATAGCTGACATCAAAGAAGAGGAATGAAGACTAATGAAGAAACTAAGAGGAAAAAACCCAAGGAAGAGGTGTGGATGGGATCATCATTCAGTATTTACGTTTTATTTATCAATAGCAGGAAGAGGGGTCATGTGCCATCCAGTGGCCCACTGGTACTTCCAAACATATTTATCACAAAATTCACTCATTTCATATTAGGATCTTAGTTCAATTCCAGGATCTTGACATTTTCACTGCTCTAAGTTCCTGTTTTGTTTAGTGTCACCTTCCTGTTTCTCTAGCCCCTTGCTGGGAATCCTTCCCCTACCAAAGGTGCCCCTAATTTCTCCTTTGACAGTATTTGTTCTGTGCTTTCCTGCTACCCCAGGAGAAACTCAAAACAAGAAATAAATGCAAATGCTTTATAGCTCTGTGTTCTGAGGTTGAGGCGGGCAGTCCAAGCAGGAGCAGCTGCACAGAGTTCACAGGTTTCAAACTTGGAGATGCTCGTGGGTAACACCAAAAGCCCAGGCTCTTCTCCCTTCAGATTTGTCCTGGCAGAGAAATGCTACAGCTGCTCCACTGTCTTCTATTTCTCTTTATCCTAATTCCTTTGTGCATTTCTGTAAGAGGATTGGTGTGGAGAAGGGGATGCAGGAGAAGGGCAGTGCCCCATCAGCAAATGCTGGGGTCTTCAGCCCCAGTGGGTTAATCAGACAACAGCCTAATGCTCACCATGTTCCTCTCAGCAGTGCCCACAGTATGCACTGGAGCTGCTTGGAAACCAATCCACAGGGTTTCAGTCTGAAGCAGTGAAGGGCTGATGTGCACACCCCTCACCTTTGTACTGCCTTCAGTATCCCTGGGGCTTCCAGGAAAGGCCTCTGTTTCCAAAGCAGTTCCTGTAAGGTGGAGTGTGTGGTACACAATGGATGAGCAGGCACAATTGCATTTCCAGTATTGGGAGCTGGGGGAAAAAGCATGTTATGTGCATTTGAACAGTATGTCACACTGTGCAGTGACTCCTCTCTCATTCATGGCTGGTCACTCTTTCCATCTTAAGGCCCTGCATTTAGGACTCAGAGCTTGTTCCTGAAGCTGCTCCTGACTGAAATTTGGTGTATATCCATCCACCAAAGAGAAGTGTCTGTAATGAGCCACCAATCAGGTCTGTCCTTAACCTTCTGGCAATCAGGTGGTTGGTGCTGCTGCATCAGCAGATCACAGAGGGGAGATGAAGCTCTCCTTGCACAAAATCTCTGCTGTGTCAGACAGAGCACACCTAAGCATCTTTAGGAGGGCTGTCTGCTCAGTGAAGGGGTAACCTCAGGCAGGGTAGACAGGGAGGGTAGACACATGGAAAAGGGGTTGCTGAAGATACCTATAGAGCAATACAGTGACCCTCCAAAGTGCAAAAGGGTGTAAATGTGGGCTCCCCTGTGCACATCCTGGGGTATCTAGCACTTCAGCCTTTCTCAGTGTCCTGGGCTTTGCCTGGAGTCCCTTTGGGAAGTGCTGCCACCGCTCTATGAGCAGGGCAAAAAATGATGCAATAAGTCATTCTGCATCAAATGATGGTGGACAGTCATTCCCCAGGGCCAGCAAAGGCTTCACCCATCCAGAATGGCTTGAAAGAAACCTTTTCTTCCTTAATAAGAAATGAAAAAAAAAAAAAAAGAAAGAGAAACCAGACAAAAGAGGAAGAGCTCGTACAGATTTGTTTACCCCTCCTCTTACACTCAGAAAAGGTCTTGCTATTTAATTTCATTTCTTCCTAATTCTTTCAGAACTCACAACAATAAAAGCCATGCCAATATTCACATGCTTTTTTGGTTCATAATCATTCATTTGGGAAGTTGAGAAATAACACTTTGCCATATGCTATGTAAGAAAAAACCACAACATTTTGTTCATTAACCCTGGGTAGAGCGATCTAAGGTCTTTAAAACAACTAACTCTTTGCCTTGGCAGACTCCAGATGACTCTTTGGGGAATTAGATATATATTTATGTATTTGGTTTCTTAAAACTCTATGAAAATAGTATTTTTTTAAAAGTATGTTTGCCTTTGCCTAATTTTGTATGGCAAAGGGTAAGAGAGACTTTTCTAAGAGTACATCAGAACATCCACCCTCGGGAGGCAGCCTTTCCAGATTTTACTGCATTCAGCTGTTCCACTAAGCACAGGACATCTGCAGTATTTATAAACAGGCGTGCTAAGCCAACAGCAGGGGAGTTGGCAAAATCTCTCACCTGTTCCATCTGGAGGTGACTTTATCTATCAGCATTCTTTCACAACACCATTTATCAAGATCCAAACGACGGAAATTGTCTGCAGCTACTGTGTCTCCTATTAAGCAACTTGTGAGCCTAAAGTCTCTTTGGTTAACAATACCTTTCTGGGCCACATTTCCTAAAAGGCTCAAGGTCACATTTTTCCAAGTGCCCAGCACCCACAACTAAACTCGGGCTTCTCAAACAAAACACGCCTTCCCTCTGGGCACCTGTGCAATAGGTAGTTTCTCAAAAAGCATCTGTATCCAGTAAAGTGAGACCTGCCAGAAAATAGCACCACTAATTTGGTACCTAGCAAGGGCCTGAGTGCTTTAGAAAAGCCACCCTTCCTACACACCTGCGTCACCGTTGTTTGTCTTTATCCTGATCCTCACATGTCCAGCCACGTCAAACCTGGTTTGTTCTCCTTTCTTCTGCAGGGCTCCTCTCCTTTGTACAGGGCACTCACCAGGAGTAACATAATCTTCCCCAGTGCACCTGAGCACACCAGTCATCAAACTCATCCAGCAGCAACTTCATCGGGTTTCTAATCTGTCCTACATCTTGTTTGGTCCTTTTATGTAATCTTATATGCAATACCTTGGTGGAGAGCAGTGGAAACTAAAGCAGAAAGCTACTGTTGCACAAAGTAAGATGAGAAGCTGATGTGAATTCATGATATTGATTTTTTAATCTCTGTAAATAAATAGCATGTGACTCCGAAAGACTGACATTTGTGCTTAGACTACCCTTAAAAAAATTGTTAACAGATGGTCTTCTATCCCACAGCAGAGACTTGGTGTTGAGAGAAAATAATTAAATTGTGATGCTGGGAAAAAAATGGAGCCATTAGCTGGCAAACTAGATGTTTTTTGAGATGTTATGATTGGGAAAGGAACGATTGTGAAGGTTCCTACCTGGAGAGTAACTGTGAGGTTTTGTTCCCTGTTGAAGTGAGTTATTGTAACTTTCCTACTGCAAAGTAGGCAACTGGAGATTGGGAGTGGGAGGTTCTGGCAGTCAGGACCAGAATTTTGCTAAGGAGATGGAAACAAGATGCACTAAGATAATGTCACAGTTTACAAGTTCATAAATATGAAGGTCCATGCCAGGGATGATTTGTCCAGCACTTAGCACTCTCGAGTGGGCCTAACACAAGAGAGCTAATGTGAGAGAGATCTAGATGACTAAAGGAACTTCGTGGGAGCTGTAGGAATTTTTAAAGCAGTCTTCAAAGATGTTCCCAAACTGCATATATTGTGTTCATTTTCTCTTTGTGCATCTCTTATTTCTCACAATTTTTACATCCTTGAACTTGCAAGATGATCCTGTACATGTGGACAGGATCTATTTGGATCCTTCCTTTTTACTGGCTCTGGATAAACAGCACTGGGTGAACATTTTTTCAGTAGAACTCATTTGCATTAGGTAAGGCAGCTTAGCTGAAATCAAAATGTTTTGTCACATTCACGAAAACAAATTCTGTAAAAATGCCAGAATTTATAATTTCAATTTAATCTTTTCCTTTTAACATGGCAAAAAAGTTTCAGTGTTACTTTATATGGTTAGTAATTTTGTTTTGGTATTTATATTTGATTAATTTTAGAATTACACTGGTTTGATATTATTGAGAAAACAATTCAATGCCAATAAAATGAAATAACTTGGTGTTTCAAGATCAGTTTTAATATCCATCCCATTGGGAATTTTTGATGTTTTGTTCCAATATGCAGTGAAAATAAATACAAATGTCAAAATTTCCTTTGCAATGGGAATTTCAGACTCTAACCAGCTCTAATCAACAACAAAGCCATCTGCTTTGTATTAATGACTTAGGGCAGTATTTAATGCTTCAAGAGAGGGTGATATTCTACTGTTCATCATTGCTCATGGAAGTCAGTGACATATGGTAAATTTCTAGCTTCTAGTTGTCTAGAGGAGTTTGAGGCTAGCCACTTCTTTTTTATTCCTCATGCTCTATTGCCAAGTTCACGGAATTCATCATTCAAGTCCAAGATTTTCCTGTGAACATACGAGAAAACACTCTCCCAGTGACATATGGCACAGCCTACAGCTCCTACATTTGAAAGGAACTCGTAATTCCCAAACTGCAGTGCAGTAAGCTATTTCCATTTTACAAAGGTTTAAACTGATAATTTAAATAGAATATTTGCTCCATGACAAATACCTATTTTTTTAACATTAACAGTTAAATAAATCTATTTCATTTCAAAAGTTAACTTCATCCAGAGGAGTCATAATATGAATTCTATTTGAGAAGATATGCTGACATGGAGGATTTTAACACATATGAAAGAAAGTAATATTTTAATTTTGTTGTAAGACAATACCTTTGCTGTTTTTTTCCTAAGACCTCTTCTCTGTCTTCACATACAACCTTTGTGCTGCAGATAAGGTACAGGAAAACCCTACAATTGCCCCCAGGCAATACAGTCAGCTTGTGAAGCTCTGCCATGGATGCCAGTTCAGGGGCTTTGCTGTGCCCCCTGAAAAGTTTCCGTGGACGAGAATGCAGTTACCATTGGTGATGAAAGTATCTCTTCTTTTTCCTGACAATCTGATGATTACTCAAGACATCTTATAGCACCTCCTTCTCCACATTCTATGTGGACAGCTGACCTGAGAGGGCTGGATCTGGGGGTGTACAACAGGTACAATGTGGAGATTCTGTTCCCTCTGAACACCATTTCTGCACAAACCTGAAAAAACTTATCTTGGGAAACTTAGCTTAGATATAATCTATAAAGTTACTGGAAGAAGATTTTGATTTGTATTCACTTTGAAAGTCAGAATGACATCCATTCCTGACAGCCCGCCGTGAAAAACACAGCCTCGTGTCTTACCCAACTGCTATTTCATGCATAACACAGTGTGCTGCCTGATTTTAGAAATTACTCAACAGGAATGAATTTGGGAGTTTGAACAACATGGTAAAGGTCGGTAAGCAAACTCCCTTAAGAGGCAGAGAAAAACATTTGACAAATTAAGTGCAAAAATAATTTGCTATGCTCCTCTGTCTGTCTCTCACACACATGTAAAAACAAATGCCTGTGTAATCTTGATGTTCTTGCTGTTGCTTGTTATCAATAAACAAAACCCTAGCAGATTCTCAATATTATGTTAGGTAGTAGACATTAATTGACAGTTCTGGTTTACAATGGAACTTCTGAAATGCCAGGTATCATATAGTCATTATACAAAGTGTAGTGAAAAATTGTTTGCATGAATTCAACAAAATTTTTTACAAAATTGCAATTTGTGCAATAATGTATAAAACTCAGGATGAAATCTAGACAGAAAAATATGAATTATGAGATTGAAAACTTTTCTACCATCACTGAGAATTTTCAGTAAATTCAACTAAGATGAACTCCTTCACAAAAGAAAGGGTTAACAGCACTTCTTCCTTCACTACTAACATTCTTTGAAGAAGTAAACAAAGTCCATCAGATAACTGTCTTCAAACAAATGAGCTGTTTTTTCTCATGTGAACAAAAAACAATTTGTACCACTATTGTAGAAAATAAATGGCAGTACCAAAAAGCTTCTTCCCAAAGTTTAACATTAGGAAAACCAGATTCTATCCAACATGAAATAAAATGTCACTATTCACCATTTCCTAGTGACTGTAAATAAACAGAAAAGCTGATCCTGTTACATTTTTAGGCCAGCGTACTTTTGCCTCTTTGCTGTTCTCAAGATGTCAGCTTCTCTGAGATTTCTTTGTATGTGAGTTTTAGTGCCTTTCCCCATTTTTCATTTTCTGGGACTTTTATTTATTTAGTATGTAAAACTTTGTCCTTTCTTTCTTATACTTTATTTGTCTTTCTTCCCTACCTCTCACTTTCCACTACTATTCCTTAGCTCCCTAAAACAAACACAATCTTTCTTACTTTTTCTATTATCTTTGAAAAAATCTGTCACATAATTTCTCTTAAGTTTTTCTGCATTTCCTATGCATGTCCATTCCTACTATTAGTATTTGCAAATGACATTTTTCATGTCTTGCACCATCAAAACAATACCCTAACTATGAAATATATAATCTCTGAAGCAGCAGGGTTTGGAAACCTTGGAAGAAGATCATCTATGGCTTGATCTCTGTCTCTCTAGTTAAATCATCCAAAAGAAATGTGTAGCAAAGATGCATTTGGTATCTAATTAATAGAAAACTATTACCATTTCATCTACCAGGATTTGCCTTGGTGCCTTTGCCTTAACAGCCGAGAACCAGTACTGCTGGTTTTAAGAGCAGTTTCTGAACTCTGAACAGCATTATCACCAATGCAGCTACAGATTCAGATTTTGATGATCTGAGTCCTCTTCTGGAGAAGTACTACTTTTCAGACATGGAAAGGAGTGAAAATGTATATAAGCATGAGAGATGCTGACTCTAGTGAGAATATTTTGCCTGTGGCTAATGAAAGATTAACCAGTTACCCAATGGCAAATATTTCATTTTCTTTCAGTGACAGAATCACAGAATCATTAGGCTGGAAGACACCTCCAGGATCACCAAGTCCAACCCTAACCTCAACTAAACCACAGCACCAAGTGCCACATACAGTCTTTTCTTAAACACATGGAGAGATGGTGAATCCACCACCTCCCCAGCTAGACCATTGCAATAGTTTACATATGCTCTTATGTAATCATAATCTCATCAATAGAGTTCTGTCACTGACATTTGTTCCAGTTTCTTCTCTTGCTCTCTATGCCCTTATGATCCATTCCTTCTACAGCAATAACCTCATGCACTCTCAGTATCATGGCTTATAAAAATAAAGGTATCATATTTTAAATATCTCTCTCCTCCTCCTTGCTCCACATAGCTTTTAAGATGTCCATTATCTTCAGCTGACAATTCTCCCTTCCACATCATCTTCACCAATAATTTCTGTCCCAACCCAACACTCCTCAGACATTCCATGCTTCCTCACTTCATGCATCAAGTATTTCCTAATTCTCTCCTCTGCTACCGACGTTATGAAAACCTGTGAAGCTCCACTGCCTAGAAACAGGATGAAAACTGAAGAATCAGCCTACTGTTTGTTAAGTGCCATATAAAATCACCATACAAATCACTTATCTAATATAAAGCACATCCTGTTCCACCAAATAAGTCTCAGATTGTGATCTTCTAATGAATTCACTGGAAAGTCACGTAAGTCAGTGAGCAACACAGGGATCCTCCTGTGAATTACCAAAGGAATCCTCCAAGTGAGATTAAGAAATTGACAACTATGCAAATATATGGAGAAAACTTCTGATTTTTCTACTTGCTTTTTCCTTATTAGAAGAAGGATGTACCCCATGAAGCTCGCTGCTTGGTAATGAATGTTTTAGGAAAGGGAGCCATTCATTTAGCAACAGTATCTATTTCATTGAGAGGTGCTTTAAAATCTGTGGCTGGGTTACATGAAAACAAGGATGTTTTCAAATTAGTCTCCACAGGATGATAAAACAGTGACTTATCTACAGTTTACCACCCAGCAGCTGGTAATAGTAATTTGATCTCAATCTGAATGAAAGATGGAGCTATCACCGTATCATGAACACAGTTCAAACCCACACACTGTTCATTCATTTGTGATCAGATGGGAACTGGTTTCAGTGATCTCATACTGATTTGTGAAACCTCCTATTAGCATATATTGTCATTACTTCTTTTAAAAGGTTGGTAGTAAAGCTGGCTTTGGAGTTGGTTTTCAGGCACTCAAAAAAAAAGAAAAAAGAAGAAAAATCCCATACAACAACTTTGGGAGAAAGCCAAAATTTTCTTGGAAGTTTGCTTGATGAAGTAGTATGAGTGGGATGGAGCAATATCCTTGATTTTGGCAGCAAACCTTTCTTCTGGCAACTTCATTAAAAAGCCATTCCACTTTATGAGTTATCAGCAAAGAGCTGATATTTTTGAGTGTGACTGATGGTCCTCCCTCTTCCAACAAAATTAGAAACATCAATAATTCTTAGATTAATTGCTTAGAAAATTTCCAATAGGCAAACATTTCCTTATTTTTAGACCCTTGTTTTCTTCTGTAGTCAAAGCAGTGGAGGCCAAAGTTCGACTACATGTACTTCACCTAAACTATGGGATCTCTCTACTCCAAGTTTTATATGTGCACAGAAACAAGTGTGCACCAATGCTACGTGGGCAGGGGTGTCCCATGCTGAGCCCTCAGTTCTCAGTCTCTGAATAAATCCTGATTTATCTCACAGAGACCTGGGAGCAGTCTTCATGCCACACATCTATAGATCCTTCCAAAGGAGTTGAGGACACGGACATGCTAGGACCCCTTGCAGGGACTACTGGCTAACAGGAGGACAAGATATGCTCCCCAACAAAGTGCTGCATGTGGCCAGCAAGTGGTAACAAACCTGTATGGGCCAAGGGTTGAGGATACGTGCTGGCAGTGACATGATCTGATGGAGTCCTGGCAGAACAGTTGTTGCTACCTCAAGCACAATGTTGAAAGCTGGGGAGCTGCTGTGAAATAACGCACATCTCACCACTTAGACTTTTCCTGCTCTTTATGCAGGGAAAAAAAAAAAAAAAGGTATTTCTAAACAAGTACTGTGTACCCTTCCCCACTCACTGCTTAGTTATGCACCTGGAAGTCCAATAATGGGGTTGTCTTCTGACCAAATATCTGTATTAGTGCTCCTGAGAGGCTGCTTGTGCTGCTCCTTGGCAGAGTACCAGGAGGCAATCCTCACCAGCACACACTTGGCTGTTATCACTAGCACAGCGCTTGGGTGTCCCCACCAACTTCTGCATGTGGTATGGACAGAAAAGGCTAAATATTTCAGAACTGGATGAGATGGGTTAAATACCACTGCCAAGAAGCTGTGTTTGTGAAGGAGAGTCATAACAAATCTTTTATTTGGACCCCTAATGAGGTAAAAAAAAAAGGACTCTCTCAAGTGCCTTAGCAGGTCAGACAAAGCAGTAACCCCTGAGATAAACATAGGAGAGAAACAGGTGGCCTGTAAATCTATCATTATTAATGCACTATAAGAGCTACAGAAAAGGGTATTTAGCACATTTGCAGCAGAGATACTGGTGGAGAAGGAGGTTGTCACTAACCTCCATGGAGCAGCCTCACCTTCATTTTAAAGGAGGCAGATGGTGCATTAGAAGATCTGTATCATATCTGGTGACAAATACATCTGGAACCCACTAGTTTTGAAGATGTGGGGGTTTTGGCAAGGCCCAATCTCAACTGACACTTCTTGGTTCTTGGGACAATTGAACTCAGATGATGAACGCGGAAAGGAGCAGGGCTACTCGAAACCCAAGTGGGAGACCTCAGGAAAAAACTTATTTCCAGGTGTGACCTCATTTCAGCTCAGGCAGGAATTCTTTAATGATCTCTTCATATAGATGCCATATAGAACACTCTATGTGCCAAAGGTACTTTCTGCTGTTTCATAGCATATAAACTCATGTAGTAAAAATGTATCCTCTCCCTTACAAGTCCCTTATACTGTCAAACCATCCTGATGACAGCACCTGTTTCACACTGCATGAGCATGAATGTCCATGCACACATACGATCACTTCTCTAATTCCTGACTGATGACAAGGAAATGTAGCATGAAGAAAAGGCACAAGGCAGCCCTGAATGGGAACACTCATCTTGCAGACAAACAGATTTTGCCATCATTGTAACAACTAGGAGGTGTAAGTCAGAGAATCATAGAATAAGCTGAGCTGGAAGGGACCCACAATGTCCCAAATGTCAAGTCCAACTCCTGGCCCTGCTCAGCACCATCCCCAGGAGTCACACCATGCTCTGAGAGCATTGTCCAAATACTTCTTGAACTCTTCCAGGCTGATGCTGTGACACCTTCCCTGGAGAGCTGTTCCAGTGCCCAAACACCCTCTGGGTGAAAACCTTTTTCTGTTATCCAGGCTAAAACTTCCCTGATACAACTTTAGGCCATTCCCTCGGGTCCTGTCACTGGGACCACAGAACAGGGATCAGCGTCTGCCCCTTCTCTTCCCTTCATGAGGAAGTTCAGGGCCCTCCTCAGTTTCCTCTTCTCCAGGTTGAACAGAACAAGTGATCTCATCTGCTCCTCATAGGGCTTCCCCTCAAGGCCCTTCACCATATTTGCTGCCCTCCCTTGGGTGCCCTCTAATGCCTTTATATCTCTCATTTGTGGTGCCCAAAACTGCCCCTGGCACTTGAGTGAGGCTGCCCAGAGCAGAGCAGAGCAGAGCAGAGCAGAGCAGGACAATCCCTCCCTTGCCCAGCTGGCCATGCTGTCCCTGATGCTCCCCAGGACCTGGCCTGTCCAGCTGCCAGGGCACTGCTGACTCATACTCAACTTTATGTTGTTCATCTATGAACACAGGCAGGGAACTTATTTCCTTCTGCCCCAAGGCAGAAGGCAGAACTGGCCTGCCTAGTCCAAACATCTTCCAAAAACTTGGGGGACACACCTCTGCATGCCCTCGGCACCAGGCAGCACGTGGGGCCTTATACTGAACACAGAATGTGCAGTCCAGCTCCCCCTGGACAGTCACAAGCATGGACATCCCAGTATTTTACACATTTCACCTAGAAGCTAGTTTTACTCTTTATTTAAAAAATACCAGATCTTTTAAGCACAGCTTTGAAGAGAGCCCAAAGCAAGAGGGTGCTCAGAGAAGATCAGGCAGCTCAGGTTTATCATTAAAATATTCTTTCTTCAGAATATGTGTGAGATGCTCAAAGAAAGGAGCCTCTATATGTAAACTTTCAAAGTAGTCACAAACAAGCATTACTCTGTTGATTTTTTTTTCCTGCAGGAGTCTGTCTCAGCAGATTATTACTCCTGTATCTATTGAATGGCCATTTGAGACATCTGGGAACTCAGAAACCTTTATATATTCTTATCCCTTTCATTTATAAAGCTAGCTGATAACAGAAGCATATTTAACTAAAATTTGACCAAAAATGTCTAGAATAGTGCATTCACAGAAGAAACTACAGATCCTTGATGAGATAATCTAGAAACACACTGAGACACTGAAAGGTGCATTGTAATGACTATGGAACACATATGCAACTTCTTCATCCTGAGAGAAACATACAGATGGGATTATTCAAAATGGAAAGGTCTCCAGATAGTTTTTGAGATAATGATAGGACTCGAGGAAATGGGTAAAGTTACACTTTCTACGACAGTAATGCCTGTAAGCCCCTTGTACACTCAAACTACTTGTGGGGAGAGTTGTGGTGTGATGCTGGGCAGGTTCCACTGATTTGCAAGACCCTCTCTACTTGAGGATGCACTGAATAAATGACTCCAGGGTGTGCAGTTTTTGATTTGCAAGTCAATTCTCCCTCTCTGAAGCCATCTTTCTTATTCACAGTGATCCCACTCCAGGATTTCTGCAACTGCTTTCCAAGGGGTGTCACAAAAATGAAGCATATTGGAAGGGCACAGCTGAGTGCACTAATACATATGCTCCTATTACATGAAAGAGATGCACACTAGAAGAGTTGAGAGAGAAAGCCCAGATCACTCAAATTTTAGCTTTTTCCAACTATTTGAATCTGAAAATTCACCTTTATATTTTCTTGTAATATATGCATATGTACGTGTATGAAGTATATATATGACATATGTGAATATATACAGCATCAACTAGATGGACACACTCTCAAGAGAAGAAGACAAGACACGCCCTGGACAGGTCACTGTGTGGGTCAGTACAGCCCAGAGTGGGGAGCAGGGTGCAGAGGTGGATGCCACCCTGAACTGTGAGTGCCCTGAAGGGAGAACCAAAGGGGTCCCTCAGAACTGGTAGATGAGGCAGGTCTGAGGTCAGCTGTCCCAGCTGCTTAGCACAGAACCCGTGCACCTCCACATGCCCTTGACACCACAGCTCTGCTGAGCTGCTGCAGCGAGGGATGTGATCAGTCATGCATGGAGCATGGAGCAGATGTTGTAAGCAAGGCACTCACTTAGTCTTCCAGCACTGCAAACTGAAAACATGCCTTAAGTAAGGGACTGCCTAAAAATGTGCCTAGCTCTGTGGACATGGATGCTCTCCTGTCTTTCCTGCTCAAGGGTGATTATGCCTCTATGTAGGCAGAAGACTCTTTCTGTCCTACACTGGCTCAGCCACACTAGGTGGCTGGATTACTTAGGGTAATTCTGGAGCATTATATTACTATTCTAGAAGGAATGAGTTCCTAAAGCCCAAAGCTCAAGCCCTTCTATCTGCTGAACTCACTGCAACCATGGAAATGATACTGACATCTCTGAGAAACAGGTGAATGGGAAAAAGTGTAGGGAACTGAGAGTCTGGGATAGTGCATGGTGTACTGTAGGCAGAATATGGGAGGGGTCATATTTAATTACAGACTCTGCCCAGGCAAGAGCAGCTTTCACAGCAACACGAGAGATTGCAACTTAGCAAAATAATTAGATAATCAAAAATAAAGGCAAAAACCTGATAGCCAAGCTTCACATGGTCAGAGGAGAAAGGACTGTAGGGCAGCCAGCACTGTCTCCACAGTGGCTGAGAGGCAAGTCCATTGTTGGCCAGCTCTTCCCCTGCCTGCCCAGCAGCAGCTGCTGTGTGTGGACATTCTGTAAGCATCACAAAGGAGCAGGGATGCTCAGAAGCTGCTGGACACTGACCACGTCCTGTCATGAGATTTTCTGCAGCCATTGACCCTGAACTAAACCCTCTCTTTTGGGATCTCTGTTTCCACTTGGGGTTCCAGTCCCATTCTGGACTCTCCCTCCATAGTGTGAGCTCTGCTTTTGAGGGTAAGTCTAAGAAGGATAGCACTGTCCTTTGCTCCAGTTTGCAAAATCTTTAAATTAGTGTTCATCAGCGTAATTGTTGATGAGATTATGGTAGCTTCAAGTTACTAGCAGTACTAGCTAGAGCAAATCAGCTCAAATCACCAAGAGGAGCTGAGCAAAACTAGCTAAACAATGAGATCTCATAACTCATTAAGAAGCTGATATCTAGCAGTTCTGAGTCAAGAAAACTTAGGAGGGTGTTTAACAGCATTGGTCTAGAACACCTATCTGTAGAAGGGAACAGGAGAGCAGCCTGAATATGGAGATACAAATTCACATCTTTCTCTTCTCTAGTGCATTCACCTTCCCAACACCAAGGAAGTCTTTCGAGAAGAGCTCAGGCACAGAGCAACAAGACACAAATCCAAGTAAGTTTAGACACAAAGTAAGAGTGGGATGAGAAGTAAGGCTGCTCTATCCAAACATGCTCAAGCCAAATACCCAAAACTCCCTGCTCAGCAGCCATTTGTCCCTGCAAGTGGGCAGACATAAGAGGTTGCCTTTTTGTCACATTTCTCAGTATAAATCAAGTCACATACCAGTCTCAGTAGGATTCAGGACCTACCTGATACTTAACCTTTCTTATAATCAAGTTGTTCTTCTGGCATGAGAAGAGTCTAGTGGGGAGGGGTGTGCACAGGAGATGACAAAGCTTTCATCCCATACTGGACTCACCAACATTACAGAAAAAATGTTAAACTTAGGCAACCCTGAGTACAGGAAGCTTTAATGAATGAATCTTCTATTCTATGACACAAGTGGCAATGTTGTCTAAGTAAAGAGGAACACGCCATGAACAGTCCATGAGACGTCTAAGGGACCATGTTCCCTGCAGTCCTGCTGGCTGAGCAATCTCCTGAGTAATTATTGTCTCTATCCACAAACCAGAAATGCCACAATGTGGTGGAGAAGAAGTTTCTGGTGAGGTCTTGTGTTTTGATAAATCCCAGATGACTGTACACACAGTGGGGATACTGACAGTCACAACACCTGGGCAGGACCCTGCTGGTGATGTGCAAATAATGATTCTGGCTAAACAGTGTTTCACTGGGTGGAAACCAGAGTGTTCAAAGGACATTCTCAATCCTTTGGGGTTGTTAGTGGCCAGGACAGAACTGCTGTATTTTCTACAGCACGGTTTTCACTTATTTCTGATTACTGCTAATACCAATCTAATACCCAGTCTTTAAGTCAAGAAACTGCTTTCCTCACCTCTACTTAGAAGTTGTAGACAAAGTGCATATTGGCATATATTAATTAACTTCTGCTGTTTTTCTCTAGGAAAATGATAAACAATAAAAAAGGACTTCTTTTTTTCCAGAGGACTTCAAAAATGTCAGCTGTACCTAGTGAATGGAATAAGAAGAATGTAATTAAACATCTGGTCTTTCACTCCTAGTAATGACTTTAAAACAGCCAGAAAACTCTGAAGGTTGTGGCCATGGTAACAGACACCAGCTTAGGAAAAAGGAAATATCTGCAGTTATAATTGAACATAGAAATTGCTCATCTCCTTCTCTGAGCTGGAAGTTTACAATCAAAGTTTTGATGTGTGCGCTGGTTCCTCTAATACAATTTCATCCTATGTCATGTGGCACATTTATTGTGAGAAACTACCAAGTATAAAAATACGTATATGTAGTTCCAGTGCTACATTCACTCTTGTCTGAAGGAAGAAAAACTGCTCTTTTTTTGGCAAGTGGGTGGAGCAACTGCTGGTAAATACTTCAGTGGAAAATGACAATGCAGCATGATGGAAACAGGCCAGACTTCCCTAACATGCAGCTGTCCCCCTCCCTCAGATCAGCAAAGTAATTGCTGTTTACATCAGAGTGATGTCCAGCAGCTACAAGCAGCATTTCTGGAGGATCCTGCAGAACTGAGCTTAGAGAGCTCCTTGGCTTGGCTGAGAGAGAACTGACAGAAGTGATTGGATTCCTCAAAAACATCTGACCTTGTCCCACCCTGCTAGTGCCTCTGCAGACTCTGTCCTGTCTGTGGCCACAGTCCATTCCCCCATGCATCCCACTAGGCACTGCTGTTCCTCAGACACATACAAGTGGGGAGAAACAAGGCCATTAATCAAACAAAGCCAAATAAAAATCACAGCAGAGGCAGGGAAGATAAGCTGGGACAGAGGTAGAAGGGGTAACATGGGTGTGCTGTGCACTGAGATGACAGCAGCTCCTGGAGCTCTGCACAATCACTGGAACCGCTTGCAGCAAGAGCCAGCAGTGAAGGAAAGGGATTTTCAGAGGTTTTACACACCTGTGTGACAGCTGTTTGAAATGGGAACTTGTAAGCAATGTGCATATTGGCCAAAGAATCCAGGCAAAAAGCATTTGTCCACTTTGGTGTCTAGTATCAACCTTGGTTCGTAAAAAAATTGCAAACACTTCTCTTTGAAATGCAGATGGTAAAATATGATATGAAAATAAGCAGGCAAGAGAAGGCCTGGGGAGCTGGTGCTGCTGAACCCCACTGAAACCACCAACTCATATTTTTGAAGGCTTCCTGTAAACCTTGTCTGAGGTTCACATCTAGAACTGGGGTGAACCTCAGCTACTGGCCAGAGGCCATCTGTGAAGCTGATGCAAGTAAATAGGTTGTAGCAGTCTTCTGTGCTGGCAGTAATTATGGGCAGGATATGAGTACCTGAAAATGCTAAATTTTTTGGTTGATTTCCCTTTTGAACTGTACTTTAAGCATTCAAACAGCACAAACAGTACTAATTAATTTGGATTTTGTTAATATAGAAGCTATGAATACTTTTTTCCATGAGTTTCCAAGTCAACAAGATGCCATTGTCTCCTTATTGCAGATGCTTTTAGGACACTGGAGCATCAAACATTTTGGCCTTCATAAAGGCCGAACACCAACACAAGGATTTCTTTTTGTCCTGATCAATGACTTTAAAGTATATTGAACTAGCACACAGCAAGCACACTGCTGAAGATTGCAGTGTAAAGAGTGTCTTTTCAAATGTGAAGACAACCAATTTCTCCAGGAAGTCTGGTGGAGCTTGAGAACTCCTCTAGCATGTCCAAGAGAAATAAAGCTACTGCCACCAGCATTACATGGGCTTCATGCCTGTAGTTTCTAACAATACCACCCTTGTGGCATGGCCAGATGAAAATTTAATTCAGTGAAGTTCCAAGAACTCTGGTCTCACTCACAGTGCAAGGCAGCTCAATAATGAATGGAAATCAACAACCTGTTAAGAGTTGGGGGTTGGACGAGATGACCTTTAAGGGTCCTTCCCAACTCAACTCTTTTTTGATTCTGACTTGTGATGCCTTGAGGGGCACCTGACTGTCTCTGTGCACAGCTGCTCCATGCACATGCAGCCACCTTGTTCCCTGGGGCTTGACCACACTTTAGCCACAGGTTGCTCTCTCCTCCTCCTTCTGCTGCTGAGCTGCAGCAGCCAGTGGGAATGAGCATCTCATGTGCCACCAGCACTCAGAAGCTGCTCCTGTTTCCAGATCAAAGGTGCAGTGGACTGACAGTGCTTGTGGCTGTCTCAAACTCATTGGAAGAGCAGGGTGCTGAGGAACTGCTGCAGAGGAGGGGAGGGAGCAGACGAGGAGAGGCAGGTTTCTCCTGGTACCAGTCAGCACTCCTTCTGATTTTACTTGGAGGGCTTCTCAGAGCCATGCTCCATAAGATCTTTCACGTGAGCTGCAAAGAGTGACAGCAGATGCTGGTAGCCAGAGGGAGGGGAGATTTAGTGCTGCTCAATTTCCTTCTCTGGAAATTTTGTTTTTGTAGGAGGAGGTCAGAGATGCAGAGCAGCAACCTGAGGAAGGGCATTATTGCCTGCTCTTCCACATGACTGGAAATTGAATGGAGTGTGCCATGAAGCCTCACTTCACTGGAGCTTTTATCTTTTAATATTAGGTTAGGAAATTTATTGCTATGGTGCTTAATCCCACAGTGCATTGTCTGGACCCATGATGGACTGGAATATGAACTAATTCTGCCAATAAAGTGACAGCCTGCATCTCGATTGTCAGATACAAGGAATTCAGGCTTCCCTTTGAGATGCTAAGCAGCTGCAGACTGGCACACTCCCCTGCCTATGATTTTGGTTTGGATGCTTCCTACACTCAGGTTTCTCAGCAAGAGAAGATGCAGTGGGAAGGGAGGAAAGGGGGCAGAATTTTGGTTCCAGGCACCTGGCTGCACACTGTGACTCTGCACTGGCCCGTGGGGCGGTGTGGGGGCTGCAGCCCCCAGGGACATCTCTGACTGATGCCATGAGCTCTGGACACACTGGGGACCCACTCTGCCTCTGCTCATCTTCAGCCTGTGCCCTGTACTCACAGGAGAGGCAGCGACCAGCAAAAGTGTTCCCTCTGAAGGTTCAGATCAGCAGGGAGCTTCCTTGGTGGAAGGGATCCACTGCTGGGCATTCACAGCCAGGCCTCCAGTTTTGCCTGAACAGAGCAAGGGGGATGGACTGGGTCAGAGCTTGTGTGCAGGTACACACTGAGTGCTTTCAATTCAGAATCAACCTTTAACAAGATGCATCATTCCACAATAGCTCAGGGGGAAATTGTTCTAATATCAAACTCTCCATGTCACTCACCTACAGAAAACTCCAGATTCAGAAATCTAAATGTCACTGTTTCTATACAAGCCATAGAAATCTAGTCAATACCATCTCTAAAAGGAATCTAGAGAGTGAGTGAGCAAATTCCAAATTTATGGGTTGGCAGAAACAGAAATATGGGAGACTAGCTTCACAAAATTGCTTGAGCAGACCACAGTCTCAGTTTGCTCAACATGGAGTGTCAGATTGAGTTATATAATTCCTTCTTGATGTGAAGTTCCTTGATTTTAGCAAAAATAGCTGGAAAATGAAACCTTATGACAAAACAAAGCCTTTTCTACCGATTGCTCAGCAGACAAATCCTCAAATCAATTATTCTTTGAGCAGCATCCAGGATAATTGGTCCACCAAACAAGTAAGATGCAACCTATAATGTCACAGGAGTATGTGGTCTCTGGTTTTACATCTCAGATGTAGGCACTAGGTGAAGGCTTTTCAGCCAGTCCGCAATATGAAAAGGTGAAAGCTTATTCTTCAGATCAGAGAATGCTCTAATGCTCACATAAAAATGTTAAATTATAAGCAGGGAACAAACTTAACTAAACTGACTTGGTATTCCTGAAGGCCCTTTCCTCTTGTTCTTCCTCTTATTTTTCGTCTTTTTTTTTTAAAGAGCTAGTTCTCATTCAGTTCATTCAGTTCTCATTTATACAACATATTCAGAAGAAGTAGCTGATAACATTGAGAGATGTACAAAACCTGAACAACTCATGGGAAGGAGGACAAGGACTGATTTTCCTGTCATCGAAAGGGCAGCTAAATATTCAGTAATTACTCCTCTCTTGGTCTATTTGAGCCCAAAAGAGAAGTAGCTAGGTCATTTGGTTTGTGAGATGTCACTACCACCAACTCCTCCAAAAGTCTTTAAGCCCTTTGGCACAAAGAAGAACACAGTCAGATATTTGCCAGACTTCACAGGGAAATGTTTGGGGAGAAATCCTACAGTCTTAACTGAAGAACAAGCAGGAATGTTTTAGGACTACAAGATATTTATAATCTCACATTTTGAATGTAAAGGGTACAAATATAATTTTTGCTATTCTTCTGCAGGCCAAGATATGAGGGACATATGCCAGAACACAAAAGAATTTTTACTCCATTTCAAATTCCTATTTTAAAAAAGTGTACTAAGTCTGAAAAATAAGTGTAGTCATTTGAATCTTGAATTTGGCTTCATAACCCTCTGGGAGACTGAAGCAGAGCAAAACACATCTGCTAACACCCCAAGTTGAGCACCACAATTGGCAAGTGCTGCTGAAGAGAGATCTCAGACTGAAGTTGTAGAAATGTCAGAGGTTAAAACTGAAATTTCTTGGCAGAACTGACCTTATATGGAAACTCAGTAGGAAGTCTGCCTGCACTGTCTTTCCAACCAGTAAGCATTCATTTGTAATAGATACATGGATGTATACAGAAAGGCTAATTCAAAACCACTTGGGTAAAATCAAAGTAAATCATTCCTCTGGGGATGTGCTGGACAGAGTAAGGCAGGTGTTTCCTCTTTCAGGATCATGAACTGAAATCAAAGCAGAAATCTCAGGTGTAAGATGGTTACAGTAGGGTTCTTCCAGACTGACTCTCAGCATGGATGTAGTTGTACATTTTCATTAATAACCAGGATGCATCATCTCAAAGCAGTGCAGTTACTGATGACATCAAGTTGACAGGCACCAGCAGGTGGACACCAGACTCCTCCACAAGAAGAATGGGACAATCTTAGCACTGGAATAGTGCAAAGGGATAAAATTCCTTACTGCAAAATGCAGTATGTGAGGGACCAGTGGGAAGAATTGATGTTCTTAACTAGAAATGGTGGAGCAGAAGGAAGAGCTGAAGGAGTTATATAGCCATAAGATAACAGGAAAATATCAATATGATGTGTCCTGTAGGAGATGCTTTGTAATGAGCCTGCTGAGACCAATCTGTTGAGTTTTAGGGAGGGTGAAATACCAATGCTATTAAAGAGCGGGTTTTGGAAATATGAGGGCTCACCTGGATTACTGTAGTACATGGCCAGGAAAACATGCTGAGGAAAAGGGATTTTGGCCTGCAGTGGCTGCAAGCAGGGCTATTAAGCCAAATAAGGGAATGGAAAGCCTGTGCTCTCAGAGGAGACCAGAGCACTTGGATGTTTAGCCTCGCTAAAGAAAGGCCAAGAGGGGATATGGTTGTAGTCTATAAATACATCAGAGGGGGTAAACACTAGGGAAGAAGAAAAGCTGTTTAAACTGAAGGACAATGCTGGCAAAAGAACAAATGGGTATAAACTAGCCATAATAAATTTTGGCTGGGAATGAGAAGCAAATCTCAAACCACTAGGGCAGCAAAGTCTGTGGAACAGCCTTCTTCAAATATCACAAGACAAAGGGCCAAAGTCATGGGAAAACACAATTTGAAATATCCATAAATAAGGTCTATATGACATGGATACCTGCACTGGACTGGGGGAGCCAGGAGGTCCCCTTCTGTCCTGACTTCTGGAAGGAAAACAGCATCCAAAAAAAACAAGCATGCTTCTGGACAGTGGTCGATTTTTCTGGCACAGAGGATCACCATGAGGAGAGCAGTGATGGCTGAGCACAGAAGGCAGTGATGTCAAATAAACAAGTCTGTGATATCTGTATCTTCCTCTGCACTATGTAATCACTCCCCACCACACATCAGTGATGGGGAGTGGCAGGAATGTGAGGGGAGGTTTATGCAAGCAAAGGAACAAGATTCAACAGGCAGGTCAGGAAAGCTGGTCAGTTCTGTCACTTTAGGCATCAGATAGCACTGAGAGCAGCAATACATTATTGCAAAAAATTTAACTGAAATTAAGCTTTACAAATAATCTCAATAAAATTCACAGCTGGTTAGGCTTGACCTTGGATGAAGAGGATTAGCAGCCTGTTTTCCAAATCATGAAATAAGTTTTGCATTTTCTTTGAAAGTGAATTACAGATGTGTCTGGTCTGCAATAACATGTAACCACTTTTTTTTTTTTTTAATATATTTCGATTCTCTGAAGACGAGGTCTTTTAAAGGTCATATCTTGATAGAATTCTCCTTACACCTCTCTTGTGCTAAAATAGATTAGTATTATTGACTATTCAGTATTGAGTAATTAAAGCTTTCTACAAAATTTCACATCTTTATTGTCATCCTTTTGTCTCCTCTAAGAAGCACAATAATTTATTAATACCATTATTTTCATCTGAAGATTTCTGATGACTTCACAAAAATTACTGGGTGACAGCTGCACTATGGTGTTGACTGCATGGTGCCACAGGAAGAGGGAGGAAAAGATTTCTTCATCTGTACAGCTTTTTTATCAGCTGGTCCTGTGCTCCTGGACTAGCTGGGGTCAGTTTTCAAGATTCCTGGGTTGGCAGAGGCTCACAGGAGGATGGCACAGAACAGACTCTCATCAGGCACTTCTTTTCCCTACCCAGGCTCAGGGCTGCAGGCACCTAAACCTCCTGGAGCCATCCTTCTGCCTCAAGGCAAGCCCAACACTGTCTTGACTGTGACAGTGGGAAGGCACCACGTTCCTCATGCTCCCTCCCAAGCCACACCATGACAGATACAGAGGAATCCCTCTGTTTATCAGACCTTCACAAATGAGTGAACAGGGAAGAACACGGTGGCAGGGAGGTCTTGCTCCAGGACACCACCCTGGACTGAGCTCATCCTTTTTCCCCTCTGAAAATTGGTTGCTCAAGATTTGAAATAGTACTAAAGTACAAACCAGTCAATGACACCAAGGCACTTCATCCTGCACAAAAAACCAGCCATGCTTGGGTCTGCAAGCCCCGAGGGCCACCAGAGTTCTCTGCCATCTGCTGAGCTTCCAGGGGGCAGCACCGAGTGCAGTGAAACTGGTTAGAATGAGATGGGGAGATCAACAGCCCATCACCTGAGCCCTCTGCCCACATCATGGCTGTCTCATGAGTTTCCTCAGGGCAAGAAAAAACAGCTGAGAACAGATACCACAAAACCTAACAAATCCACCTGATGTCACTGTCTCTTGGGGATTGTGTAATACAGTTAACTGCTGTTCCCAGGAGAACTACCAAACCTAATTACATGTTATGGCTGCATTAGATGAAGAAGGGGCATCTTGCTCATAGTTGCCTAGTGGGAACATAGGGTAGATCTTTCTTTTGTCCACTTACAATTAAAGCAATCTTCTTTCTATATTAGATTCAGTAGTTTATAATGAAATGCAATAAAGATTCCTTGAGTAAACCTCCTATTTTTCTTAATATGTTTATACAATTTAATGCAGTCTCTGATTGATGGAAGGAGGGGCGATTTCAGAAATAGTGTGCTTAAACAGACATGACAAACCATGCAATAATCCAGTGCTTTTCAAGGCTAATGCCTGAATAACAAACACATCCCACAACGATGCCACTTCCATTTGTGCCAGACACCTGAGAAGCAGCAATCATAACCCTCTGCAATGGCTGGGAGAAAAACCTGTCATTCTATCATCTGTGCAGACAGATTTAGCAGTCTGTGAAATCTTTATCAAAATTATGCACTAGCAGAATTAGGTAACCAACTTTAAATAGCAAGGAATAGGGAGTTATGTCCAGCTGAGCACCAGCAATTTGGACAACACTGATTCTTCAGTGGAAAGATTGAAGAAATATGCAAAATATGGTACAGAACAAGAAGTGCAAACACTGATGAAACACACAAAAGGTTGAATAGACTTTTATTATCAGATGAAATAACAATGACTTAAAATAGGATCCCATTTGGGTTAAAAAAATTAACAAAGTCAAGGAGCTGTAGATTAGAGCCAGGTGCTGAGCGGAACTAGAAATTTAAGAACGTTTTTGCTTTTATCTGATGATTCTTGGAAGAAACACTTGTGTTCATATTTCTGCAAGAAATATTTCCTGTTGTTGAGCTTTCATTTGAAAGACTTTGAAATTTCTGCAGTTGCAGAGCTATAAATGCACAGCAGGCCACGCAAGATAGATCTTTTATTATACCTATCCTTCCGTGAGATCACGGGGAGCCAATTGCTCAAGGCTAATAAGGATTAAAACATATTCAATGACTCTGAAAAACTGTCTTAATGCTAGTCTTCCCAAATCCCCTGTATTATTTGGAGCAATACAAGCACAGCAACTTCTGTTTACAAGTAAAAAGGGAAAACTTTACACCTTCACCCAGTCATGCCCAAGTCCTGCTTTACTGAACCCCACTGCTCAAAAGTTTTCAGCCAGTATCCTCATGCTCTGCAAAACTTTGATGTAAGTCTGCAAATAATATCAGAGTTCCATATGATGGCTTCCATGTAGCACTGACACTAAGTGATCCTGACCACACCTGACTGGGAAATTCAGGGAAAGTAGAAGACACTCCATATCTAACAGAGGAAGTAATTAAAATAATCAAACCTACCTGAAAAGTCACAGGCAAAGAAATAGGCAAATGCTCCCCTGGCTCTGTCAAACCCTACTGCTCCAAGGTCAAAAACACAAAGGTTGAATTCAACAAAACCAGAAGTACTGGGAGAAAACTGCATTCAGAAATCTCCTTTGCTTTTGACCTCCTTCAATCCTGAAGTTTTATAAGGAGAGCACCTGGACATCACTTCCGTCTCTGGAGAGTGAAATGGGAAATTCCTGACAGTGCTGTGTGGCAAAGGCAGTGCTGCACATGGGGCTGGGCAGTCCCCAGGGAGCTGCAGTGCACAGTGCTCACTTCAGGTAAAGGAGGCTTTGGAAAACAGTTTTTTAGGCATGAGACAGCATTAGAAGAGTGGAACGTGTTGGTCTCTCACTGAGAATTATTATACAGGTAATAACAGTTTACTTATTTTGGAGGAATGGTAGAACAGAAGGGGTGCAGTAGTGGATACTGACCTCTGCATTTTTCATATCTTAAAAATAAATGGACTGTAAACTAGAAAAGGACTAAAACTGAGCCTCACATGGGAAAGAGTATGTAACAAGAAACAACATGAAATCAGCATCAAACCCACACTCTGTAAAGAGTCAGGTCAGCAGTGCACATGATAATGCTCCTCTGTACAGACAGAGGAGCAAAGGGCCTGATGCTCTATAGACCAAAGACTTTTCTTTATCCTTTCTTCCAGCCATGTTCCTCATTTCCTTCACTTTGGTCCTATTAGAACCCCACTGATTTGTTTGACAGACTGGAGTTGCCAGCCTTTTTGTCATGCTTCAATGGGCTGATTTCCTGGCCGTGGTGAGAGCCTGCAGCTCCTGAGCTCTACCCAGACCTGTGCTTCAGAAAAAACACTTTTCTATTTTTAAGGCTCTTTTTTCCCCACAAGGATTCTCACCCACATCACCTGTGACTATGAAGCAAATGCATCTGGGTGCATTCCCCAGATGCCAACTGGGCACAGAACTCCACAAATGGGGGCCAACTGGCACAGAACTCCCTTGTCCATACTGTTGAACTCTGTACCTTCCTGAAAAGTGACTGTGTGCTATTTCCCCCTGGAATGTGCCCAGTGGCACAGGCTGGGAAGATAGGAACTGCTCTGCAGAGGGAGCAATTTTGACTACTGAGCTTTGCTGCTGGGGTTGCCCCTGTTTCATTTATTCTGCACAGACACAGCCATAGCACACACAGCCATTATCTCAGGAAACTG
Organism: Cisticola juncidis; assembly: GCA_013400215.1. NCBI lineage: Eukaryota > Metazoa > Chordata > Aves > Passeriformes > Cisticolidae > Cisticola > Cisticola juncidis. The sequence goes on along the minus strand of VXBR01004973.1, from coordinate 625,823 downwards.
GATAGCTTGTCACCTACTTGAATGTTAGTGCCAAAACAAGAAATAGCAAGGCTTGGGGGAAGCAAATGCTTACCTAGTGTGGAATATTAAGAAGGGATTATGGACTAAGACACAAAGTTCAAATCATTTGGGACATGCCCTGCATGGGGCCTTGGTTATGAATTTATGGGGCTCAGTTATGAATTTGCTGGGGCTCTGAAGGGGTTTCAGGGCATGTGCACACCAAGGAGCTGGACTGGATGCCAAGGAGAGCCAAATGTCCCTGTGGAGCTCAGCCCTTCTACCTCCAAATACCAGCCTTGGTTGGCTTGACCCTTGCACCCCAAATGCCAGTCTGTGGGCTCAGCCTGCACTAAGCCTACACTTGGCACACCTGCTGCCGGGGTTACTGCAGACTCCAGGCCACAGAGAGGGCTGTGGTATGGTCAGCTCAGCTTCTCAGCACCCCACACATGGACAGCTGCAGCTGCTCCAGAGGCAGGACTCCTCTGGGTCTGGCACCTCCGGTGGGATGCTTTTCACTGGGACTCAGGGGATTTCCACAGAGGCACACATTGCGTGTTCTGGTCAGTTCCGTGTGCATGCAGCAGTGAAGTAGCTCCTCCTCATCCACCCACCAGGGCCACAGGAGAGCTGGCTGCTCTCCAGTGAAGGCAGTGGGAATGGGATGCTCCTCTCTCTGCTCCTGCTCAGCGCTTGGGCAGCCGGCCAGCCACAGTGCAGGTGAACTGCTGAGATGTGCTGACAGCAAGCCGCTGCCACGAGCATTTAATTTTTAATTCCTCTCAGGGCTTCTTTTCTACCATCCTTCCTCGTAGCCCTAGGGGAAGGCTGCTGGCACCTGTTTCTGGAGCTCACATTGTTTGTGTTTGGCTGCATGCCTGACTGTGAGGGATAAGAGAGAGGGGTCCCAGGCCAGGCCTGGTGGGTGCTTGTCTGGAAGCTTCTCCACAGCAGCTGCTTTCCTGGGTCAGCATTCAAGGATGGGACACATAGGTGCTTTGAGGACTGGAACTGCATCCCAGCTCAGTGGGATCTGCTGCAACACCAGTCCTGGAACCAGGCTCCTTTGGGCTTTTTTTTTTTTTTTCCAAAATCATCCTTTTCTTCTTCTTCAAAGAAGCATCCACCAGCAAGAGATGCTACTTTTCAAGTTGGGCTATAAAAGCACTGGACAGCATGAGCACACTGCCCAAGGCTTGCCTCTGGGATACAAGGGCTGTAAGGAAGAAATTACTGGGCTTGCCAGTGAAGAAGCAAAATTGTCTGAAATACTGAAAAACCCCTTACTGCAGACACAGGAGCATGCAGCTGTCCCACTCAGCCTGCAGATCCCCTCTTCTCCCCCCTCAAGTCTTTCCTCTGCTTAAAAACGTTATTTTGGGAAAGAAATGAATAATGGGAATAGCACTGTAAAAGCATGGAGAATTCAGCAAACAAAAGAAAAGCTGCTATTTTTGAGAATGTCTCAAACTGGTAATGGTGGCCTGTTTTAACTCCTTCTCTCCCAGCTGCCTCCCCAACACCCTGTTTGAAGTGCCATCCACGAGCATGGTGGGAGCAGCACACAGGAAAGGTCTTCCTACAGGCTCTTGGAGCAACACCTCCCTACTAACAGGTGGCACATGGGGAACTAATAGTGAAATACTCTTTGATTGCTAATCAGATTCCTTGAATTGAGGTGAGGATTTCTGCAAGGGTCCCAGTGTCTAAGAAAAAGAGTAAAAGTCAGGCAAGCAGTCACCCTGCCAGTGTTTTTGTTACCTTTAGTTATCTCTGAAAGAATTGTATTTTTCTAATTGAAGCATCACAAACATTATGTGCCCATGGTGAGTGGAGGGGTCTGACCCTGCACAGCAGCAGAGAACCCTGCCCTAGGTTCTCACTGAAAATGCCATTGCTGCAAGAAACAAAACTGAATTTGCCAAGGCTGCAGACCCAGTTAAGCAGTATAAACTGATCTTTAACAAATTCACCAAGGCCCCCATGGAGCTGATGTGGACCATGTTATACTGCTGTTTCACCAGCTCTCACCACACCTTGCCACTGGTGTGGCCAGGTCTCTTTGCAGCCCTGGTCAGGGCTGGAATGGCTCTCCTGCCTGCAGCCTCCTGTGCCAAGGGAAGGCACAGGTGACATCTGGACCACTACTGCAAAAGCAGCCCTTCTGGGCTAAAGCCTAGCAGAAGAGAGGCAAAATAGGAAACAAATGTGGGAGGACCACTGCACTAATGATACTGCAGGAAGAATAACCGAAATCTGAGCTCATGTTTTCAGTTCCTAAAGCAATCCTATTCTGCCCCAGTGCCACTATGCAGGTTGGCCAGTGAGGATGCTGCCATGGAGCCAGCAGCAGGGACAGGGGATGCTATCTCACAGATAGTCTCATTTCTGAATTGTCAGAAAAGAATTCTCTTTGTTTCATAAAAGATTACTCTAAACACTGCATCCTGGATTTTCCTTTCCAAGAGCAGTATGAGAAAAGAAATAACTATTTTTTGTTCAGACAGAGTTCCTCTTTGCACTGCCTCTGACGTTCCCAGGTCCCAGCACTTCTGCCTTTCACTGAGTTCTGCTTTTCAGCTTTCACCTTAGTGGTGACAAGGGGGACTTCCTTGGCAGGAGTCACTCAGCTCCTTCATCAGGCCCTGTCAGGAGATGCAAAGCAAAACACAAATGGTCTTTCGGCAGAAGTTGCCACTACCCAGAAACTCTTCAGTAACTCTGAGACCAGAGAGACTCCACAGACATTAGAGTTGTAAGTGGTTTAATATCATGTACCATCAAACATTACATGCCTTGCAATTCATGTTGGGGATTTTGATTAAGAAAACCCTTGAACATGGCAAGGAAGAACTGTGAATTCTGTTAATGTTCTCAATTTTTAGCAGTAAAGTAATTGAAAATGAAGGGTGAAGTGAAATAATTGAACATGAAATCTGTGTGCTGTGTCAAATCAGTAATAATACTCAAGTGAGAGGAAATCATGGTTAGACTGAAAGATTGGCCAGCTGTAATTCTGCACTCTTCTCATCCACATCAGCCTGTGAAATAAAAACGCAGGCTACCCTTCTGGTGGGACTGTTTCAGTAGGGTCAGAACAACTTCACATGAAAATCCTCATACAAGATAAACAGGGATGAATAGGACGCTTGACAGACAGGTCCAGAGGACAACAGCCAGTGCTTCTGCTGGGATATAATTGCTCTAATTGGACCTTGTGAAGATGGAGAAGCTGAAGAGGACTCTGCAATCATGCTGCCCTTCTGCACAAAAGAATACTGTTGTGACAGGAAGCACACAGCAGTTGTGGAAATAATCAACAGCTTTGTGCTCGCATCCCCCTGGCATCTTAGATTTGTGTGCACAACATCAGCAGAATATTTTCTTTAGAGTTAAAGGTTCTCAGGTTCATGAATTGTTTCATGAAGTTTCTTTGAGTGTTATTCAGCTGAAGCTAGACACTTCATATGTGCTGCATCCATTGTGTTTTTGCAGTCCTGGAGGAGATGCAGAAAGATTGTGTGAGGCATAATCAGGAAATCTTGCTGCTCTAGGAGTGAGGGAATTTGGTAAGGAAAGAAGCCAATTTTGACCTTCTTCATCTTTAACTTGTCTTCTCTAGGGTGATAGCCTGTAAAACACCTGATCTGCTGGTCTAATAAAACGTTACTCTCTACAAGTAATGTTGGGTGCCTCCAAAAGCTGATCTTTTCTATTTATAACAGTAGAACAAGCATGAAACTATTGTCATCAAGAAGCAGGCATCACACAAGGGTTGGCTATGCAGTGTTCCTTCAGCCCTGCTTTGAACCCAGTGCCCAGAAGAAGAGAGAGCAGCCCTATTAGCCACAGCTGCATCACACAGCAGCTCACACTGCATCACACTGCACCACCGCTTACACAGGCACAGAATTTCACTCTCCCAAGTCTTTCAGACAGCTCTGTTTCACTAAAGGCTTGTCTGGTCTGTTCTGCAGATGCCCAGGGACACGAGGCAGCACTGCCAGAGGTTCCTGCACGGGCAGATGCAGCAGTGCAAGAACAATGACAGCAGCCTTCCCTGGACACTCCTGCCAGCACGCGCTCAGTCAGCCCTGACAAGGGCTCTCCTTCCCCCCTCGTCCCACCCCTCCTGGTCCACCATGCCCCTGTGGCTGGACAGCCTGGCTCTGCCCTGCTCCCAAAGCCCCATTCTCTTGGCAGTGAAATTCAGCACACAGCTAAGAGGCTTTGTGACACATGTGGCAGGTATAAACCTGGCTCAAAGCCTTTCAGCTCCCATGTGAGGACACAGTCAGTCGAAATGCTGCCTCCTGTCCTTTGAAGTTCCTAAGCAAATGTGCAAAAATGTAATTGTGATGTTCAGGAACTGCTCATATCCCACCTGTAAACCAGCACTTGTACCTCAAGAGAGGCCATTTGTCCCTGAAGAGCCAGCCTGGCTTAGTGCATCCTCCCTAACAGAAATGGTCACCTGAAGTGACACCCTGAAGCTCCTGTCCTATGCTCACACTGCAAATACCAGACACGGGTGGCAGGATGTGCATCACCCAAAATGTGAGTGATGGGACAGACATCTTCCCCAGCAGCCAGGCAAAATGACAGGGCTGGGTGCAGGAAGGTGGCCATGGGCAGCCATGGGAAAACCATCTTGATCCTTAGTGCACTCTGGGGGTGACAGTGTCCCTGGGTTACCAGGAACCATGACACCAGCCAGCCCATTTATCCATGCCATCTGTCTTTGGGGTCACAGGTCCACACTCCTCCTTTTCCTGTCCTGGTATTTTTCTCTGGACTGGTACTGTGACTGTCACTCAGCTGGCCAGTGACAGATGGGGACATCAAAGCATCAAGCATGCCCCACACTCAACTTCTGCCTCCTCCCAATGCCATCCTTGCCTTGAGCATCACAATCTTGGTTTCATATAAGGACCTGACCAGTGCCCCAATGAGGTGGTGGGAAAAATTGGCCGTGGACGATGCTCTCCTAAAAACTGCATGTCTCAAACAAAAGCACACAGGATTTATCAACACAAGCTCAGCTAAAAACACAAGACATGTTTGTTTCCAGCTAACATGTCTATGATGAGCCATAGATTGTCATAAAATAAAAAAACATAAGGACTGACATCAGTGGATTCTATACAGCTAAAACTTTGCACAACACTGTGAGCACGTACTGCAAAAAATACTGAACTACTGAAAAAGATGATAAACAGAGCTAAACCAAGGCCCATCCTCAGCTATCTTCTGTGAAAGGAGGCGTGGCTGGGAATTTCAGGTGCTGGGCAAATTGAAAACACCATTTCAGATCAAACGACAAGCTTCTTGGTTTTTCTGCATGTAAATCAGATCCTTACATTATCTCACTGTCATTTTGTGGCTGAAAGCAATTCAGCAGCTATCAGCACAGCCAGACTGAAATTCAGCAGAACAGGATCTGAGCCCCTCAGCTTGTAATGATTTGATGATTCTGTGGAAATGAATCTTAGGAAAATATGAAGTTCAGCAGTAAGTTGACAGTGTGTGAAGACCACAGAAGGGAGAGGAACTTTACAACTCAGCCATCACATTTTCCACCTATAGGATTTCAACATTTGCTAAACTTGTAGTAAGGGCAGCTTCTTCACACTGCTCCCTCTGGGAAATATCACATGCAACAATTCCTGAATTACAGTTTCTAATTATATTTTCATACTGTAATGCTGTCTGAAATGCAAATTTGATGACAGAATAATTTAATCCATATAAAATAATTACAAAATTACTGTTTTTCAACCCTCAACTCATACTCCCTGCTATTTAAGAAGACAAATTTAACAGCAGCAAAAGTACAGCCAAAACATAGTCTATTTTTCAAACTGTTATCTGACTATAACTGTCTGCATAGATTTTGGCTCACCATAGGAGATTATTTCTAAAATATGACTACCAAAAACATTCCAGAGTTAGGATTTTTGTTGCTTTAGCTTGGAACCAACAGTCAGGTCAACTTTTATTTTGCATTCAGAGTAGCCCATGCATGGCATCTGTGTTTAATTGGAAAAGCAACTGTTGGTTAAAATGCCAAATCTCTACTGCAATCCTAATGTTGATGCAGACATTAAATTAGCACAATGTAATGATTTTTAGCAGAGTGGGAACCAGCTTCTGCAATAAGTAATTTAAGATCCTGAAACTCCATACTGAAACATCAGTTCTCACTGACAACTGCCACCCTCTACAGAGGATTTTATTCCCCCCATGAATATTGCCTAAGCAGTAGCTAGGACCTTTAAAAAGACAGCAGAAATTGTGTTCTGTCTGAAAAAATCCAAGGAATAGTGTTCTGCATTGCAAGGAGTTTTTAGGTTTCATTATGATTCTGGCCTAAATTTAGATTGTCATTGCCCATCAACTCAAGCAGGTCAAGGTAGAGCACACTGAGTGCATTGTTATTATGAGGACAGAGGCATCAACAGCTCACATCTGTTTTTGATTTCTCTGCTGTATCCAGCTGTGTGAGAAGTGACTTGAGGAGATCGCAGATGTGACTTTAGCCAAGGTCTTTCCTAAGGTGAAGTGCTCCAGTTCCTCGGGAATTGCTGGTCTGCTCACCCTTCGCCATGGAGGAGACTGCAGGAAGAGATCATCCCTTCCTCAGGTGTGTGCAAAGGGGGTGACATTTGCACATGGCATGAAGGCTGATGGGAGGTAGGAAAGTCAGTCTAGACTCCCTAAACGAAGGTGGAGCGTTGCCAAGCCCATGTGCATCTCATGTATTTTCTCTTTATGTCAGAGGATTTCAAGCCCAAGTAAGCTGGCAGTGTCACAGTTGTGGTGCTGGGCAGAAGGTGAAGGATGGGCTGCATCCACCTTGCCCTCTTGGTGGTGGGAAGGAACCTACAGGCTGTTTGCTCTTGTCCTGTGGGTGCAAGCAGGGCAGCACAGAGATGGCAGGATGCTCAGCACTGCACTGCCTGGCAACTTCACACACGGCCAAGGTGAACCCGAGTGCTTGTCCAAAGGGCTTGGTACAGAGCTGACCAGTGAAAACAAGAGCATGAAATCATCAAGCAGAGGCACACAGCTTCAGGATTACTCTCACATCCAATTCCCTGCCCTCCCGAGCAGGGATTTTTGTCACCTCCAGTTGCAGACTTGCTGCCTGTGAGCTGCCCACCTGCCTGCAGCACTAAAGAAAGATGTGTCTATTCCATCTGGAGATGAGAAAGGTATTTCCAATGAACAGCTCCTGAGTAAAGGTTGCATCAATTATTTTTCCCCTTACAGGTAGTTTCAAGGCATCAAATGCTACAGGACACTGTATTCAAGCCTAAATGAATGAGCATAAGCCTCAGCCCACACTGAGCATCATCACTCAAGTCAGATCTGGGAGGTGATGGCAGCTACACATGGAGTCAAATCCTGCAGACATGAGGGTGAATTACTTCTCCTGAATGGCAGGTGCCACTCAGCTCAAATCTGTCCCCAATCTCAATGCCTTGGTCCCTCTGCAGACTTACCCCAGCAGTTTAAGCTGGTGAACAAGCAGACCTCAGAGGGGCTGTATGAACCACCTCCCTGTCCTCTTCTCCTAGCCCAGCTCTACAGTCTGGGGAGCTCAGGTGCAGATGGAGGGGATGGAGTGCCACAGGCTGAAAAGCAGCTCCCCACGGGCCCAAGCACACACAGCTCCCCACGGGCCCAAGCACACACAGCTCCCCACGGGCCCAAACACACACAGCTCCCCACGGGCCCAAGCACACACGGCTCCCCACGGGCCCAAGCACACACGGCTCCCCACAGCAGCTGGGGAGCAGCCGCAGGGATGCCCAGAGCCCACTCGCTCCCATGGCACAGGGGGACAACACCTCCAACGCTGCAGGCTCCAGTAAACCTGGGTAAAACTCACCTAGGACGAGCCAGGTGAGATCCCTCAGGCACTGGTGCAGCGGCATCAGGTGAAGAATTTAGTAAAGACAACTTGAAATATTTCCGCCCCCCCCAACAATGATGTTTTGGGGCATAAGAGTTGAAGTGGAAAGAACTGATGAGATAACACCAAGTGAAATGGTTTAGACGTTTCAGATGCATTTACCCTTGTTCTCTGCTAAGAACACCAAATGCAGGGAGATCCAGAGCACCAAGCCATAACTCCCTTGGAGAAGTGCCTTCAGTTTTAATGTCTGTCTTGGCTCTCTTTCTGAAACAATTACTTATGCTGCATTTGATAATATTAGGATAATTTTTATAGATTTTTAAAAATCTTTTACTGCTCTATGTTTTAAATTGTTTTGTAGCTCCAGCATCATTTTAGACCAGCAGCTGCTTTAGGGAATCATTATTGATAAACCCTTTGAACTTTGGGAGGAAGGGAACAGGAGCATATAATTAGAGACGATAAGAAAGATCTAACATACTTTTCCAGGAAACAACACACATGATGCTTCAGCTGTAATCTGTTCTTAAAACAAATCTGTATGTTCTCACACAAACAAACTCAGCCTGTGGCACTAAACTTCAGGAGCTCTGGAATATCCTTCCCCACAACAGCCACCTCGGAGTAAGTGCAATACAGAAACAGACTCAAACTCCCTCTTGTTTTTACAAAAAGACCCAAATAGCATTTCATTTTTCAATCACTGTGGTGATTGAAAAATCATGCTGCTCATGCTGCAGTTCTTTTTTTAGCTATTCTGACTGCTTTCAATGCACAAGAGAACAAGAGGGGAAAAAAAAAGAGAAAAAACAAGCCTCTGTGTGTGTGCTTGTGAGAAAAAGGATAGAAGCCTGTGTTACAGCAACGCTGCTCTTTTGGCATATTTCAGATAATTTTTCGGGAAGGTTTTGATTCTTTGCTCTGTAAACACGATACAGTCCGGAGTGCCGCGTGCCTGGGAGAGGGGCAGAGCCCGGGGAGCGCGCAGGGACTCCGCGCGAACAAAGATGATTTAAAGGCTCCAACTTGGAGAGTTCGATTTTAAGCTGTTCCTGGCTGCATTGACTGCTGGCTTCCCCCTCACTGGACACATTGGGTACAAATCCGCCTGAACCGGGCAGCATAAAAAAGCTACGAATTCCAACAGAGGTATAAAAACCACCATGCCTAAACATAATTTCTTTTAACTCCCGAATGCATTAGCCTAGGATTACTCACGTTCATTTATACTCCTAAAGTGTCAAATGAGAACGATATCATTTTATTCTCCTTTCATGGATCATTAATCTATATTTAAATCCGTTTTGCCGTCTAAACACAGAATTAGTAACTGGAGGCTGCTTTCCATTTATCTGATAGTGCTGGGCTTGTTCATCAAGGCAAACTTCCAGCCAAAACAAACAAGTGAAAAAAATACCAGTCGCTGATACAAGCTGCTTTCTATTCTATTTTTTTTCAAGAAAAATAATCCAAACCTGATGAGAACATAAAGCAAGCAGTTACCTCACACTGCAGAAATGCGAGTTTTTAATAGTCCATGCTCCAGCAGCCCCTGAGATCGAGCGGCGGCGGCGGGGATGACTCCAGCATCCACCGGGCTCTCACGGCTTTGACTGCGCGGCCGGACCGCAGGCTCAGCCCCCCGTGACGTCAGGGCAGCCGTCACATGGCCCGGGGAGCGCTGGTTGTCCTGGCAACGCAGCCCTGCTCGAAATGGTTCCGATAGGTCACTGTCACCCTGTCACCGCCGGGCCACCGGCTGGCCCGACACCGCGGGGCTGGTCCCGACACCGCGGGGCTGGCCCGGCACCGCGGGGCTGGTCCCGCGCCCCATCGCCCGCCCTCTTAACCCTGCCTCTGTGGGAACACGCGTCGCTCTTCTCTTCCTCCCGCATCCCCAGGCTCCGGCAGAAAGATGGACATTGTACACCTGGTTTGCCCGAGCAAAGGGGCACAGGAGCTGCCCTCCGAGGGTGTCGGGGCACCTCGTGCTGGCTGGCTAAAATTAGGGTTTTTCCAAATGACACGCAGCTGAAATTTTATTCACAGCCACGGAGACACACGCGTGGTCACCCACATTCTGCCCGGATTCGGGGCGGGGCAGCAGTGGGGCGTGCTGTAGTGATGAGCCGTGCTGTAGTGATGAGCAGCGCTGTAAGGACGAGCCGTGTTGTAGGGATGAGCAGTGCTGTAGTGATGAGCAGTGCTGTAGGGACGAGCAGTGTTATAGGGATGAGCAGTGCTGTAGTGATGAGGGGCAGCAGCCGTGCAGGGCTAGGCTGCCCCCAGAGCTGCCGGGCCAGCCCGGCCCCGTGTCCCTTAGGCGCGGTATCTGTCCCTCTGCCAGCCTGCCCGGGATGCCTCTCCAGCTGCTCCCAGCAGCACATCACGCACAAAGCAGGGGCAAAAAGCAGCGCATGTCTCCATCTGATTCTGAGTCACCTGTGCAGCCTTCTCCTGCGGGAAGAGACACAACACCAGTGTCTCAAATTTCCTTATAACTCTAGCTAAAATCCACTCCTTTCTCCAAATTTCCTTTCTTTTCTCTCTCCACCCTACCAGAGCCCTACAACACATGCATGCACCTGGAGTAGTACACAGAAGGTACTGGAGAAGGAAAAGACTTTCACCTGTGAGATGCAGGGAAGAAAGACAAAGGGTCAGCAACAAGAAAATTCTTCTGAACTCATCAGGTCTGATGAGTGGAAGTGAGGTGGAAAGAAAACTGTCTGAACAGCAGNCCACGGAGACACACGCGTGGTCACCCACATTCTGCCCGGATTCGGGGCGGGGCAGCAGTGGGGCGTGCTGTAGTGATGAGCCGTGCTGTAGTGATGAGCAGCGCTGTAAGGACGAGCCGTGTTGTAGGGATGAGCAGTGCTGTAGTGATGAGCAGTGCTGTAGGGACGAGCAGTGTTATAGGGATGAGCAGTGCTGTAGTGATGAGGGGCAGCAGCCGTGCAGGGCTAGGCTGCCCCCAGAGCTGCCGGGCCAGCCCGGCCCCGTGTCCCTTAGGCGCGGTATCTGTCCCTCTGCCAGCCTGCCCGGGATGCCTCTCCAGCTGCTCCCAGCAGCACATCACGCACAAAGCAGGGGCAAAAAGCAGCGCATGTCTCCATCTGATTCTGAGTCACCTGTGCAGCCTTCTCCTGCGGGAAGAGACACAACACCAGTGTCTCAAATTTCCTTATAACTCTAGCTAAAATCCACTCCTTTCTCCAAATTTCCTTTCTTTTCTCTCTCCACCCTACCAGAGCCCTACAACACATGCATGCACCTGGAGTAGTACACAGAAGGTACTGGAGAAGGAAAAGACTTTCACCTGTGAGATGCAGGGAAGAAAGACAAAGGGTCAGCAACAAGAAAATTCTTCTGAACTCATCAGGTCTGATGAGTGGAAGTGAGGTGGAAAGAAAACTGTCTGAACAGCAGATCTCAGAAGGTTGTGGTCAGTGATACAGGGTCTAGTTGGAGGCCTGTAGCTCATGGTGTTCCCAAGGCTCGACACTGTGTCCAGTATTGTGTAACTTATCTGTCATTAACTTCGATGAAGGGGCAGGTGCCTCCTCAGCAAGTTCACTGATGGCACAAAGCTGGGAGCAGCAGCTGATAGCCCAGAGGGCTGTGCAGCCCTGCAGAAGGACCTGGGCAGGCTGGAGAGATGTGCAGAGAAGAACCACCTGAAATTCCAAGGCAAATGCAGCTCCTGCACCTGCTGAGGAACCCCAGAGACCAGTACAGGATGGGCTGACCTGCTGGGAAGCAGCTCTGCAGAGAGCTGAACAGAACTGTCCACTGCTGGTGGACAACAAAAAGTCCATGAGCCAGCAGTGTGCCCAAGAAGGCCAAGGGTATCCTGGGGTGATAGGAAGAGTGTGGCCTGCTGGTCAAGTGAGGTGGTCCTGCCCCTTTACTCAGCTCTAGTGAGGCCACATTTGGAGTTCTCTGTCCAGTTCTGGGCTCCTCAGTGCAAGAGAGACATGGAACTCCTGGACTGGGTCCAATGAAGGGATACCAAGATGGTTAGGGGACTGAACACCTCAGTTTTGAGGAAAGGCTGAGGGAGCTGGGCCTGTGTAGCCTGAAAAAGGAAGACTGAGAGGGGACTTTATCAATGTCTATCAATATCTAAAGGAGGGTATCAAAAGGATGCAGCCAGGCTCTTCCTGGTGGTGCCAAGTGATAGCACAAGAGGCAATGGCAGAAACTGGTGCATAGAAAGTTCCACCGGAACATGAGAAAAAGCTTCTTTACTCTGAGGATGACAGAGCACTGAAACAGACTGCTCTGAAAGATTGTGGAGTCTCCTTCTCTGGAGTTATTCAAAAGCTTTTTGGACACAATCCTGTGTAATGTGCTCTGGGGAATTCAACTAGATCACCTTCAGTGGTACCTTCTAATCATTCCATGAGCCTGGGATCAACAACAGCCAATGCTGTTTACACAGCATTTGGTGAGTAGGGCATCTCCAGCACAATTTACCAACCACCTTTCCAGTACCAGCACTGCCTTGGGGCTTTCTTGGGCAGTTGCTATTACGGGGCAAAGCCTTCTGAGATCCTGAGCTGCCCCTGGGTCTCGGTGCACAGCAGTGAAAAGGGCTCAAAGATTATGTCAACAGAATTAAGGCAGCCCCCACTGTCTAAAACTCGTGTCATAAAAAGCACATATTCACAATTAGCTAGGAAACCTGTGACTGTTTAATAAAAGAATAATGTGATGAATTTTAAAAACCCACTGATTACTACATGTGTTGCACATAATCCCACATATTAATCCAATATAGAAGGCTGAAACTTCATGTCAACACCCACCAATAAAATTGTATCATAACTCACAGATGTATTCTTTCACTTAATGGCAATGTTTGTACAATACTACATAAAGTTTGGGTTGCAGTTTAAAAAGATATCTCTCAACACTGTGCAGTGCATTCCTTTCTATTGGTCTGACAAAGATGTGTGCACCTGAGAGACTATTGGTTCTTAATTCTTATAAAAGCCTTTTCACAAAAGGGGACAATACACCACATGCATTTTGAAGGTCACAAAACATTAAAAAAATGTTGCTGATTCCCTAAAGAGCTGGCAGAGACATCCAGGCAGGATCCTAGAATCATAGAATGGTTCTGGTTCAGAGGGACCTTGAAGATCACCTACTTTCAATCCCTCTGCCATGGGCAGGAATACCTTTCACTAGATGGAGTTGCCCAAAGCCCCATCCAGCCTGGCCTTGAACACTTTCAGGAACGGGACACCCACCACTTCTCTGGGCAACCTGTTTCAGTGTGTCACCACCCTCACAGAGAACAAATTTCTTCCTAATATCTCATCTCAGCCTGTGCTCTTTCAGTTTAAAGCCACTACCCCTTGTCCCATCACTACATGCCCTTGTAAAAAATCCCTCTCCCTCTTTCTTGTAAACCTCTTTGGGTACTGGAAGGCTGCTCTACAGTCTCCTCAGATCCTTCTCTTCTCCAGGCTGAAGAGCCCCGACTCTCATGGACGCTCAGGGACCTGCACCTGCTCTGCTCCTGTGTAAGTCTGGTCCTCCACACCTGCAGACACTTGGGTATGCAGAGCACCTTTGTCCTCCAGCATAAACACAGCCTTTCACTCACCTTTACAGGATATTTCTGCTGGAGTACAAGAGCTTGAAGGAGTTTTTAAACCCCCTTATAAACACTGTGTTTTATGCACAGTGTTTATAAGGGGGGTGCAATTATGCATTGGGAGGGTTATAATTTTCAGCCAGCTGAAAGATGCTAAGTGAAAAAAAAAAAGACCAACGCTCTGAAGAACATATGATAAGGGCAGTGTGGGGTTGGATGTTCCCAGTTCCCAAGGCTTGGCAGAGGTTTTCCTGCACCTCCCCAGTGATGTGGCTGCTCCACAGGGATATTTTCTGAATGGCTGACTGAAATTCCTACTTTTCTGCAGCACTTGGTATAACTGTCAAAGCTTTCCAGGACTAGGATCAAGGGAGACCTTACACCATGCAGACAGATGCAGACATGAAAGCAACAGCATCTGTCCTTCAGAGAGCTGAAGTATCCTGCTAGAAGTGGCAGAAAAAACCTGTATTCCCTGAATTAACTTAACTTTTCCATTATAAAACCATAATAAAACCAGCTTCCTCTATAGTTTCAATCAACCAAATGAGCTCAAAGGAATGAGACATGGGTACTGAGGAAAAATACAAAACAGGTATTTTATGCAGGGAGAGACTTTTGAGTGGTGGGTGATGAAGAACTCAATGTGAGCTGGGAGTTTAGAAAGTTTAGAGCAGTTTAATTTACAAAGCTTAGGGTTTTTTAAAGGTTTTTTTGTCAGTTTAGTTTAGATTAATTTAGTTTGGTAAGTTTAGTTTTATCTGTCAGAAGACCAACTGAATCCTGGGCTGCATGAAAAGGAGCAAATTAGAGGAGGAATAAAGAGATTGATGTGAGCAATCACCAACTTGAAGTGCATCAAGGGAAAGTGTAGGATTCTGCACCTGGGATGGGTTAATCCAGGATGTACAGACAGACTGGGGAATGACAGACTGGAAAGCAGTGCCACAGGAAGGGACCTGGGAGTCCTGGTCGATGGGAGGTTGAATATGAGTCTGCACTGAGTGATCTTTGGGGTTCCTTCCTACCCTTAACATTCTTGAAAATCTGAAGCCTGCTGAGAAACAAATGCATTGCATCTGTCTGGGACCATGATACAAAGGCACTCCTTCTCCTGCTACAAGAACATGATGCCTCCCAGGGAGAGCTCTCTGTTGTGCATTTGGAACCACCTCAGTCCCTCCCCCACTCCAAGTCTGGGGCCCACAGAGGGCAGTATGAGGGAACAGGAGTTGCCTCCTTCATCCCTAGATGATGGACAGTCTGCCAGAACTTCACTGCCTGCACCAAAGTGTGTCATATGTATCATAATACACACATAGGTGTCTCAAATACCTGAACCTAGAACACACGTGTGTCGGGACCTATGTGATAACTTACATACAAATGCTGTACTACAAAGTAGGGCACCATCCAGCTTTTCCCCCTGCACTTCTTTTGTCTCTGCAGAGCTAACAATAGATAACATTTGTTTGCCCATAAAATGGAAGACACGCAGGGAGCAGAAACTCTATATGGGTTGATCTTTGAACCCACAAGACTAGACCTTCCCTGGCGTCAATCCCTGCTCTCAGGAAGGAGCCACATCCATGCAAGCAGCTCAGAATCTACTCTTGGCTTTCCTCTTATCAAAACAACACTTAGAAAGTGTTTCATCTTGGAATCTTCCCTCAAATATCCACTACTTTTTGCTGTTTTTAAAAATAAAAGGAAGGAAAAAGGCAAGTAGGCATGATTTTGATGTAAGAAATATAAAGAACAAACCACATGTGTTTTGCTGGCCTCTGTAGCTTGCTGTTTGAAAGAGTGGCTAATGTTTCCATTGGCATTGGTTACACAGATAAAAAAGAGACAGAAGCAAGGCTCAGCAAACTTGTCATGTTGACTTTTGCTCTTGCAGAAAAACAACGTGGAAAAAAAACCCACAGGAAAAGACATTTTTTTTTGATACAGCTCTCATGGCACTACTAGCACAGGGGGTTCTGAAACAAAAACAAGAAGAGAAAGTGGTTCAGCCCACCCTGTTCACTGATGGCAGCTCAGTGAAAGAGTTATTGTTTGAGTCAAATCAGGTGGAAGATGGTTTCTCAGGAATGCAGCACTGTAAGAAGATCCTGCACTCTCCATATATCTGTCATGACTCTTTACTGCTACTAATTCCTGTTCCCAGGGAGAGTGAAAGATTCTACTTTCCAAAGCAGTAGTTTTTGTTTCCTGTACTGCACCAGTGGCTTTGGGGATGCCCCCCGCACCCTTCAACAGTGAGAAGAGCCCCCAGACTGAAGGGTGACTCTGTGAGAGTGTAAGCATCAGCAGCAAGGATCTGGTTGCAACAAAGGCTTCTGATGGCTGCTGCTGAGGGATGGGAAAAGCTCTTGCAGTATGACTTGCCTTTTTGTGACATATTCAGTAGAAAAGATCACTTGGTCTGCAACAACTTTTCTGGCATTTGAGCCTAAATAATGCCATCATCTATCCTTAGGCAGTATTACATTGATTGTTTTTACTGCTAAGATATGCAACAGGGTTTTTTAAAAGTTTTGCTTGCACTTGCTTCCTCATAGAAACTGATCACTTTTGGGGCTTGTGCATCCCTCCTGCATCTCCTCCCCTATGCCAGTGTCTCTACATCCTCTCCCTTCTCAACTTATTCTCCTGGATTTCCCATGCAATGCCCTCACCTTCACTCTGGGAAATTCTCTCACCTTCATTTTAGATGAGAAAAGCATCTTGAACCAGGAATAAGATAAAACTCACTTTCTGCCACCTTGCTTATGTTCCAGGACAACATCTACCCCAGCAGCTAAAAGGAGCCATTTCCTGGCCTAGAGATCAGACGTCATAGCCATTGGAGCCTGCAGCAACAAACCTCTCCCCCAAGGGGGTGGCCTTATCCTTTTCCTCCTGTTGTGAAGGACCTCAAGACTCTGCTCTTCCCTAAACCACAGCCAGGAGAGTGAGAGGAGTTCAGGTTGGCTATGACAAGAGTCATTTAGCATCTGAGCAGTAGCAAATGTGCCCGATTGGAATCACCCTTGTAGGAATCCTATCTCACTGCCACAGAAACACCAGGAGACCAGCTAAAAAACTTAAGAGACTAGATAAAAAAGGAAATATTCTTAGCTGGAAAAAAAATCCCTTCATCTGGCAATCATAGTCAGTGCCTCCTAAGGGACCAGCCAGAAGACTGATTTTGCTGCTGAATATGGGTGCTTTCCATTAGTTGATGCAATTGAGTTGTGTGTCCTTATCTAGGGGGCAAACTGAAAGAAAACAAGGAAAAGTAATTTGGATCAAACAAGAACTGATTATGTGGCAACATGCAGGGAAAAAATGCACTTTGGATCAAAGAAAGCTTTTCAGGCATTTTAAAACTAGCCAAGGATATTTGGAAACAAGGTCTTCATCTGCACTGGTGCTTCAGCAAAGACCCATGTGGGCAGGAGGGGCCACCATTGCTTGTCCTGCTGGTGGTCACCCTCCCTCATCCTTGAGGCCTGTTTGGCTGGGAAGCACAGACCACCCCTCTCCTCTCAAGCTCTGATATTTGTATGGTCTAACCTAACCAAGCTCATTTGGTCTCAATTTGCTGATTGTGTGAAATGCCCAAAAGCAGCACTTTCTGGAGAATAATTGATTTACCAATTTTTCATCCAGAGCAAAATAATACTTCAGGTAGCGAATTCCTGCCTGAGCCCTCTTGCCAGGATCTCTGTGGTCTCAGCAAAACATTGTCTAATTGTCTGGCTCTTCTGCGTCTCCTCCTTACTGTGTGGAAGTCACATTTGAGCTGCAGAGATATTAAGATCCTGACCCAAAGTCATCTAAGCACATGGATAACCTTACACTGGCTGGGATGTTACACGTGTGCTTAAGTATTTGCTGGATGGGAGCCCAAGTGCCTGACAGTATCGTGGAAACCAAAGGAGCACAGAGCCACAGTGGTGCAGAAAAACAAAGAAACAAGATAGAAATACCCTTTCCCCCCAAAGGAATTTAGTCATATGTATTTTAGTCCCACATATATTGAAAGGAACCTTTAAACCTTTAAAATCTTTGCAGTGTTAATCACATCTGGCAAATTTCAAATGTTTTTGGGTTTTTTCTTACTTTTCTTTTCTTGTGCTTTCACTCCCTCTTTTGTTCCCCCTTTCCCTGAGTTGCTGTTGTTCATTTCTGTGTAGTTTATCTTATCTGAGTAGCTGATAGTATTTAATTTGTAATAGCGAATCACCAGCCACCAGCCTGCAGTTCCACATGGAAATACTCTATCACACTTCTATTAAATATACCAGTTTGTGAATAGCCCAATTTATAAAAAAGTTAATTTCAGCACACCTTTGACATGGTGTTTTACTGCCCACCCTCAGGAACGTGAGCATGATGTTATCCTTAGTTCACAGAGCCCGCTACCAGCACTTCCCATGGCTCTGAAGTCCTCGGGGTCATATCAGCCCTTGGCACTGGAAATGGGTTTTCCTCTCCAGAGGATGGTGGTGTTTTGCAGCCGACTCCCAGGGACCCAGAGGGTGCCTGTGTACACCCTTGCAAAGAGGGCTCCTGCCTGCACATCTTCCCCAAAAGAACCTGGACAACGTGAGGTCTTTGGGCTGTGCTGGTGACTGCCAGCCTCCTCCTCACCCAGTTCCAGATTGCCACCCAGAAACTCTATTGCCACGAGGAAAACTTCCCCTGGGTTGAATTGGGACACAATAAACATCTCATTCTGCTTCAGTTCTCTGCCATTTCTGTGGACATTTGTGTGTCCCTCCCAGTTATCCAGCATCTCCCCAGCAGTTAATCTCTGTTCTTCAGTGCTAGATGGGTAAAGTTTAAATAGCCAACTTTGCCTGGCTTTTTATAAGTGGGCAAGCAGGGGTCAGAATGGAATAAAAGGTCAGTCCAGAATGCTCTGGAATTTTGCTCTTCGGAATGCAGCTTGCTGTCTTTGCACACATTGTTATGCAGCGTCTCTGGCAGGCACTTCCTTAACTTCTTTCTCCACAGATAATATGTAAAGGTTTCCTAGTGTCAGTAGCTGCTGAAGAGATAGGAATGAAAGCATTTTTGGCATCTGTTTTCTGGCTCACACCAAGTGTCTTTGCCCTTCCCTTGATCACATACACTTTTCCCTTTTCTCCCCTTGATATCCAAAAGGTAAGTGGTGATAAATTTGTCATACATTTCCTAAACACAGGAGTAGGAGCCAGAGAAGCTATCGTGCTGGGACACAGACCATCCCTACTGCTTCAGCACCCACTTTGTCCAAGCTGAGAGGAAGGATCTGGCCATGTCTGATCAGCAACTCCAACAGCGGTGGCCAGCTCCATCCGTCTGACATCCCATTTCTCACTTCTGCTTTTTTCAGCACCTGCTGCTGGCACCTGCCTGTGTCCCTGACTCTGCTGCAAGAGGGATGGATGTGTGGGCACCAGTTAGGCACAGACCTGCAGTGCAAGCTCACAGCAATTGCCCAAAGGCAAATGCACAGATTTTCATACCACAGGCTCTGCAGCCTGACACAGCAACAAGAGGAAGGCACAGAGCAGCAGGAGTGATTACTGCCTGGCCAGGCATCTGTGGCAACAACAAACCCAAAAGCTGTCAGACTAGCTGTCTAGGCAGATGAGAGCAGAATACCCTCTCTCTAATCATCTTCCACTCCTTCTCCACAGCTGATGACAAACATGGAGTCTGTTGGGACTCTGGACCCCAGGCCAAATGTTTGAGTCTTTCCAGCCTCCAGCTGGTGTTTTGTGTCTCTCCTGAAACCAGACCTGATGCTACGATGTGCTGTCCCCATGTTAAAGCAATCTTGTAAGGTGACTCCATGGCTGGACCCCACAGATAAACAGGCAGATGTGCTCTGAGCCCAACAGTGCTTTATGTCAACTGGAGTGTAAAGGCAAATTTCCACAAATCAACTCAATCAGTCTTTCCATTGATTTAGTTGACTCCATGGGTAGGCATGCACACATGGTTTTTCACAGGCACATATGAGCTCAGAGTGGAAACCTGCCCCAGTGGAAACCCCAGAGTGGAAACCACATAAGTGTGGTTTACATGGGGAAAAAATACACCAAAACCAAGCAAAGAAGGCAGCCACACTTAGACAATATCTGGTTGCTGCAGAGCACAAGTAAGACAGAGCTGACAACTGCCTGCTGGAAACATGTAGAACTACCCCAAGAATAAAACAAAAACAACCTAGAAACAGCCAAATTCTCTAGGATCCAGTTACCAATATTGCTGCATTTATGGCTCCTATCTGTCTTTAGCAGGAACTAAGAACTATGTTGTCCTTTGAGTGAAAGGCTTCATTGTATGAAGTATCTTCCTGTTCCTGGTGGAGATGAGCCCATCCAGGAACAACAGATGTCCCTGGACTCCTCACAGAGAGTGAAAACTATGGCTGCTTTCCCACATTATCTCTGAGTGGGACAGTTGCCCAGTTGTGTTAAATCCCAGCAACCAAACTCATCAAAACAAAACAAGCCAGAGCAAAAGTGAAGCTGTCTCTGACATGAGAGGGACATAACTTCAGTAAGCCAGATGACAAGCCATGGCTGGACACTGCAGATCCAGGTCTTGCCCTCACCCTCTCATCAGTGTTGTCAAGAGCAGCATTTTCCAGCTGGTGTACCTTATTTTTTTCTTCAGGAAGTCAATGTCACCCCAGTTGGAGGATGGCTTCTAGGCTATAAAAGTATTCACTTTTTAAGAGGAGATGCAAAGACAAGAAAAATACAGGTAGATGCAAGAATCTCTGCTCCTGACTCACTGAGTCTGAGCACTGCTGTCGCCCAGTCCTGCTCAGCCTTCTCTCCCAGGTGGTCACAGACCTCCCAGGCATTAAGTGGCACCTTAAGTTTGCTCCTTCACAGTCCTTCTCCTTCCCTGCCCTGGTCCCTGGACACTCATCATGGGACTGGAGAGCAGAGCCCTGTGCTCTCCAGGGCTGTGCAAGGTGTTACAGCTGCATATTTTATCTGCTTCAGGAAGACTCAAACAGGACAGTGAAATTTTATTAACACTGAATTTGATGAAATGTTACCTGAAACTCGTGGAAAACAGATTGAAATTTTTGAAATGTATTGAATAAGAACTACCCCAAAACCATGTTAACTTTGCAAATGAAACTCAACCAAGTACTGAAGTGCTGCAACATAGTCCAGCAAGTCAAGAACAAAGACAGAGATGAGTTAATGTGTAGAGAAAGGGTGACATCCAAGTTAAAGATGATCTGGTAATAGTCCCAAAACAAATTTAGTCATTCATCTCAATCTGCAGCACAACAGGACAATGAACAGAGGGGCAAAGATAGGGTAGCTAATGAGACAGAATATGGGGATGAATATTACCAATGAAATAACATTTGAAGACTTTTGATGTGTTTGAATCAAAAGACCAGATGATCTGTAACTAAGAATCAATGAATAATGAAAGAGCTGGCAAATTAGACAGTAAGTCTGGCAGCAAGTATTTCTAACAAATATTTCTAGTTCAGGCTGTCTCTAATCAAAGGACTGTAAGTAATGCTCACAAATATGGGTGCCTTTATCTGGTCTATGTAGCATAAAAAGCATAAAGTCAGATTTTAAGGGAGGAACAAACACAGAGGAAGACAGGCCCATATCTTTATGAAACATATGCATTTAGCATTGGCCAAAGGAAATGTTATTTACCTAGACTCTGCTAAACCACCCCACATGGTACAATATAGGTAAGTATTAGAGAAAACAGAGATTATGCAAGCTACAAGAACTGTAAGGTGAGGAGGAACTGGCCAGTGTGCAACTACTTCCTGAACCTGGAGCAGGCTGGCAGGTGGACAATGGCAGAGCTCCTCAAGGGTGAAGCTGGAGTGCTCTAATTCATAATGGCACAAAAAGCAATATCTTGCTGGAGAAATATGGTGATGAAGATGCAGCCTACATGCAAGGTGATCATAGTGTCAGAGGACAGACAAATTCAAACTAGCAAAGGGCAGAGATGCTTGAGGAATGGGAAGCCTACTGGCTGGAAGAAACAAATCTGGTTCTGAGCTCTATTCCCTTCTGGTCAGACTGCATGAGCTAAAAAACATTTTGCAGAAAGGTATGGAGGGTACAGAGCAGTGGCCATCACTGCTTCCAAGCACATCCTGCTTACCCCATGGAGACTTCCCTGAGGACACAAGGGAGGTGATGACATATTTCCCCATTCTGCCGGGTTGGTTAGACCTGACTCAAAACTTTCCTTTTCGAGATATGTGTTTGGCGAAGAGCAGTGACTCCTTGAAACTACAGTCCACAATAAAAGGGAGACACAGATCTAGCATTTTATTTCTCTGAACTGTCTGCATATTTGTCTGCATCTCTTTTGAATTGTTTTACCAAAAGGTACGTCTGTTCTGGAAAAAAGGCACGAGTCATTCCTAAAAGGCAAAAAAAAGCAAGTTCCACGATGCTGGTAGTTAGTCACCGTTTTGAACTGTTGTCATGCAACTTTTCATAACTAGGCAATGCAAAAACAAAAACAATATAAAATAAGCCTGGATTTATCTCTTGGAAATTCTCTGTTGGAAAATGATTTGGATGAGGGAGATTTTCACATTGCCAAGGGACAATTTTTAGAGGATTTTAAGGTCTTTGATGGATTAGCAACAACGAGCATAAAGCAGTTCAGCTGTGGGTACACAGTAAATGGCATTTACACAACAGAGAAAGTGCCACTCTGACACTGACAGGACAGGACTAGATCAAGGTAGCTGACCAAAAGAAAGGGAGTAGGCCAAAATGAAGGGGAAAAGTAATTGCCTTGTCTTATCATGAGCATTGCCTTCGATTTTTAAAACAGCAAGCAAAATAAGTCATTAGAAATACATCTAAATTTAAGATAATGCTAGTAAAGGCAACAGTGGGAGCTCCTAGGATAAGCAGGAACTGATTCCTACTACTGGTGGAAATAAATCTATTTTGCTGTGAAAGAGGTTAAAGCAAATACCTGGTTTCCTCTAGAATGGCCTCTATGCTCCCTACTACAGTGACCCCAGACCTGCTCCATGTGCCAAATAATTCTTCACTACAAGGCTCCCAAGCCACCTTCACATCTTCAGACAGCTCCAGAATCCTTCCAGTTCTTTAATTTTATTTCTGAGCTACCTCTGTGGGGCACCCACCTCACCCCAAAGGTCCATAGGCCAGCCATGCTCTGCCTTAGCCTCCTGCTACTCCACATTGATGGGTTTGGACATGGACATGGATAATTTTAGTAGTGGTAGGCTTCATCACGTGCTGCACAGCTGGTGTAGCAGTATGTCTGAACTGATTAAACTGCATAAAGAAGGCCTGAAATGTCCCTGTGTATCATTGGGTGGAAGATGGTTAATTTGGATTTATTTTAATAAGCTATTAATTTTCACAAAATACAGAGGAACTTGTATTTTCAGGGCAGATTTCCCCAGAAGGGATACTTCTGCCAGTCTGACTGGATTTGGGCAGTGGTTTCAAAAGCTGCTTGGGGGTCACAGTGAGACAGGAGATGAAGACATGCTCAAAGACACAGTATGCTCAAAGAAATGCCATTTTAACTGCCAAGCAGGGCAAAAGGAGCAATCTGCTCCTGCTAATATACAGCATAGCCAATCCTGGATGTGGCACCCAGGCTGGCATACTGCCCTTGCAGAAGGTAACCCACAGGCCACACTCCTCCTCTGCAGCTTTTCTCATGCAAGGAGCCCTACAGGAGCTCACATAACCCAAAGGTTCTGTGAATAACTCCTCACAGTGTCAAAATGGTGGAAACTGGCAGGCTGGCAAGGAAAAAGTGAATCTTCCAGAGGGATACAGCACTTTCAACAGCAGGGCAATACAACAAAGGCAGTGACTTTTACAAAAGCCGTCTACATCCAGGACTACTCTGCACTTTGGGGAAACTATTGGCCTGATTTTCTCCCTTGTGCATAGTAACTCTGGAACCCATTAATAATTGTGGTGGATTGACTGAAGGAAGTTAATTCCATTCCAGTCAGAGTACAAGCACTCTGGAACTAGGATGGACACCACTGGGACATGCAGCCTGCTGCACGTCCCTGGGCTATCCTCTGGCAGGAGCCCTACTCCCAGGGAGTACACCAAGCCTCTGTCAAGGATGGAGAAAAAATTCTCATGTTGTCTGAGTCTCTCTTCAAGGCAAAGTTCCTAAGTTTCAGGTGGTTTTGCTGTACTCAGGAAAGAGCTACATCATCTTGGCATCTTGCACAGGCTGGTCATTTTACCCCCTCTGAAAGAGGCAAGAGGCAGTATAAATGGAAAAGTGGTTTGTAATTTTTACAGCTTTCCAGGCAAATGACCTTCCTTACTTTGGTGGCTGTTTTCATCTTCAACTCAAGCATCTCTTCACAGGGGATTTTTCTGCAAAGGTCTCCTGTTCAATGCATGTGGAACTTGCATTGAGCTCAACTTGTGCTGAGTGTTCCACCCTCTTTGTCTTCAAGTTAAAACTTAACAGTGCCTGCTACTTTCTCTCCAAATAATGTACAGCCCCATGTAATTGGGTCACAGCTCAGGTAACAGACCTGTAAACCTGCTGGGATGGGCCTCACAGTTCTCTGCTTCCTGTTCATCTGCTGCCCCAGCACTGAGAGCTGGCCCACCTAAACCTGCACCAGCACTGGGACCTGGGTTGGAGAGCATTCCTACCTGCCCTGTGTGTGCTGAGATTGGCTTACACTGCATCCTGCTAAGCAGGAGGTCTAGTGACACTCCAGAATTTAGGACTTGCAAACTACGTCAGAAGTCTGGAAAAGACAAGTACTCACTATCACAAAAGCTGTCTCTGTTTCTGGCTCTGTTACCCCATCAGCTTTAAAAAAAAAAATAAACCAGTAAATCTATCATTTGCAGTCCCACTCCTACTTACGTGGGTGTAAGAAACTGCCCAGATCACAGGAGGTTCCCTGGAGTACGAAAAAGCAGCTGGATCCAGGACAGACTGACATTGCATCACATGAAACCAGGGCTGAGTGGAACTAAAACCAGTAGACTTTGGGCAGCCTGAAGGCCCCTGCTCCCTCCACATTGTTATGATACGTGACATTTACTGTGGAGCAGGGGAAAATATACCAAAGCTTTAAATAGGGTAGTTATTTTCATTAGTGCTGCCACCAGAGACCCTGATACAGAAATGCAACATAACTGTAATGCAGCTCCTACCTTCTGCCAGAGCCTTCACCACACAGAGCTAATCCCTTCTCTTACTGGATTTTCCTACCCAGTGGAGCCTGTCCAGATGTAATCAAAGGGGAATTGGAGGACTGCTTCAGGACAGCAACACAGCTGTTGCAGGGCATGTCTCTCCTCTGAGGAGATTGACACTCAAAGCCAAAAACAACCCTGAGAGAGCACCTCAAGACACCTGAGAAGGATGTTGCTCCCTCTCAGTACTTTACATCTGTGGTGGTTCAGAGCACAGACCCTGCAAGTCAGACCCTGATTTCAGTAAATGAATTATATCAGAGTTAAGTACTAAAGTTTCAGAGATATTTATGAGACTTCTTTACGTGAACCAGCCTGAAACATTTGGAAACTATTTGTTTTTTTCAGACACATACCGCTTAGTTCACCATCGTTAGAGACAGATTTTGGACCAAGAAGCACAGAAATGTATCCAGAGTCAGACTATTAAAAAAGTTTCAGGCCAGCTTCACTGTGCTGATACAATTCACAAGTTCAGGAGACTGGGAGTTGTTTTCAGCATGTGTGTGACCAGCACTGCAGACATCACAGATATACTGGGGTCTGGCATCCCTCTCCCAGTGGCCTTGGCCCTACTGAAAGTTTACCTACACTGCAAAGCTTTGGGTATCTATTTCTATTTCTATTTCTATTTCTATTTCTATTTCTATTTCTATTTCTATTTCTATTTCTATTTCTATTTCTATTTCTATTTCTATTTCTATTTCTATTTTATTTCTAATTCCCCCACCCTGCCTGTGAAAACCCTGCCTTACTATAATTTTGAGTACTAATCAGAAGTGGACCTGTATCCTTTCCAACAAGAAGCAAGTCCTGAGCAATACATCCCAGGAAGAAAAAGTGACAGCAGCTACTGTCACAGGAGCAGGAGGGCAGGAAGGATGACAAATAAGCCACACACCTGGAGCCTGAGCAGCTGAGGGGTATGTGGGGCACAAGTGCCCAGCCTGGCCCAGCAGCCAACCTCATTGCAAACAGTGATGGGGAATGAGTGCCCCTGCCCAGATCTCTGCCCCGTCTATCCCTTCACCCAGAGGCCAGCACCCAAATATGAAGAATGGCCTACAGCACCCTGGGGAGGTCCCATATCCTGGGCCAGCCTCTGTGTGAAAGGGGTCCTGCACAAGCTTTAGCTGCTTTGCAGTACAGTGTTTCCTCTTTAAATACAAAACATCAAGATTTAAGTTAAATTCTAGGAACATTTTCTAAATTGGTATCAACTTAATTCCTGTCAGGAGCAGGGATGTACTGCCAATATCAGCTGACTCTGAGGATGGGGGTGGAGAGCTGGGCTGTGACTGAGAATTGGGAAGTGGGATGCCCAGGATGAGTAGCCAGGAGAAACAGCAGGAGGAAAAGGCAGAGAAGGAGGATGATCCAAGTTTGCAAAGGGGAGTCCTGCTCCTGCAGGGATCATGGTATCAGAGAGAGTGCCTGGTTGGGGGTGGTTTTCAAAAGTTGGCTCAAGACCTGGAGGCGCTTTTCTTCTCACTCAGCCTGTGCTGGCACACAAAAACACCTCTCGTGTGTTCAGGCACAGACACTATGATTTGAGAACCCGGTTTCACATATTTGCAGCCCTTCAGGAGACACATCCTGCTACTTGTGCCTGTTCACACTTCTGCTGGTGCTGCCAGTGGCGGCTCAGTAGAGCTGTCCCCAGCAGCCTCTCTTAATCTGCTGTCTGAGCACTTAATCACTGATTTACAGCAGTGCTTTGGATGGGAGTGGCAGGAGTCTTTACAAAGGTTTTCCAGCCACTGCCAGCTGCCCTGCAGGATGCCCAGCCTCATGTCTGCTTATTTTATATCATTTAGCTGGCTAGGAACAGCCCCCACTTGATCAGAGAAGACCAAACCTCTTAATTACCATAAAGTGAGAAGGTGGGAAACTGGACGGCAATGAGGAGCATGGTGCCAGGATTCCCCCCTGAGCCATCCCTCCCCCCTTATACATGGAGCTGGGAACACAACCAGCCTCACACCTCGCAATAATAGGAGTAAAAACAGCTTAAAAATCTTGCAAGTGTCCGAACCGTTGCAGTGTAATGCCTAATCCAGCAGTCCCTGCAGCCAGCGTCAGTGTTTCCAGTGATATTAAAAGTTGTTGGACAAGAGCCTGAGTGACTAACAAGTACAATATTTGAAATAGAGGCGTGGGGCATATTTGCAGCAATATGAAAGGAACCCCTATTCAATCTCTATTCAGTAATTAACTTTAAAATATGTCTATTGTCACTAAGTGTTTTGCAAACATGCTGAATTTGTAGTACAGAACCAAAAACTGTCCCGTTTATAAGCCAAAAAATTTTATCTGAATGTAGGTGAGGCATGCAGACAAAAGGAAACAAGAATTCCTGTAAATAGATTAAAACAAAAAGAAATCAAATGTTGTAAACATAGTGTACAAAGTCAGAGAATGTATAATGAGAAATCCTACTAAAAATCCTGAATTTGGCATTCCTTCAGTCTAGAACTGCTGTAATTTAGATTTCTTTCAAGATCTTCAAGTGTCAGAGCTCCCCAATAATAGTCTGAAATTAGTTTTAATTATATGACTATGTAACCTTATAACTATATACAATATGCTTAATCACAGCTAAACAAGGTGCCTCAGCCCCTGGTACAGCCACAGAGGAGAGAAAGGTGCCTGCAGGGAGTGGTTTGTCCCTTTCCAGTGAAGCTAAAACCATTTTGACTTCATCTGAGCCCTGTATATGTCACAAGACACACAGAAACCAGTGTGAGGTCAGCAGGGCCTTCAGAATGACCCCCTGTCCCCCTGCAATGAGCAGAGCCCTCTGTTTGCTGCTGGGGAGCCAACTGAGGGCTCTGGTGGCTGCAGGGGAGATGATGGCTGTGACAAAGGAGCTGTCATCCATGGATTGCTGAGGCCTGGCAGGATTCCCAAGGTGCAGGGTCTCCCAGGAGACAGGGGTGTCCTGCCCAGTGGTGTTGGTGAGGAGTGGCAGGGCAGTGGCTGGACCAGCAGAAGCTGAGGGCTCCTGTTGGGGCTTCAGGCTTAGCAGAGGGACGCCTGCTCTAGCAGGATGTCACAGCACCACGCGAAGGAGCAACAAACCACATGTCTTTGCCCTTGACTTCATGCTCCATAAGGAAATGGCAGTTTTTCTAATCAATGTGTTTTCATAAAACATCATAGAATATAGCTGTGTTTTCACTGTGTCTCTATGGTTGAACAGGCACCACATCTTCTGTATTTGAGAGCAATCCCTGCTTTGTTTCTGCACTGACTGCAGTTTGAAAGCCTCTGGAGACCATTTTTAGGGCTCTGACTTACACTCTGGGCACTCCTGCAGCATCAGGTTACCAGCAGTGTCTCACCAGACAGCAGAGACCTCTGAGCCCTTCCCAAGGCTGTGAGACCACTGTAATACTGTGTGAAGATGCATGAGGACATTAGGAACTGGAGCTATAGCTCTCACCTGTGAACTCTGATACAGTTTTCACTTCCTAAACTTGTTACTCTTGTATTTCCTAGGATCTGGCATCCCTGTACTTCTTCTGAGCAGACAAGGACAGAAGGGAGATGAATACAAATTTCCTCCTGTTTTTTCATGAGGTCAGTGGCAAAATTAAACCAAGAATTTTAATGTGCTGGTCAACAAACAGTCAGATCTCTGCAAATAGCCAATTCTAAGGATTTCTATGACCTTGGAGTATTTAAAGATCAACTGGGCATAAAATACATAAATTATCTGTATAGTTTAGTGAATGCATATTTTATTCATTTCCTGGGCTTGGTGCTGAGGGTTCCTAAGTGAAATCCCCAAGCACCAGCTTTCCCAGGACTTTGAGCTGCTTCTGTACCAGCAGAGCTCTGAGAGAGCCAGGCAAAGTGAGCAGGCCCAGAAGAGAAGAAGGGTTTGTGTGACACCTCCTGAGCCAGGAGGTCCCAGTACCTGTGTGCTCTCAGAGAAAGATGGACCAAACTGGGCAGACAGAAGAAGTTCCAGGACCTCCACGTTTCTGCAGTCACTCAGCCTCTGCCCACCTTGATGGAGTGGCTGTCAGGACAAGAACAAGACTGAAGACTTTGATGGAGATGAGCCCATGCTCTCTGAGCAGCAGATGCTCAGTGGGGCTCACAGGGGTCTGTGAGGCCTCTGGCAATGCACATTCACCTGGCAAAATTGGCAGTGCAAAAGCAAAAGACTGAAGTGCTGGTGTACCTCCATCATCTTCGGACTGGGACAGCCCAAGAATAGTCTGGAGGACCCAAACTGTGGATTCAGGTGCCTACTTCCTAGCTAGGGCCTACGTCAAATATCTAATTGTTCTCATGGGCTTCGACCTTGGTTTTAATAAAAGAAATTCTGCCCTAGAGAGAGAGTAAGGAAGAAAATGATAATGAGGCAGGGACTGAGGCTGGCTGCTCTGTGCTTTAAGGCCCTCCCTGTCCCCAGGGAGAACCCACAAGTCCTCACTCCTGCATGTCCCTAAAGCACACAAACCCGAAGCTTGGCCTCATGCTCTAGGTACTTCCATATCCAGAAAGTCATCCTTCTCCCTTCAACCAGGTTTATGCTTGTCTCTTGCAAGAACTCCCCAACAGTTCCTCACCTCTTGCTTTTCCATGAGTCTCCTGGTCACAGGCATCCAACAGATGTGAAAAGAACTGAGGAAAGGTGTTTCTGGAAGAGCCAGAGCAGTGCTGTCATTCTCAAGGACAGACCAGAGTGTTTGTATTTGTTCCTCAGCCTTACTGTGCTTGGAAACACAACTGTCCTGATCAGAGCTGTTCTTGTGGCACCTGAGGGATGGAAGGTCACTTTTGGGAGTTACCTCTTAGGAGGTGACTGTTGTCATCTGCCACCATGGGTGTGAGAAGCTGTGGGCTCAGTACAGGTCTGAGGGCTGTGACATTGTCCTGTCTGGCCGTCTGGCCAGAGGTTGTCAGAACAGAGTTCTCCCATCAGATTTTCATTTTTTGTTAATCAACTGTGTTACACAGGAAAAAGACTCAAATGAGATTAATACTTTGCTAGGTCAAGTGGTATCAAATGCATAAGCACACGATTTGTGGGACAGATGTACATTGAGTTGAATGACTTTTTGAGTACATGTAATGCATACACAGTTCTTGCCTGTGAATTATATAAAAACACAAAAATAGGCAAGAGGTCAAGAAAATTTTGTCACATCTCAGCATGCACTTGTAAGAGTCATAAAAATGTCATGGATTTTCTTCCAGAGGAGTCGCGCTGTATTGATCTGTTGTGCTGCAAACTTCACAAAGCCCTTCCTCAGCATCACTTCAAGGGTTTGCTCTGAAGAGGTCTGCAATGCCCTCAAGTGACCAGGCTGGATTTCCCATCATAAGAGCTCTGGTGAACCTGGTGAGGGCTGCTGTAAAAAGGCAGGAATGGTGGCATGGTGTTTGAGAGGGACCACAGAGCAAAGTCCACACATTAGGCAAGAGACCGAGAATCCAAAACTTCTAACAAAAAAGATGCAAAACAACTGCCAGCAAAACAGTGACAGGAGTTTGCTGCAAAAAGAAATTGGAGAAAAAGAGTGAGCTCATCCACAAGTGAAGGCTGAGTGAATGTTATTCCCTGTTTCCTAGAAACTTCAGCTGTGGTTTTTGGTAAGAGAGACAATGTAAGTGAGAGCCCAGTTAGTGTGTAGCACATCCTCATTCTGCCTTTTTAGCTGGCACAGAGGGGGAAACCTCATGTACAAGGTATTCAGTGGCTTCCTTCCCGCAGAAGAAATAGTTAAGCTCCACCTACCTAAATTCACAGGCTGGACAGGAAAAATCTGATTTGTCAGCTTTTCCACCACCTCAGCACAAATCAGTGGAAAAACTGCAGCTGGGTTTGCAGACATGGCCCAGGGGGATGTGAAGCTCCCACTGAGCCCAGGTCACTCTGCAAGGAGAGGAGAGGCAGAAAGGCCTTTTGCAGTGGCATAATTCAGGTGCTTTACATGTGAAAAATGTCACATCTGTCCTCCTCTGGTGCACCAAGAGGTGGAGGGGATGGGGAGTGCTGGTACTGGCCATGCTCCAAAGGATTCTGAAGTATGAACATGCTTTGTCAGAGCTGACTGAGTGAGGAGCCCAAGGGCTGGAGGGTGGAAAGTGGGCTGAAAGCAAAAGGAGCCTTCAGCTTGCTGGCCATGGTTGGTGGCTTGTCCAAAGTGAGGGCTGAGTGGAGGGGAGAAGGAGGAATGGCAAGTCCTGGCAAAGCAAATATCAACATGTGCACTCCATGTAAAAACAGACATGTAAAGAGAGTCCTATCAAAAATAAACAACTGTAAAATAAACACATAGCAGCAATATATTAAACAAAAATGAGCACCAACATATAGGAGAATGTTTCAGCAACATTCACCAACCCAATGCCACTAGAAATGCTCATCTTCCTCCTTTCTGCCTCTCCTCCTATAAATAAAGCTGCTCTGGAAAACACATATTGAGTGAAGGGGCACAGTGTCCCTGCACAGCCCCTGGGCAGTGGGAGGGGTCCCTGGCCAGAGAGTGCAGCTCTGCTGGGTCAGGCTGCAAAGCTGCAGTGCCTGGCGTGTGCTGCACAGCCGGCACAGGGAGGGATGCTCGCTCCAGAGGGAACACGGGTCTCACAGGGGAAAGGGCCAGCTGGATAGACCTGAATAGTCCCTCACAACCCACACAAAAATTAGGAAAACCAGAAGCTGTCTTCCCTGGATGTCTGCCCCACTGTCCTGATTGCCCTGCCAGGGCTACCATGTTCCTTGGGGCACATTGGCATAGCCACCACCCTGAGTGGATGGGAAAGTTCTTGTCCTCTCCAGGATGATCTGGATCTCAATAAAGGGTATGCGAGGGCATGCTGGGCCTGGGCAGCAGCCCAGCTCCCACTCCCTCTCCATCCTCTGCAGAGGCAGACAAACAGAGGTTTGTTATGTTTTTTCCTCCAGCACAACGCCAGTCCTTTTCTGTAGGCTTTGTCACAGCAATGATCCAAACCAGACCCCTTCTTTCCTCTCAAATTTTTTTCCAGCATGTACTTCATGCTGCACTGGAGAGGGACACTCTGCCCTCTCCAATGAGGGACAGTGATGTGCAGCCTTCTCCCTTGCCTCTTATGGCACTGTATTCCAATCCTAATTCAGAGATGAAGTTCAGTCTCTGAATCATCCTCCATCCCTCTGCTCCTTCAGAGACACATCACGGGGTGAGAAGCTGTCTCCCTGGTCCCTGAATGTATTGGGTTTGCATGGCAATGTTTTGGTAGTGGAAGTGCAATGGAGGTGGCTTCTGTGAGAAGCTGCTGGAAGCTTTGTCTGTGTCTGACAGAGTCGGTGCCAGATGGCTCCAAGATGGACCCAGCACCGCCCAAGGCTGAGCCCATCTGTGACAGTGGTAGGGCCTTTGGGATAATGTATTTAAGAAGGTGGGAAAATAGTGGTGCAGCAGTAGCCAGAAGAAAGGAGTGAGAATATGTGAGCAAAAAAACTCTGCAGGCACCAAGGACTGCGGAGGAGGAGGGACAGGAGGTGCTCCAGGCACTGGAGCAGAGATTCCCCTGCAGCCCCTGGTGCAGCCCGAGGTGAGGCAGCTGTACCCCTGCAGCCTGTGGAGTCCACAATGGAGCAGAGACCCATCTGCATCCATGGAGGACCCCATGCTGGAGCAGGTGGGTGCTTGAAGGAGGCTGTGAGCCCATGGGGAGACCATGCTGGAGCAGGCCTCTGTCAAGACCTGAGGACCCATGGGGACTGGAGCCCACACTGAAGCAGGTTTGCTGACAGGACATGTTACCCCATGGAAGGGAGCCACACTGGAGCAGTCTGTGCAGACCTGTGGGAAGGACTCACACTGGAGAACTGGGAGCTGTCTCTCGTGAGAGGGGCCCCACACTGGAACAAGGGAAGGAATGACAGAGATAGTCTATGATGAACTAACCATAGACTCCACGGGCTGTGCTGCTGGGAGGGAGAAGGCACAGAACTCAAGAGTGAGTTGAACCTGGGAAGAGATGAGAAGTCAGGGGAAGGTGTTATAGAATTCTGGGCTTTTTATTTTCCCATTATCCTACTCTGATTTTGATTGACAATAAATTGATTTTCTCAAATAAATTTCATTTTGCCTATGACAATAATTGCTGAGTGATATCTCCCTGTCCTTATCTCAACCCGTGACCCCTTGTTACATTCTCTCTCCCTTGTCCAGTTAAGGAATGGAGCAATTGAGTTGCTTTGGTTGACATATTGCCCAGCCTAACCACACTGAACTGTAAACTAGTATCCTTGTGCCACGTTTGCTACAGTGCTGGGATTGTGTCTTTGTTTTTGCTTTTCAACTCAAGTATCAGCTGGTGGTTGTATCATTCAGACTCATTTATCTGCCATCCTAGGGATCCTCATAGCACCTCCAAAGATAGGAGTACCAAGTAATTGAGTTTGCAAGTTTAACAACTGAGCTGCCATAAACACTAATTATTTTTCCACCATTTCCCTCCATAGTGACATCTGTTAGGGATATAATTTCAGCAGTGAAGCTGAGCCCAGCCCAGCTCTGGCAACACAATGTACACATCCCTCTGTTTACTATTTCTTAGCAGTCACCTTGCATTTTATATTTCCCAGGTCGGCTGAGTTCTTTGTAACAAAGCAGTCGCATCCTGCACGTGTCTGAATAAGGCCTTGACAAGGGAGCCTGATCACCAGAGGGGGTTTGTTTGCTTGCAGCTATGTCCCTAACATCATAAACAATTCAGCTCTTGCTTCTTGTACACTGGGGTTCTCGAATGAAAGAGTAGAAACTTTGTGATGATATCAGCTGAACCTGAGGACCATGGGTATCTGGGTTTTCTGTTTTCCACAGAAAAATCAACTGAGAATGAAGTGCTGGAACTATTCATATTTTTTTGGGCAAACCTCAGGCTCAAAAAGAGACTGTTTTCTATTATGGTTTGTATTGTAGATCTTCCCTCTCAGGCATAGTCTGTGGGAATACTTGTGAGATTAGCCACAGACATCAAGACTAGGAACTACAACTGCAGTAGCTTTTAGGAAGCTGAGCTCTTCATATCCCATATCTGCTCTGTATCTAGTGCACTGACCTCTTTAAAAAGCAGCTTTACAGAAGATGCTATTAAAAAATAAAGAATTTATTTAATCATCACAAAAATACATATTAAATCTCAGTATTTCCTAACCCCTAAAGTATTTCTGGTTTATGCTTAGGCACTTGCACTGTAAATCACTATGCAAGGAGTTTCCTTTTCATGGCAGCTTCTTCAATTCCATACTCATTTGGCACATGAAACACAAGGGCCTGCCAACTTGCTGCTTCTTTCCATATCTCCTGGCTATTTAACAACAGTAACTCATGTTAATGAGGTTGTACATTTGCTTTTTCCCTTAAAAAGTAGCACACAGCTCTTTCAGATACAGCCCTCATTGTTGTGCACATTCTTCAAAGTCCAAATGCAGAATGAATGAGTTTGTACTGACAGCTTTGCAACCTCTGAAAATATGATTGTCTTTGGGTGGTTTGCCTTCCTCTGTGCTCTAGAAAAGAAGAAAACTTCTGTTTTTAACAAAAACGGAATTCATATGAACCAAGAAACACAAAAGAAAGTTGTCACACATTAGCAGCTAGTCTGTATTATAACAAAGTATCACATTAATATTCAACAAAACATAATCTTTAAAATGTCCTCATTTGTTTAACTCTTTGAGGTACAGATTACTGAATTAAAACCATTGCCAAAATGATGCCATATTAAAGTAATTTATATGCAGGAAATTTCCCCCTATAATTCTGATGTAGATGAAGATCATATGTTATTAGCTATTATTATGTTCTTTAAGATTAAGATTAATTTGCTAAATAAAACATTGCAATCAAATTCCCTTCAATGGCTCATCTTTTTTCAGCCTGGACAAGCCAAAGCTTTTTATACCTGGAAATAAATGCTAAACCATGCTGGTTGCTCCAGCCAGATGGAGTTATTGGCATTAACATGGTTGAATAAACTTAGCTTAATTAAAATCAACATTTTGCCCAATCTACATTGCTTACTGCAGGTGTACTTCTTGACTTGTTTTGTAAAATTATTCAATTTGATTAAAAACAGAAAAGTGCAATACAGAAGTAACAACAGCTTTCCTTCAATAAAGTAGGAGGGATTTTCTCCTTCTGAGGTAAAAGCCATATACCATGGCCCTATCCCAGCCAGGTTCTTGTTTGCTCTCACAGTGCCTGGCCCTTCTGGAGCTGTGCTCACCAGCATTGTCCTGTGTGCTTCACAGACCTCCCTGGGCCACTGGCAGCCTTTCCATCCCAGGGCAGGCTTGGGCTGCCACTCAGGCTCAACAGCATTGCAGGGACTGCAGTTAAAACCAGGATGCAGCACAGATTTGGAAACACTCCCTTATTTCATGAACTGTCCTTGCTTTTAAAGCACAGATGAAATACCCTCAAGGGAGAGGTTTTATCTGGGGCTGCTACCAAAGGGCTTTCCTGTGCATAAGGTGGACAGGCCGATGGGCAGCTCATGTGCAATGGCATCACCAAGTGCTGTTGGTCACTGTCTGCCAACAGAGATTAAAAAATACTGCAAAAAAGATACAAAGCAAAGTGAGGTACCACCAGTACCATACTCTAGTAAAAGAAGAAAAATCTCAAAGACATTCATCCAAAGACACTCACCTGGGCAACTCAATGCCCAGGGATTATGGAGTGTGGATTATGGTGCCAGAACCATGCAGGATTCAAATGGGGCCAGGAACTGATATCTAAACAGGGACATTTTATTATTGGCCACTAAACTGAGCTTCAAAAATTGCAGAGTATATTCCTCACCCTCTGTCACATACCAAGTTTTTCAGTAAAGAAGAATTTGGTTTAGGGGCCAGTCTTCCTACTGTCATTCCTTACAGGAGTCTTTCTCCTAAAGCATAGACTGTCACTGTGTGAGTTAAAAATACTGAGAATCTGAACCCTCATGCAATGCCTATCATCTAACAGTGCTCATGCTCTACATACATATGAACTGCACGTTATCTATAATTAATGGACAAAGAAAAAGGCATTGGGAGGAAGCTGATTTCAACATCTTTTGCATTTGTGGGTTTCTGCTACAAAGAGTTTCTCCTTATCATTTCCTTGGGGTTTTTGAGCAGTAGTATCATATAATATGTCATCTGTTTACTGAGATAGGAACCAAGTGTAAATATTGAGAAATCTGATAAACAATGCTGTAATTTCAGAGCTCAGCAAATAGGCTGAACACAGCCCAGCAGCTTTCCATTGCTCTTCAGGAAAGGTTGATGTTCACCCATGGAAACTACAACATTCATACACAGGCTTAATCTGGCCATGCTGCTTAATCAAGGGAGAAGAGGGAAGAAATAACTTTTGTGTCTGAATTTATGGCTTGAATACTCAGTGAGGAATAACACTGAGCTATAACAAAACTGAGCAGTTGCAGAAGAGACTGAAACTGTTTGAATTCTTGTAGTGCCCTTTGGCCTGATGTGTTTGGACTCTTTGAGTGTCTGTGTGACTGTAATGGGATAAAAATGTCAGTGTGAGCTTCTGGATAAAAC
Source organism: Cisticola juncidis (assembly GCA_013400215.1). Taxonomy (NCBI): domain Eukaryota; kingdom Metazoa; phylum Chordata; class Aves; order Passeriformes; family Cisticolidae; genus Cisticola; species Cisticola juncidis. The sequence goes on along the minus strand of VXBR01004973.1, from coordinate 589,485 downwards.
GGCTTCAACTTCTTTCTTGTTCACTACACCCAAACATCTGCAGGGGCAGTAGAGGCAGTTTGGGGTTTGGCTCTGCCAGGTGATTTTCAGCCCAGCAAGAGGTGTTTGACTTTTAACACCATGGCAGCACTGGTGTGAACTTGAGCATCCACATTGAGTATATAACCAGCAAAACTGCAGTGCCTCAGCAGTCTGCTGACACTTCCAAAGCAGAAGAGATCCACTCTGTTTAGTCAAGGCATGCACTGTGTTCAGAGCACTTTTGAGGAGATAGTTTCACATGGCTCCTCTTTTGACATTATTCTTCACTTTTCTATATCTATTTAATGCCCCAAAGCAGCACCGTCTTTTACTGATTCATCATCCCCAGATCACATCATCTTTTTGTCATATTCATCCCTCTCTGCCTCTCCCACAGCCCACATTGAACCTGCAGGATCACCTGTACCTCTACTCTCCACCTCCCTGGTTTTCTGCTTTTGATACAGCAGTCTGGGCAAACAGAGAGGTTTGTCACTCTCACTGGTTGTGGGAGCCTACAGCTGGAACATTTATCTCTGTCTGTATATCTCATCTCCCTTATGAGTCCCATGCTGACAAGGTGACCCTGACAGCCAGCACAGAGGGGCAAAGGGACTACATGGACCTCCAGAGCAGTGGCATTTGAACTGGAACTGAAATACCAACTATGACATCCCAAAACAAGGTCATCCTGCAGTATGCACAAATAACAGGCAGTGTTCCACACCTGAGCACCCATTGCTGTTTACTTGGAAGCATCTGTCTCCCAGCAGAAAAATACGGAATGCTTGTCTTGTTCCTCCCTGTCAGGTAAAGGCTAAGTGGCATGCCTGGATAAAACCACAAAAGATTCATATGGAAATGTGGCTTTACATCACAGCTGTTTAATTACACTTTCCAAATGAAGAAAATATTTCCTCTTTTGGAGATTTATTGGTGGGTAGCATAATGAAAAATAATGTGTGTGTCATGGGGCACAAAGGAGAAGCATTTCATGAACTAGTAGTTGGGACAAGTGGAAGAAGCCCTTCCTTGACAAGAACTTTGAGTCAGTGGGTAGAAAGTGGGTCTTCCTTTTCCTGAATTAATTAGTCTGTGCTTTTGTCTCGACCCTGCTTAGCTGACAGGGAGTGACTGCCAGATGCAGTTACTCCAGAGCATATCATGGGAGCTCAAAGAGCATGAGCTCCAGCTAAGAGTCCTTTCACTGTAGTGTTGTGATGTTTTTATTACAGTTGCTGCAAGCTTCTGTTTTGCATTAACAGTCTTAAAACAGTGAGCACTCAGGGCTGAGCATCCCCATGGTGGAAGAATCCATAAATAGAGCTTCATAGGCTAAACAAGATGGTCTGTAGGGCAGAGAGCGGCATGCAGAGTTAAAAAAAAATTACCCATAAGGCTCAGAATTTTTTAGTTTTATCAGAAAAACTGAAACTCATGCAAGCAAGATGTCATCATTGTTCTGACACTATTCTATTGAGCTGGCATTAATGATAGAGCTGGCTATGTTCTTGAACGATGGCAAATGCACCATGAAAATTAAATGTGAAATACTGAAAGCAAAATAATAGTTGAGTAACATCCTACTTTTGAGAATAGTTGAGAGACATCCACTTTTAGGGTTTGGTAGCAGAAAGCATAAACTACTCTACTTATGCAAATCTGAAGTCAGTTGCAAGCTAAAAGAATTAATCAGAATGCAAAGCAGTGTAATTCTGTCCTAATTCTAGGACAAAGTATCAAACACATGTTTAAATGTCATTCTCCAGCCATTAATTATATCCCCTTAGCACAGCTCTCACAGTGAGCTGTACAATGAGGTGTCCCTCACCCTCTGGCCGGGGTGCTGTGTCCGATGGCCAGGAGCTGGGGAACTGAATCTCTTTTTGTTAGCAAAACCCAGTGGTTGTAGCAGTGGGAATACACCAAGCTGGGTTGGTTTTCTCCAAGATTTACAGATGCACAGGGTGCTGCTGATGTCTTGCATGCAGCATGTTGAAAGAAATGGGTGGGAGAAGCAGATCCAACCACAGCCAACTCCAGAGGGTTGCCCACAGCTGCAGTATTCCCTGCCCTCCAACCTTTCTAAAGAGTCCTTGGAAAAAGACTGAATTGTTGGCTGGGATTTCAGAGGACCAAGAGCCTGTCATGGAGCCAGTAAACACCTCTCTCTCCTTATTTTAAAGTAACTTACCCTGAGAAAGGAAGATTGCCCAGATCTGCTTCAATTTTCTCCTGACTGATTTGCTATGCTTTAGGAGTGAAATGCTCTCCAGTCTTGAAACTGAGCTTTTCATAATTACAAAAAATCTGTACAGTTTTTGTTCCAGATCAAGTTAGCTCATTGAGAAGTTCTGAGTGTGAATGCATTTGAAGAAGAATGGAAATAATCAGATCATGCCTTGACTCAAAAGTTCTATTTAAATGGCTATTTCAGCATAGTAAAGGGTTAAGGAACATGTGTCCACACTGTTGGAAGGCATGGAATTTGCCAGTACATGGGAGATGTAATTACTGGTGTTTGCTCTGGAATAGTAAACTCCATCCCTAATGGTCATATAAGTAATTTTTCTGCCTCCTACTTAGTCAAAATAGATGGTTTTAAATACATCACATTTAGATCTTTTATAGATTCTTAAAATTACATTATACTTTTTACTCAGCTGAATTAGAGCCTTGTGTTACATAAAAGAGATCAGAGCCATATTGATTACAAAATTACAAAACCTTTTCTACAAAAAAGTAGAAAAGGTTTTATTAAAGAGCTGAATGGGGTTTTTGTTGGCTTGCTTCACTCTGGCAAAGAGAGATTTAAATTATTCCACTTCTACAGCACTTACCCATCTCAGCAGGTGGCTCTGTACTCCCCAGCCAGTATTCTGAGAGGTTATTTGGCACTTTAGCACAGATACAAACACTACAGCTCAGATCTCTAAGGGGATATGAATTGGCATTGTGCTGAAATCTGACTTCCCTTTCAGAGTCGAGGGAGCTGTAGGGTTCATCCTGCTCATTCACTGGAGGCCATCCAAGCTGCTTCTGGTGGCTGGGTGGTTTCCTGACCCTCCTCAGAGGTCAGGTGGAGATGGTCAGGGTGATCCATGGCTCCACAATTCTGCCTGCCAGTGTTGACTCATGGATTTGTGCATGTAGGACTGAGGATCATTTTCCCCTATTCCCAAAACCCCCAGTGGGTGGGGTGAGGCTGTCACCTGCTGCAGTTCTTAACACTGAAGATGGCTCTGGCTTTACAAAACCTGGTGGCAGTATGCCCTGTCCCCAGGGAAATCACACCTACAGTGATGGGATTTTGAGCTCTGATGGGGGGATGATGAGAAAGCTGAGAGCTTATGGGTTAGGATAGAAGTGCAGACTAGTAAGGGTGACATTGTCACTGTTTGCTCCAGTTGATCAGGAGGAGGAGCTGGGTGAGGCCTTCGACAGGGACCTTGAAAGAGCCTCAAAGTCACAGGAAATGGTTCTTGGGGGGGACTTTAACTACCCTGACATCTGTTGGAAAAGAAACACAGCAAAGCACAGGAGGGTGCGGAAGGTGCGGAAGGTGCGGAAGGTGCGGAAGGACGGTGCGGAAGGAAGGAAGGTGCGGAAGGTGCGGAAGGAAGG
>VXBR01004973.1:448966-585817 GCA_013400215.1 Cisticola juncidis | reverse complement strand
GCGGAAAGAAGGAAGGTGCGGAAAGAAGTAAGGTGCGGGAGGAAGGAAGGAAGGAAGGAAGGAAGGAAGGAAGAAAGGAAGGAAGGAAGGAAGGAAGGAAGGAAGGAAGGAAGGAAGGTGCCTGCTCCTCTCTGAGGACTGTTGGAGATCTTTTCCTGTGGCACATTGCTACTGCCTGTGGACCACACACCTATGGCCTTAGTTTAGGCTTTAAACTACCCATCCCCCTAAGCCTGGAGCCTTGAGCATTGGGAGGATTGGTCTGTCAGTTGGAGATAGGAGTGACAGAAACAGCTCAGAGAGAGAGCAGCCACAAAGCTCGAGAGAAGGCTTAAGTTGATGAAGACATTGCTATTTAAAGTCAGCAGTGAAGACAATCCCTGGCAGAGGATTTATTTGAACCAGGTCAAGCTAAGATCGGGGTGAGGCAGACCAGGTACACTGCCAGCTGATGGGAATCCTTGCCCCTTAGCCCCAGCCAGCAGTGTGCTGGTATCCACCTACCACCACCTTCACCTTCATGCTTAATGACACATCTTACACTGAACAGCTCCTGCAGCCAGGAATTCATACTGTTAAAATAAAGCCATTGTCCTCTGGCCTGGCACAGACCCTTGCATTGTGAGAAAATGTCTCTGCTGCCTTGAAGCCCTCCAGGAGAGGTGTCAGGCACCTGCACTGGGTTAGACAGGATGCCTATCTTGCCCTCCATCCAGGGCCAGATGTGCTGCCCAGGCTGGAATATCACAACCAGTCATAACACCTAAAATAGCATAGCATAGCATAGAATAAAATAACCCAATAATGGAACTTCAAATAATTATTAAAATTACAGAGCTCTAAGCAGCCAGATCAAGATCCAGACTATACACACAGATTTGAACCCACAGTTAGACTTTCCATGCTAAGTGACAAACTGTTAATAGCAATTAGCAAAATCTACTTCCTGTTCAGATGAGGCAGCCAGACAGTGGCAGGGATCATTTTAAAATCCCTTAAGTCTTTGCTGTAACTCACCAGGAGCTAAGTAAGCCTTTCTCTCCACAGCAGTTTCACCTTGGAGGGAGGTTTAAGGAGAGGGCTGTAAAAGGGATCACTTCTCCCTGCCCATCCCTCAGCAGAAGCTAAACCTGAGGCTGGTTCTCAGCAGGTATCCCTCTTCCTGCTCCAAAGAGCTGAACCAATGGCACCTCTTACCAGCAAACAAAACTGCCCAGGGCAGCCTGAACTCGGGCGGTAGAGCTCTTCCTTCTTGCACAGATTTACCTTACACAATTAAAATACTGTAAAATCCCCCAAGTACTTAATAGATTATAAAAGTTCACTCATTAAGCCCAGGTGGAGTTGCTAAGCCCTTTTCAGGGATGAAAACACCATTTGCTGCATGAACCAGGAGAGCAGCGCAGTCACTGCAAGGAGAACAGTTACAAACCACACATTGACTTTTGCAGCAGGAAAACCCCAAACCCACTCTGTTTGAGGGTGAGATCTGTGATCCTCCAGAGCATGGCACATACAGTTGCAAATAAGGGGCTCAGTGCTAATGATTAGCATTTAAACAGGCTGCTGAGCAGGTTTAATACAAGGGACAGAAGAACAGAGGATGGGACTTGTGCTGCCCCCATGTCTTCATGAAGCTTAGCAGCATAGGTGCAGCTCATGAATCCACATTCTGGGGTGCTCAGGTTCATGGTCAGGCTCTTTTTGTCTCCCAGTCATGGTTGTAAATGTCTGTATTATCTCATACCCCTGGACTGCCATAGCCTACACCCCAGGGATTTCCGGAAGAGCGAGATGTCACACAGAACGGAGTTTTTAAGAAATATGAATTCCCTTAGAGATACCTGCCTACAGGATTAGAAGAACCAGCACCATTACAAGGGAAGCTCCAGGAAAGCTTAAATATGAACTGTTTTTTAAAAAAATCTGTGTTAGCATGCCACTGGGGACTTCTCACTATACTTTATAGGCATGATGGTCCCCCAGGCTTTCTGTATGGAGAGCTCCTGAAATAGCCTCAACTACTCATTTTTCTCCAGTTCCCCAGTAGAACCCATGTACATTGCCAGCTAATGCACAGCCCCTATGCTAAGAACCTGAGAGGTGACTAAATCAAGTTGCAAACAAAAAGAACTATCCTGGATGTCGTCCCAAATGCTGAGGAATTCCTAGAGGTAAGTGCAAGGCTGAACATAAGTTTAAATGTTGGAGAGGCAGAAAAACAAAAAGAAGTGAGTTGAAATAAGAGCAGGGAAGAGACAAGGAGCTCAGCAATGACTTTGCTGTGATGGATATCCAAAAAAGTCACTTCTCCACCAACTGCCCTTGAACTCTTCAGTTCTGGTCGTGAGGAGCTCTTCTTCCCCATCACCCCCCAAGCTGAGCACCAGCTGTGCCTTCCTCCTTCCTCTGACAGCAGGGTGGTTTAATTTTACACTGAGGAGTCAGATATGGATTATGAGCTCCTGGCTGAGCATTTCCCCGTGGAGCCAAGCCGAGCAGCTGGTTCAGAGGAGTAGGAAGTGGTGTGGGTGGACGTCTGAGGTGTGGCTGTCATCGGGTGACATGGCTAATAATAAGAAGAGTCCTCCCCTTCTGATTCTCCCAGCAAATTTTGGCTCTCCCAGGCCTCCCACACACGTCTGATGGAACTGGCAGCCACAGCTCAGGATGCCACACAGCAGTGCTGCCTGCCACCCCTGAGCCAGGCCAGGGGCTGCAGCTCACAGGGTGCTGCTGTTGTGGTGAGCTGGTCCACGAGCCTGCACAGCACTCCCCTCTCAAAGAGACAAAAATGAGCAAGAGCAGCTGGCTATGATATTGCATGGCCAAACTGTTATAAGACTGAAGGAAACTCAGTTTCATGTCCCCGTGGTACCTGTTCCAGAACAAGTATTGAAGCTCAGCAGTCTGCCCATCAGGCTCGTGCTGCCCATCCAATGCAGTAGCCCTGCTCACCTGCAGCAGGGACACAGACACAAGTCTGCCACCTCTCCAGGCAGAACTTCAATCCGTCCCTGGTGTTAAAATGCCAGCTGGATGGAAAGGCTGAAAGCCCATTTCCCAAGAAAATCTCCAGCACCAGCTTATGGACAAGCAAGGTAGAGGAAATGTTTTCTGATGCTCCAACTGAACCTGTGCCCTGTGGTGAAGAAACCCACACAAAGGTTTCCCTCCCTCATCACTGCATTGCACTTCCTCCTGGAGTCCTGCAAGCCTTGCCTCCATCTCACTGGGAGGCAGGTCCTGACCTGAAGAGAGATAATGTGCTCCCTCCCTGTCCCACTGATGGGGCTGAAGGTGTGAGAAAATGCATGGAAGTGGCTGCAGCTCCGGGCCAGGGAATGAGACAAGCTGCTGGGGTGGGAATGCAAGAGAAAGCAGGAGAAACACACAAAAGGCTGGTCTGTCCCAAGGAAGAGCAAAGGTTGGTATCAAAGTCCAAGGCTGTTGCTGCTTGTGAAGTCATTCAGGGGGACACCATTCCTCCACCACGCCCTGTGGGAAGCAGGGTGGGACCCACCAGTGTCTGGGTGGATCATTACTTCTCACTGCATGTGTGGTTCACAGGCTTCTGTGCCAAAATATCACCCCTGTGCCACATTCCTTCTCCTGGCCCTGCCAGCATTTGCACTACATTGCAACCTCCTTCAAATGTGTGTACAATGGGAACAATGGACACAGCACAGGGCAGGTGTGAAATGCAGGTCCAAGGTCTGCTGCTCATTTTTGGGAAGGAGGGGAGTGTGTGGGACAGAAAGCAGAGGAGCAGCAGGACAGGTGCCTCACTCGCAGCAGCACCAACATGGAACAGGGGCAGGAAAGCCAAATTAGCATGTTCATTTCTCTCTCCCCTGGCTGCATTTTACCACTGTCTATATTTGAAAATAACCAATGTAATGTTAAAAATAAAATGTGCTTCAGAAGAGAAATTTAAGGTATATAAAGCAATTTTTACATTGGTATTAGGCTGTGTTGTCTCTCCTTTGTGTATCAATTGCCAAGAAGTATCAATATAAGGCTGTAATTTATATAGCAACATATTCAAAGTTCATGCATCTTTTACTGCTAAGGGAGGCTTAAAATTTCAGGATCAACTTGTACTACCTTTAAACTGGAAGAGAGCTCCATTCTAGAAACAAGTCTCCATTATAGGACAAACCCATCAAAACCTACTGCATGCCTGATTTCTTGAAGTAGTAGAATGCATGTAACCCAGCACAGCAATGGAGACTCCTCTGCTGTAAGAGGACAAAGCAGCAACAAAATATGCAAACCAAAAATATACTGATATTCCAACACAAGCCACACACCCTCTCTTGTTTTATCAAGCTTCATTGTCTTCAGAAATATTCCCTTTAAAAAGACATTAGTTGTATTTCTGGGTTATATTTTTAGAATGTGAAAGGAGAAATCCCTGCTTGAGTCATCAGTCCAGACTGCAGGATGAAAACAGGATGGCAAATTTAAGGCATGAGATCCCATGCCAACCCCAAATTCAGTATCAAATATCTGATCATTTAGTATCTAAATGATCAGGTATTTGATGTGCTTTGTTGTTTAAACATTACCAAAGCAGGAGCTGCTCACTAGAGGATCATGTGGCATCATATGCTCCCCTGTCACCCCATTTCAAGCTGACAAGCCATATCAGCTCAGTCTGTCCTCCCAGAGATGTCCCCAACACAAGTACCTCTGACTCCACAAACATCTGATACAAACTCATGCATGGACCAGAGGGCTTGAGACACACCTGGTGTGAAGGTCAGCCCTTGCACCCTCTCCCCTGCCATCTGCTCTGGACCTGCCTCGCTGCCAGGCACTCCAGTTCTGCTTGTGGTTGGGTCTAATCAAGATAATGAAGCCATTTATGTGATTAGTGTCCCCCTTGCTAATTGTGATTTCATCTCTCTCACGCACAGCACTAAAGAGCACTGCAGGACACCATGGGGACCCAGTGTCTGAGCTGGGTGCTCAGACTGGTACTGGAGGCTCATGTGGGCAGAGCTGTGGCTTCAGTCACCACTCAGCCATGGGACCCATGACTGTGATGGCTCAGAGGAGTCAGGCATGCTGCCTTGTCCCAAGGGTGTCACCTTCCCCAGCAGCACTGAAAATAGGGACTGTTTAAACCATGGGGAAAGAGGAAGCTTAGAACACTTACTGTGAAAAACAGAGTAGGCTGCTCTGCATAGCTCTGTCCAGGGGTTCACGTGGACCTGCAGAGCACTAGTACAGAGTGACACTGGCTGGTGCTTTGAGCGGGCTTGTGATGGCCAGGAGATGACCCAGATGTCATAATATATTGTGAGCTATGCAGACATAAACAACAGAAGTATTTTAAAAGGTTTTCTCAATGAAGGTTTAGAGTAGTGTTCTTAGAAGAAGAACACTATTTACAACACTTGGCCATTTTTAATTCATATTATTAGTATTAACAAACACTAAGGTTTAGAAGGATTAATTTTAAAAGGAAAAGACACTATTTTTTCCATCTAGTCATATTTTTTTTTATTTACACAGCCAAAGTACTTTAGTCTTTGGTTCATAAAACACAAAGGTCTTTAACTTAAACTGTGAGATCATCCCTGCAAGTGTTCAAAAGGCCCGTGGATGTGGCTCGTAGGGATATGGTTTAGTGGTGACATGGTGATGTGAGGTTAGTGGCTGATGACCTTAGAGGTCTTCTCTGACCTTAATGATTCTATGTGTACCTTTAACAATTCCTGATACTGTTATATCCCTGCTTTATGCAAGGCTGGGGGAAGCCATGGATGACTGAGGGGGTGGGAGGGGGCTGTCTTGTTTGGGGGCTGAGTCCCACTGCCCCACTGAGTGACACAGGGGACACATTGTGGCTGGTGCTAACAGAGGAGGAGAGGGGCAGCTGCCTTGCAGCATGCACATGCACACCTCTCTTTCACACTGCCTTCTGTGTCTGTGCTGAGCCAGGACATCTGGAGTGGTAAGCAGCCAAAATCCCAACTGAAGCCTTTCTGAGCCAAAGGATGCTGCCTCCCAAAGCAGGGAGAAGGCCAGCCTATGGCTGAGGGCTGGAGGGAAGCAATGGGCAGTTCTCAAAATGTGTCAGAGGAGGGGCATGTTCGGAGAGCTATTTGCTCTCCTCATTGGTATTAACACTGTGTCTAGGGGAATTATGCACTGTTTTAAGTGATCTATTGACACAAAAGGCCAGTTTGTGTGGACTTAGCCATTAGCATCACATCCACTCTAACACCTGCCCTTAAACATAAGAAAAAAGATAATTTCAGGTAAGGGGTCCAAAAGTGTTGGTCAATCGCAGAATCACAGAATCATTAGGTTGGAAGAGACTTCCAGGGTTGTCAAGTCCAACCCAACCCTAACCTCAACTAAACCATGGCACCAAGGGCCAATACAACAGGGAGTGCTCTCTTCTGTCCATATCCCAGCACTTTCCTGTCCTAAGCTGGTTACAGATGTCAGAAAAAAGGTTGCTCAGAAGGTTTTCAGTTGCGAGGAAGAAGCGTTTTGGATGACTGAGAGGAGCTTCTTCCAGCACAAACAACACGTAAGTGCTTGTAACAAAATGGAACCAGAGAGTGATGGTGGGAGAAAGGGTGGGAGGAAATCCTGCTGGGGCAGGCACGGATGTTTTGACAGCATGAGAGAGATGATGCCAGGGAAAGGAATGGAATAGCACTGTAGGAGAGGAGGGGAGCTGATGGTAGGGTGGATTGAGAGAGCTGGCATGTTCAGAACAGCAAGCTAGGAAAACAATCTTCTTAGCAGGATCTGGATGGATATATTGGTAGGGAAATAACCTTGCAATAATTGCAACATGTGAAAATCTGGATAAGACTATTAGGATGGAGATTAGTCAGACAGAAATGTGGAAAATTTGCACTGAAATAAACTGCAAGATGTGGGTATTTCCTGGATATGAGGACCTTTAGAAACAGTCAACATGAGGATGCTGCTCAGACTGAAAGTGCAAGGATGAAGATGTATGCCCAGTACCTGAGGGAGATGTAGTTTAAGGGGAAGACCAAAATCTCTGTTTTAGGCATCCTGAAATTGTGTTGCTGGCAAGAGTAGAGATACTACTACTACTAGATCAAGTAGATTTGAAACAGAAATGCAGCTTTGTATATATCAGCTGTGGAAAAAAACTTCCTGGGGTCAAATTTGTACAAGAGATATCACTCAGCACTAATTTCTGGGGTCATTGTATCTCCACCAACCACACAGGGAAAAGGCCACCTTAAAACCAGACTCACCCTTGCAGATACCAGCCAGACTCACCATACCCTGAGTACCCAAATGCACCATGCCAAGGAAGCCAGTCTGTGTCAGTCACACATCAGAAGCAAGGACACAACCATTCCTGTAATTCCCAGGGACACTCCTCTAAATACCACAGACAGAGATGTGAGTCTGGGGAGAGGAAAGCTCAAGAAGCCAATATTGGTATTGTGTCACCATCAGGAGGAAGCAAGCTCCTTTTCCAAGGAAATGAAGGCTCTATTCCACCTCCATGAGAACAAAGGGAAATGGGAGTCAAATCTAATGGTACAGACAACTCAGAAGATCCTGATGTAGGGAAAACCCTACAGTAGAATCAGAGGCAGTGAAAATTCTGAGCGCCTGCAGAAAAATAAGACCTTCTGCACTCTCCACACTTTCCACTGAGATGCATTTCTCTCTAGTCTAGGCTCTGGCCACATTTTTAATTCACAAAATGAGATGCAGACTGAATGCATTATTTCTTGGGGTTGCAAGTAGGCAATTATCCCTATGCACCACAAGTGAAAAGAGGCTTTTTTTTGGCACTTTCCAACCACAATCCCATATTCTCACTGGCTAATGAAAATAGCCTCAATAACACATTCTGATTTACCAATAACTGACTTACTGGGCTGGGCTGGCTCCAACCATACTTGTTCTCCAGTAGCTGCAAGACAACACACTGCCTTCCTCCACTTATACATAAGCTTTACACAGATTGCTGTGGCTGGTTCTTCTCACCAAGGACAGGCACAGGAGAGTCAATAAATGAACCTCAGCAAGCCCATTTGGAGAGTTACATAGAGAAAGGTTTTGGGAAGATGGCTAGAAAAGTAAAATGGTCCAGAGCATGGCAGAAATGTCTTTACAGGTGAGACTTCTACACATTCTGTCTTCAGATTCAGATGGTGCAGGATAAGGCCAGACAGATCTAACAGATGTAAATCTGTTTGCCAAGAGAGAGTGGTGATATGGCCCCAGGACTGATGGCTGGTTTTGCACAGAAATACTTGGTGACACATCTGGTATTCATAGCAGGAACCACCTACTTTCAAGCCTGCCAAAACCAATATGATTGCTTCACTCAGTGTCAGCTGTTCTCCTATACACAGTCATTCACATGGTTTCCTAGAAGATGAACAAGCCTGTCTCCCTTCCACACAGCTCTGGGACAATTTGTGTTTCAAAGAAGCCAGACAAAATGCACCAAAACCAAAGAGCATAAATACATTTGGAGCACAAACCTCTTTTGCTGTGGCTTCAATGGCTTACCTGTGCACTGACATGCACAGTGCACAGCCCTCTCGTTTTGTCCACACCAGGCACAGACTCGTGGGCAGACTCTGGGAAGCTGTGGTGTGCTCTTCCCCCGAGTCACTAAGCTGGAAATCCTTGAATGGCAAGCACAAGTGATTCAGAGCAATACCTGAAACATTTCAGTCCCATATGTGAAAGGCCAAGATCAGTCTGCTGTATTCCCACCAAAGCTGCTCAGAAAGTGGAGTAGCTTGTGATACAAAATAATTAATCTAGTCAGCAGAAATTCATAAACCTCCTCTCAAAACCTGTATTACAAGAGTTATCCTGCAAACCTTGACTAACTGCAGAGTGCTTTCCTAGGTGCTATCATACTAATACTTTACAACTTCTATTTATTGTGAGGTTTGCATCATTGTTCCAGAAAAATATCAATCTATAGCACAACATGCAAGGAATGTTTTAAAAAAATCATTACAAAGTCTCATTCAGCAGAGTTCAACCTGACAGGAATTTTGGATGAGGTATTTCAGCTAGATAGTATTTTTGTACATTTGACCATCCATTATAATTGTTCATCAACATTTTTATCTATTTGTCCCTCACTTTGCCATTTTGGTAATTTTACAGGATATACAAAAAGGTCTTTAAGACATGTATTAATACCAAATATTGGCAAATTTCTTCATAATAACTAAATACTGCAGGGGTGTTGCACCACATCCTTGGAGTGGTGGTGCCTGTGATTGCTTCCTGAATACACACTACATTTCAAAGGAGTTCTGCATTTCCAGAACTGTTCTAATCAAGCATACAAGGCCACCAGCTGGGAAGGGTACAGTGACAAGAGGTTCTCTACTGCAGCAGGAGAAGGATATACAGGTTGCAGAAATGTAACTAATTTTTAATTTCATAATTTTCAAATCTTTTTTCAACAGTTCCAGTTCCTTCACTCACATACACTGCCCCTGCCTCACCCATATGTACCTCCATCCTATCCAATGATAAATGGTAAAGAAAATACTTTTGTTTAATGAAGTATTTTGTTTCTGGTCTTACAGAGATGTTTTTAATGTGCTCCCACACAAAGTTCAATATTTTATCAGCAATGTTTTATCTGGCACAGGAAATTCAGGCAAATGTCTTGGAGGCATCATGGAGCCTCCATAACTGATATTGGATAGCTGAAGTTGGGAGAAGAATATCATTATTGAGTAGGAAACCCTCTTGTATCATCTTATGTGCCTAACTCGGCTTGAATATTCACAACTGATTTCTCTTTTCCAAGTAATCATATATTTTATCAGTCTTCATCATGACTGCACAATTATCTACATTTTAAAAAATTAACTGAGTGTCACAGCACATTTCCAGCTATTTGGACATATTCGTGAGACTCCTCCTGAAGGCCCAGAGTTGGGCTGGGGAGCTGACACCAATCCCTCTGAAAGATTGCCCGAGTACATTTGATGTTGTTAACACTGCCCAGAATTCTCATTATGAGGTGCCACAAGGAGACGTTTAGAAGAATGGCAGCACTTGTCCATTTGGGCTGCAGATTCCTTTTCCAGCTATTAAAGGCTGATTTTTTTCCCTTTTTTTTTAATAAACCCAAGCTATTCTTGCAGTTTTGATATAAACAACAAAATGACAAAACTGTTTTCCTGCATTAAAATTTCAAATATTTTCTCCCATAAGACTATTAACCCTCCTGCCCATCTGGCTGGAGATGTAACCCATCTGGAGGTGCCAGCACCAACCCCATAAACTCTGGGTTGAGTCCCACCTATGCAGAGCTCCGAATCCAGGCTGCCTTGGACAGCATTCTTAGGAAAAGCTGCAGGGTCCCAACAGCTGAAGTTTTTCTGTGAGCCTGTCCTAGCTGGGTGGATGCCTGCTCCTGTCTGCCTCCCATCCCATCCAGATGCAGATGTTGGTGACCTCTCTGGGAGCACTTCCACAAGTACAGAGAAAACCAGGAACGGCCAAGCCCCTTGGAATCAAGCCCTGAAAACAGGAGCTGGGAGTCTCTTTGCCATGTCTGCTCCTGAAGGATGGACCTGTGTGGCTGCAGTTGAGGAGGAGCAAGTGCCAGGGCTGGTGAATGAGGGCCAGACAGAGGGAGTGGCAGAAGGAGCAGGAGGGGGAGCGAACCATTGGCAGCAGGGGGTGAAAGGGGATCCTGGAGCATCTGGGCAGAGGGATGCAGGAAAATGGATGGAGGTGGGGACCATAAATGAGAGGAGCAGGCTGAAGAGGAAGTCTAGGAGTCAGAGAGGTGTGGGGGGGAGGGGCAGGTTGAGAAGGAAGGACCACCATGGGGAAAGCAGGCTTGGATTGAAGAGTGGAATGTAGTGGATAGGAAGGAGTGGACATGGTCTGAGAACTCACTGAAGCTGGTGGAAAGATTCCCCTTTGGAAGAGACTAAAGAAAAAATGGTCTCTGTGAAGGAATGCAGGATCTCCAAAATACTGAAGTACAAGCAAGAAGCCTATCTAAAGCCATAGCTCCTGACAAAAAAATCATCCAAATATATAGTGAAAGAGAAGGATATCAAGGAGTTAAAGCTCCTGAAATGCAACGCCTAGATTTTCCTTGTGTCATTAAAGAGAAATTTCCCCTGCCAAGCAGAAGAAAGGAGGGCACTGATTGCACTGATCCAGTGCTCCTCATCTGCCTGCCCAGGAGATAGGGAGAAGACACCATTTGAGAGAAGGGTATTGAAAGCATAACTGCAGATGCACTGAGGCAGACTTAAGGGAGGGAGAGTGATGGGAGTGTGGCACAGCCCTGGCACAGGCAGGAGCTCTGAGCTAGCACTCAGCCAGGCACAGCTCCTCACCTGCCCCAGTGCTGCTTGTTCCCTGCAGATCTCCAATGATTGAGGGTTCCTGGGTTTCTGTGGGCACCTCCCGTGAAGTGAAAGCTCCTGCCAAATTTAGCCCTTTCCTGGTTACCAAAATCAGATTGTTGCCAGGCCCTACATCCTCAAAACCCAGGCTTGAATAGCTCCAGAGCCCTGGAGATGTGTGGGTTAAGACAAACCTCCTCACATGCAGCATGCCATGCATGGGAAAACTGCAGCTGCAAATGGAGACTGTGGTCCCCAGAACTTCTGCTCTCCAGTCCTGTTTCTTCCCACAGTGCCAGTTCAAAACTGACTGTTACATTTCAAACATGAAGAAGATGAAGTGCTTATTTTTAAAAAATACTTTCTGAGATCACAGCACAATTCCTTCATGCTTGGTATACCAACACTCAGCTCTGGTTTATTCAGCTGTATTTGATGGTTGTAATAAAGTTTTTTTGTAAATTAACATCTGGCTCATGTTAACTCCTCCCCAAACTCTCCAAAAGGAAGGGGGGTATTACTTCTCCAAGATATCACAGATCTGATGCTGTTTACCTGTCCCCTGAACAATATCCATGCCTTGTAACTCCACCTGATACAGCTTCGTGTGCCCAGTTTGTCACCAGGCTGTTTGTGTCCTTTCCCATCAGCTTGTTCTCCAAGACAATTATAAAATGTCAGACCTCTCAGGATACTGCTCCCTCAGTCTCGCACTATCCCTCATCCTTGCTGGTTTAAAGCCTGGTTACAGTTCCCATATATTAAATTATTTCCTAGGAGTTAAAGCTTTCTTAAGAGGTAGTCAGAAAATCCTATTAACCATGTCTGTGGCAATCAAAATTCCAGTCAGGGAAAGTGAAACATAATTACTCATTTTCATCAGACAAGCTGCTGCCCTGCACCTGAGTTTATTAACCAGCCAGCATATCTGACCAGGGCATGGAAAAAACTCCTACCAGATGTCAAATGGGAGAAAGTGGAAATGTGCCCAGCTCATCCTCAACTTTCTAGAACTCTTCCCTGTCCCTGCTCAGCCTTTCACAACCAATTTAACACATGCTGTCCCACAGGGCATTGGGAGGTGCAGGTTGCATGTGCAGCAGGACAAGGGTTTTTAGCAATAAGCTCCTCTTTTCTGGCCTCAGAAGGGGCTGGCAGTGCTGTGCTCTTCATCAGACAAAGTCCACCTCCCTGGTGCTGGTAAAGCAGAGGGGCAGGAGCCTGGCCTGTGATACCACAGGACACTTTGAAAACTGTGTGCAGCCCTGCATTTAGTATCATCCTTGTCTGTTGCTGTGTAGGAATTTAAAAGAAACACAAGGCAAAAGATTCAGGGTAAAAACCTGGCCATTTAGGTCAGTATTTTACCTCAGGTACATGATTAGCTGCCTTTTTTTTTTTCTATTTTTTTTTCTTTTTTTTCTTTTTTTTCCCCAGCTTTTGCTTTTTATCTTTTTAAAAGAGCTAAATCTCACCCCTGATAAATATTCATATTTTCTTCACTACTAGAAATGATCCTGAGGCTCAAACTTTGCATCTTATTAGCTGAAAACTGTTAGTTTTAGTGTAGTTAATAACCATAACTGGGCTAATGGAGCATGTATCTAAAATACTTATTGCTCTCTCTTGGAAATAAAAAGGCCATTTTGGAAGTATAAATGTATTTTGATTTATCAGGAAAGGCTTCTTAAAGCATTTCCTGGATAATGGCTGGCTGCAGAGGAGGCTTTAAACTGCCCACACAAATGTGTCTTGGTGTCAGAATCCAGAATGAGAGAGAAACAGAACAAACACAGAAATTGACTGGTAAATATCTTTAAGATGACTGGCACACTGTTATGAACTTATGAGAAATAAATCAGAACATTTTAAATAATCAACCAGAATTCAAGGACTTCTTAGAAAAACAGAGGCACACTAAGGCTCGGATATTCATTCACTCAGCCACTACCTCAATTGAATGAGTGAAGATATTTGGATTTAATTTTTGTTACTGCTAATATGATATAATTACCCACTGAAATTCACTTATCTGAAGTCATTGTTTGTCATGGATTCACAGAGTGATTTTCTTCTTTAGAAATGGAAACTGTCAACCAGTCAGACAATAACAGAGATAAAGAGCACATGACCAAAAAAGAGAAGCACAGAAAAAAAAAAAATCAGTAACAAAAGCCCTCCTATTTGCCAAAAGCCTTCCTACCTGCTGTTATCAAAACCCTGGGTCCTAAGATTTTGTTTAGCAGCACAATGGATTAATTACAAATGGCTTTGGTAGCACGTACATTATTCACATTATCAGGCATTGGATGAGAATTAAAAAAACACTGCTAAATTAATTTCCTTCCCAAAATGAAATGAGAAGTTTCTCAGGGGACCAGGTGATACAGAGAATTAACAGAGTTTTGAATAAAGGAGAAAACAGAGCTGGAAAACAGAAAAATCAAAGGGGTCAAAGTATTCATCTGCTGCCTTAATATAAGTATGAAACCAAGGAGCTGTGACAGTGGACACACAAAGCATTGCACAGGGCTCATGGGTGTCTGTTTAACACAGGGAGAGCAGTCCTGGTTGGGAATGGTTACTCTGGGCAGAGCCAGGTTTGGTCCAGAGCCAGGGCTGGTGCTTAGGAGAGGGAATGAGGAGATGAACAGGCAGTATCTGGGTTAACTTGTGCCTGTTTTAGGCTGCACCCTTCCCCACATTCCCTAGTGCTACCATCCATGGCAAGCCAAGCAGAAGGGATTGCTTCCATCCCCCAGAACACGTCCCATCCCACCAGGCTCATGTCCATTCCACAGGGGGCTTCTAGGGTGGGTGAAACTCACTGCATAAAGGCCTGTCTGATAAGTCAGAGACAGTAGAGATCTTATGGATCTCTTACCAGATCCCTAAGAGTCAACTGTGTTGGTTTTGAGCCCATGATGACAAGGCAAAGAAAATCCGTGTTCTTTCCCACCTTATATGCAGCTGCAGGAAAAAGTAAATACACCTTGTGCTTATGGGATCTCTCAAAGGAACTGGCTTTTCTTAGAATGGGGGAAGCCATTCATATCAGATGCAAAAGGAGAAGCAAACTTCAGCCTTGGCATGCAGAGCCACCCTTTACCAACGCCCCTCTCTGAAGTGAGAATACACCCCAGAACCTGCTTTTGGTGTTGGTCCCTTGCAAGGACAAGAATGTCCCTACTCTCTGTGTTCCTCCTACAGGAGTCTCTGTGTGGCCTCTTGCCCTCTTTTTGACCACAAACAGTTTGAACACAAGATGCATCATTGATCTAATGCCCTGGTGCTTTCTGGTGATATCAAGAACAACCACAGAGAGGTTGGGGAACCTTCACCCCCAAGACTGGGGCCCTGCCGTTCCCTTTCACACACGTGGTGGCTGTGTTATGTACATTCTGTGTTTGCCACTATTCCTGTATGCTGAGGCCTAGGGAATGCACATGCCATCAGGGAAACTGGAAATCCCCTTTGACCCTCAGCCAGGACAGGTTTCCAACATTTTGTGTTGTCTCCTGGGTACCCTAGATGGGAATCCCATTTTCCGAGCACTCCTGCTCAGCTCCCCCCTGGAGGCAAAGCCTGGGAGAAGCTGGCTTGATGGGAGAGCCAGAACCCTCTGGGGGTGCAGGACCTGCTCTCTTGTCTGTCAAGCAAACTGAGAACAAATGAGGTAAAGGATGAGGCCTTTTGCAATTAGAAAATGAGAGAAGGGGAAGAACTAGCATTCCCACCATACTGATTTCCCACGGGCCTTACAAGCCAGACTAATTCTTTTCTAGATTTTTGGCTTCTCTAGCCCATTCTGCTGCACTGAGTTTATAGCTTAGACTCTGTGCTTCACAGGTAAGGGGAAACAAGCCCTGAGCAAGGGAACAGAGGGAATGGTAGTCAGAATTTGCATGTTTGCCTACCTCAAAGGCACCCTTAAGAATTTCTACATGAATATCCACACCTAAATATTTTTTTGTCTCCTGCATCCATTGTTCTCTCTTGGGTATTTATTTATGTAAGAAGGATGACAATATTTTAAAAAGAACTAATTGGCTCAGACACAACTGGATGCTGAATGAGGAAGGGCACTCAGCTTGATACATCAAAATGCTTCTGCTTTCTTTATGTTTCTTTTGTTGCATAAAATATGCACAAAATCGGTCAGAAAAGAAGCAGGATCTTACAAACAACTCAAGAAGTTTCCACAGTCACAAAGACTAAATATTTAACTGATTTGTTGTTTATGCAAGAGGTGAGCACACACCCCAGCTCTGCTCACCTGAGAAGGAATGCACTGGGGTGTACTGCTGATGCCAGATGACACCTGGCATGGAGACTTGCCCAGCTGCCACCCATGGCTCAGGGCAACCAATCTTTCACTCCAGCCTGGAAGAAAAAGAATGATCTGCTTTTACATGGAAAAAGGCAGAAGTCTTTAAATGTTACTGACAGACATTTTTTTCAACACCACCCACATTGCCTTCATTTCTTGGTAAGTCTCAAAGTAAGAGCCACACCAAACCAAAGTTTAAGAATCCAATTTTGGATTTTCTAAAGCCTCTTCCCTCACTGCAGTATTTGTGGGCACTTTGCTGAAGAGTATTTGCTTCAAAATGTGCTTCAGTTGTTCCTTAAGGGGGTAAGAGCCATCCCTCAAATGTACTGCTGAACTTTCACAAAAAATGCAGTTTTCTATTAAAAAAACCCCAAACCTGATGTAGCTGGAGAGTTTGTTGGGTGAGAAAACTCAGTGTTGGTCACAGCTGGCCTTTGGCTTGAGCCTGCTCCACACCCTCCACTGCTCTGCAAGCACAAGGGGCTCCATTCACTGCCCACGTAATGTCACTGATGTCAGATAAATCAGCTCAGCTTCTTCTAAAAAGAGCATTAACCATTTTTCACCTTGCAATTCCAAGGGAAAGAAAGGAAAAAATGTATTGGGCTCCAGACACCACACACAACTCAGTCTCACATTGTCTGGAAACAATACAAAATTCATATGCAAAGCATAAGGAGGACAAAAAGGGCCCTGCCAACCCCTATGAACTCGCGGCAGCGGGTTCCCCTCTGAGCCCATATAAACACCATATGCACTGCGGGCTCTGAGAAATCCTGGGGACAGCTATGGCTGGGTAAGAACTGCTGGGCCAGAAGATAATCCAGGAGAGAGTGAGGCAAGCTGGTGTGCCAGACAAAGGCCAGCACAGTCCTCACAACAATCCACCACATGGCACAGTGTGCACTGTGAAGAGCTTTGCTGAGCTGCTGAAGGCAAAACAGACAAAAGATTAATTGAGCCCTAAATAATAGCTCTCAGCAGAGAGCCAAATATCTGTGCCTTGAAGAGCAACGCACTTGAGTGTGTCAGATCCCTGACAAACGCCAGTAATGCCCAAAGAAGCAGGAGGTGAGCAGAATTTGCTACCCTTTAGGAGCAAAAATTGGTATTTAAGCAGTATGGTTTAAAAGGTATGTACTCAAAAAAAGAGATGGTACCTATGGTGTGCATTTAGTATCTAAGTATGTGTTGTACTCAGTAGCAGAGCCAAAACCCAAACAAAGCTACCCCTCAAGGCTCTGAGCTGGTCCCTGTCAGGTTTAGCTTTGCCAGGACAGTGTGCAGGACCTGGAGAAGCTGGTGTGAGAGCCTATCCCTACCAGAAGCATACCTTGTGCTTAACATCTCACAGCTCATGGGCTGCAAAGGTAGAAGGAATCATTTCTGCTGCTGCAGAGACATTATTTCAGACCTCTCCGTGGGTCTGGTACTTTGTCTTGAAGAGCTACACTACTAAGACTCTTAGACTGTGATCTAATTCCTGAATGTATTAAAAGCAGGACTAACCTGTAGCATGGGCAAACAGGAGGAAAAACTCTAAGGAAAGACTGAATTAAGGCCCTCCTACCGAAATTCTACATCTCTGTTGTGGGACACAGAATGAGCAAAACTAACCCATACATAACCTGCCTTTCTGGACAACTTGCCATGTACTTCACCTGAATTTGCAAGCTTTGCCAGCAGTGCTCCTCATCCTGAGTCACCAGCAGAGCTTCCCTGCTGTGTCTGTGTGTCACAACTCCTCACTCCCCCAGACCTTTTCCAGCTAGACCTCTTAGATGCACGAGATTTACATTTTGCTAGGGACCCACTGTGCTTACACTTTCCAAGTGGATTATAAGTTTAAGGCAGGTTGTAGGGAAACTCAAGTGTCGGAGAGATTTAAGAGCTAAATATCCCAGTGGGCAGTGGAGAGCACTTTGCAGTCAATCAGTGCTGACCAAAGCCTTCCCTCTGAAGATGACACATTTGGCTTTTGGTTGTGGTCCAATGTGAAGTACTGAACTGTCAACTTTCTAAACTGAGAGTTTTTGAACCCCTGATCTTCTCCTACAAATATAGCTTGCTTTTTAAGTGCGACTGAGATAAAAAAGAAGAAGCTTTAGAATCTTGCATTGGCAGTTTTATAGGTAAGAAAGTCTCCAAAAATGCATGGTTTCCTCAGCTGAAGAGTTCTCAGCTGATTTTGATGAAATTTACTCTTATTCAGCATGAACTCAGCACATCTCTCTTCCACTCCCGAAAAAAAGAGTCAATAAAATATTTTAAAATTTTCTGCTGTGACCAGAGAATGAAAATACATAATCTTCTGATGTTTGTTGGTCAAATTATACAGAGTTTGTAGTAGAATAATTCCTTAAATTTGAGGATAATTTTGCAAGCTTATATTGAGAAAACATAAGACTGAGGGTAGATCTACAAATCTGTCCATGCTAAAATGAGATCCCAGAGAATTTGCAGCGCCTTTTCCATAAATCTGAGTCACAACGAGCAAACCTGTGACACTGCTTTCTTTGAAGTATTGTTTTATTAAAACAAACAATGAAAATCCATGTGCTTCCTTCTATGATGAATTATTCAGCTCCTGCAGAAAAAGGGACAAAAGTAGGAAAGAAGAAAAAAGCTGGGAAGCACATAAATATCACTCACAAAATGCAAGAATAAATCTCATAACTGTTGGAATTTCTGTGGAAATATATTTTAATGTTCTTTTCAACACAGGAAGCGTGACCTCTGTTCACATGGAATGAGTGTGCATAAAAGAGATAGGAAAGGTTCTTGTGCAGCTGCAGTGCAGCAAGCTGCAGCCATCCATCATGCAGTTGCTGCCCAGGGGGAACTGCCCTTTTACCCTAATTGTGTGCAGGGTAGTGCAGCTGTCATGTGTGACTCTGATAGTTGTGTCTGCAGTTGTGCCCACATTTAGTATACAGACTCCTGTAAATGGACCTCTGGTCCTTGTTTCTCTGATCTGCTCTCTTTTAACAAAGTACAGTGGATCTGCAAGAGGGGAACTGTGCTCTCAAATTACACCCAGACATGGTTCATCTTGTGCACCATCAGAAGAAAAAAAAATCTAAACGGATATTAAATCCTGTGAAGTTAAACACCTTTTGTTTTCAGCAGTTGACAAATGAAACAGAGACATTTATATTTTAAATTGCTGATACAGATGACTTGGATGATTTCTCCTCAGCTGTAATGTCCCAAATAATTTTTTTCTAATGATCATCACTTTAAAGGACAGCATTATACGCCTCCCTTGGTACAAATAGATCTTATGTAGAGGTTGATGCTTTCTTTTTACTATTATTACCAAGTTTAATTCAAACATAGTAGGAACACAGTAGGAAAATGCACTACTTTAAAAACAACTGCTGTTGCAGAGCAAAATAAGAGATGCAGCTTATCTTTTGATTAAAGCAGATGAGAAAGAGCAGTCAGTATATGAACATTAATATGCATGAAGCTGGATGGAGTGTCTGTAGATGACAGCTGTATTCTGTTCACGAGGCACTGCTGGATGGGAGAGTTTTGCAGTGGTGTAAGCAAAGCCCTGAGGCTCGGTGGTGGTGGGGACACACTTGGTCCTGCCTGTATGACCAATGCTGCTCTGGAGCAGCTGCCTGGCAAGAGAAATGGGGCTGGAGGTGTACTGAGCTCACATGCACCACAGTTAGTTATCCCTGCCCCTTCCTATGGAGTAGAGGCACAGACAGAGTGCCTCTGCTCACAGACATCATGTTCTAAGCTCCCAAGGGCAGAAGGCTGCTGGACTGCTGGGTGCTTGGCACCAGCACGTGCAGTCCACCTGCAGCCTGTCCCTCCATTTTCAGCTTAAGAAGTGAAGTCAGACATGAAAATGTTGGTCAGACATGAAATTCAACTGTTAGTGGCTTTAGAAACAATATTTTCCTAGTCTGTCAGAATTGCTTGGTCCTAACTAAAACCCACAAAAAAAAAATCCCCCCAAATTATGTGTCTTGGTGTGATGCAGGAGGAGTTCAGAGGGAGAGGAGCCTCCCAGTTCTTGCCCGAAGCTGGCCTGGCCTCTGACACTCTGGACTGAAAACATGGCAAGAGGCCAAATGGTATTTTGTGAAAACATGCAAGTCCTTGGGAGATGAGATAAACAATCTTTTATCATAGATTCAAAACCAGCTTCCCTGGAGAAGTGGCAAAGAAAGTCCTCATTTTGAAGAGGGGGTATAAAAGAGAACTTCGTGGAGGTCTGTGTCAGTCACATTGATGAGAGGAAGATAAATATAGCTGCAGAAATGGCTGCTGTACTCCAGCCCATCAGATTGGCTGTGGAAACTCTGCACAGCCTCCCTTCCATCGTCTCAGAGATGATGTTTACAAGGAATAAAATACATAATTAGGCAAGCAGTTGGCAAAAGACATAATTTATCATATTAACCAATTAAGCAGCACTGGACCGATTTGGCTGCAGCTCTGAAAAATCCGCATAATGAAACAGTGGCACTTGACATTAAAGCTGAACTTTCCTTAGGTCTAATTTTGACTGCCATTCATAGAGACAAAGTTTTTTGGACCAGTGGAGCTGGGAATGTGGGCAGCACGAAGGCAGGCCCTGACTGTTTGTCTCCACAAGCTGCCGTGGCTGCAGCAGGGCTGTGCCGGCCTGGAGCAAGCGCCAGGGCACCAGCGAGGGCTGTGAGCAGGGCAAAGCAGCCTGTGCTGTGCTGTGCTGTGCTTGGAGAGCTGTGCCACCAGCATGACTGGGATTGAGGGACTGGCGAGGTCCCTGTGCAATCACCACTTCCCTGCTATGGGGCATCCCCTCCTGGGTCACTCCTGCAGGCCTCTCACAAGCCTCTCTGCACACAGGGTGCTGGTGTGGATACTCCTGGGGTTTGACTTCGTGGCAGTGCAGGGAAGAGAGAGGGGTGGACCGTGCTCTCTGCTGGCCCAGCAGCTCTGGTGGGCTGGATTAGCTCTGGCTCAGCAACAGCCACCCCAAAACTGCACAGCCCTTCTTTATCTGCACACACAGCTACAGGGCCATCATGTTTCTATCTACAGAGGCAAACTGATCCCACCTTAAATGGGCCTGAAACCATCCTCTCCTTGTTTAGGGAGAGAGAAGGATACTAGCTAGGACAATGACACATCCAAAGCACCATAGTAATGCATTTGTTGTTTGCTTTCAATTTTTGTTTTTTCAGTGAACACCAACATTTAACTCTAATGGAGTATTTTACATCTCTCCATGATCCTTCATGAGCAGAGAGAAAGAAATCAAAGCACAACCACAAAGATGCATGCCCATCATTCGTGAACTTAGGAGTGCTGCCAATGACTTCCCTTTTAAAAGATACTATCTTTGATGTCTGACATCTTCTAGTTTAAAAAATTATCCATTAAATGTAACTTCCTTTCCACCTGTGCTGTTTAATTCCATCCAGTTTAGCTGACTGAAGCAGGTAAGTTAGTTTTGCTCTCTGCCTCCCCACACCAACACAGTTCTTTGTTAATAGTCTCCAGTGTTGCAAGCTAAATGTTCAAATAAACTGTCCATGCCTGAAATAGTAAAATGTTTGAGAAGTCTTCTGTAGACAAGAGAGCATGAAAACCTTTATAAAAACAAAATGTATCATTATTTTAATCAATAACTAGCTAGTAATGGCAGGAATTTTTAAAAACCAGTGTTTGTTTCAAGAGTCTGACTTGAGATGCTGTAATGGGTTTTCAATTACAGGAGCTTTCTATTGGGTTTAACTCCACAGTCACTCTTCACATTCCCTGGTCATTACTCCTGAGATGAAATGCTGAGGAGATGGGGGATCCCCTGTGTTTTGCCTGCAGCAAGTACCCATTATCAGTTCTTCTCTTATCCCTACATACACAGCCAGAAAGGACTTTTTGTGCTGTCAGCAATCTGCACATCAAAACATGCTCAGTGCAGAACGAGAGTTAATGAGCTGCCTCCTTTGTGCAATTTTATCAGAGATCAACAGACCTGGGTATATGAAAGGGCTTTATGCAACTGAAGGCAGCAATGGAAAAATTCAGATTTTGTGAAACATCATGAAATTGGTTTTGTAAGCAACACTTCCACTGCTTTGGTTTTCTCTTTCAGCCCTTTCAGGGTTGTGTAGCCAACATAAAACCTCTATTTTTATTTTCATTTCTACTTTTTTCCCCTTAGAAAAGGAATAAGATGAAGACCACTCCAGAAAAACATAACCTGCTGCTATCATATTTACCTACAAATTCCTTCTCAAAGCTCGCCTTGTTGAATGTTTCCAAAACATGGCATATCTAGTCACTGATAGACCTAAAGTAAACTTGCTACTTGTTATTCCTGGTGTTTTGAACCTGTTGTGACTACTATTTCCAGGATAGATATAGCTCTGCTGCCCAGCATGCCAGATGTCTGACCAACAGGCTGTTTCTCAGGGTGGAAGTGCCATTGCCTATGGAAATGCAGTGAGCTGACCACCCTGGGACTGCCTAACCCATGTCTTAAAACTACACCTTGCACTATTTTGCTTCTCTGTGCATCCAGGTATGTTTCTCATGTGTCCCTTTCCTTGAGTGCTCAAGGAGAAGAAGAAGAGGGATGGATGGAGGGGGGATGCTCCCAATGTTCACCCAGTGATGCTGGGTGCTGGCAGGGCTCCTGGGAGCCATCAGAGCCAAGGCTGTGTTCACACTATGGAGCATGCTGGAAAAAGCCATGAAAGGGAGAAATGTCCCACTGGAGCCTCAAAATCCAACTGATTTTATTGTAGCAAATGTTATTTTTGTTTTAAAAAAAGGAAATAAAATAATGATTCTGAAATATTTCTATAGCTCTGAGACAGTTCAAAGGATCTTCTCATAACAAATCTGATGCAGTGTTCACAAAAATGCTGATTTATAGGGTAAGAGGTTATGTCAGCTAGCTTGGAGCACTTAGATCTCCACGCATCCATTTATTACAGGAAATAGAAATCAAGGCTCCACCTGAGAAGAAACCATGTTTCTGCACTTACTTGATCATAAAAGACTGAAAAAACATCTCTTCTTTGGAAAAAATGACCTCATTTTGTTCCTTGTGTCTTACAAATTGACTCCTTCTTACAGCAGGTCTAGAATCTGACGAAGACCGACTTCTTGTAACTGTGAGAAACCCTTTCCTCCATGTGTCTCCTTGCAGTAGGCAAATCTGTTGCCTGAGATATGAGACTAAATAAAAGCTCTAGGCTGGTGCCACTGTAAGGATGTGCAGTTTATGGCATGGATGTTTTTATGCCTTGGCTTTCTATGCCAGCTTCTGGAATGTAAGATGCACAAAAAGGAGGAATTTGTCCACTAGCAGAGGGTCCCAAAAAGCAGTTGCAAAGCCTTCAGACATCCTGATGCTTGTCTACATCTAGTCAACACAGTGAGCTATATCTGTACACATCTATCTCCCTGTCATTTCCTGAACATATGTAACCCTGCAGGCAAACCTACAGCATGCTGTGGCCAAAAGATGAGGTTATCATCTGCAAACCCACGTTCAAGAGCACTGTGAGAACTCTGGTCTCTCAGAGACACAGGCAAATGCCCACTGCTTGCAATTAAAGTAATTTTCCTCAAGACCATCTCCAAAAACTTACCCCTGAAATAAAAACCCAACTCGTCGTCCCATAAATGCCTCCTAGGCTCAAATGGGTCTTTCACACCTGTTGGTGTGGCTGGTGTAACTGCAGGGATTTATGCAGGGTAAGCCACAGATCTGAATCAATTCCCCTCTCGTTCCTAACAGGACTAACCCACCTTTCACTGCACACACAGCCAATGCCTCTGCTCCTCTGTGCTGTCAGTCTACATTTCACTGGAGTTTATCACAGCACTAAGATTACAAAACCCTGCAGCTCCATGATGTTGTACCAGGATCCCCCCGCCCTGCACAACAGTTCCATTTCCTTTGTTTTCTCTCATTCTAACCTTTGCTTCTATTTTGCTCTTTCTTAAGGGATCTCTACCCTTTCATATTTTCTGCCCTAACCAACCTGAATGTCACTGCAGCTTTCCCACCCATCCTAGTGCGTATGCTGGAGATGTGGTTTAGGGATCTTACTTGGGAAAACACTCAACTGAACCTGTGTATGTTTTCCACACTCATGGGAGCCCCTTTCATCCTAATGCCTCACCATCATGAGCAGTTAATTAGGATCTCTGTGTATCTAAAAGGTGGAAATCTCCTTTTCTTGAAGAGTGGCAGAACGTGTGTCCCTTATGTCAGTTCCCTGCCATGGTCCTTGTCCATTTGCAGATTTTTGGCTCTGTGCTCCCCACATGTTACTGATTAACTCTGCTGTTACACCCAAGCTAACAACTGCACTGTTAATGCTGAGATCTTGTGGGTTTGAGCAGTGAACCAGGATGCACCAGTAAATATATTCGCTAACCAAGCCTTCTTAGTTATTTGTTTAAAATCAGAAAATCAGACACATAATAAAGTAGTTAATTAACATTTGAAACATATTTTTACCTCCATCTGGCCCGAGGATTAGCCAATAAGTGGGGCCTTGCCAGGTTGTTTCCAGTACAATACAACGGATGATACACCAGTCATATCCTTGGTGCAGCAATGTTTATTTATGGTGTGAGACATACACAGAGCCCTGTTTCCCTGAACACAGAGGGCAAACAAACAGGAGCAGGTTCCTTGCTCAGCAGCCCCAGCCTGCCTTTCCAGGGAGCCTAGAAGAAGCTCTGTGTCTTGGCTTGCTCCCAGAGGCTGCTCCTGGATCTCTTAGTGCAGCCTTTCAGTGACTCCATAACAAATACATTCCTCTGGAAAGTTGGAGAGCTATTTTTAACCCCCTCACACACAGCTGTAATCAATCCATGGCCTGGCCCCGCGTTTGCCAGCACCTCTGGGGAAACCCTCCACCCACACAGCTTGGCTTGGGCTCAAGCCTCATAGGCATGGCCGGGTGCTGTGCTCTGATTACACAGAGCTGTGTTAATTGTGCCTATTACTTACCCACGTGTGTGCTGGGATAAATCCTTGTGGGGCTCTCAGCAGCACAAGAGATGAAGGATGTGATGGACACCTTGCAGCAGGAGGTGCAGACAAGGCACCAGACCTCACACTCTCAGGTGGGTCTGTCCTCCCATAAGGAGCACATGAGGACAGCTCAAGAATTCACAGCTGATCTCCTGAAGTTCATATCCATATTCAGTTCTGTGGCATCTGGGTCATCACACTGGTGGCCCAGCAGCTGCAGACAGCCAAGCAGGGCTTGCTTTCTGCCCCTCCTACTTACATGTACTTACATGTGCCTTGATCCTTGGCCCTGCACTTACTTGCACTGCTCTGCAGACCCCTTGTATCACCCTTCAGGGCTGTCTAGACAGGAACACATCTCTTTAGAGTCAGATGAACCTGTGCTTGGTTTTATTTCTGCAAGTCATGCAATAAGAAAGTCAACTGCAGCCTTTTCTTTGCTATTTTTAATGTTTACCAGAGCAAATTAATACTTTGAAACAACTTCATAGTCAAAAGTCCTGAAGGTCCCTGAGAAGACAAAGCATTCAAGAAAACAACAAAGATTTTGGAGTCAGGATAAATCAGTAAGAAGACACTAGGAGACCACTGTAGACCTGCCTGGGGAAACTGCATCTCCCACAGAGGAAGAAGGTGTGCAGGGGCTGGAGCACTCCTCCATCTGCATTCCAGAGGAAAGCATTAAAGTCACTGATCTTTCCACTGACTACAACAGAAATATCTGAACATAAGCATTTATGGAAGAAATCATGTCTGCTCCTTTGGCATGGAGCAAAGCTACAAAAGAGAACTCAGTCCAGAACAGGCAATAACACAGCTGCTTAAGGTGCTCATGCTTGGTACATTAAACCAGGAGTCCAAAACTCTTATTTTAGGTCTCCTTCAGAAGGAAATCCTTGTGTCTTCATCAGAGAGGGCAAAAAATCGGCACCATGACTGCAGTAGGGCAGATGCCAGTTCCTCCCCAGCAGGCATTTCTCCCTCCTGCCCCACAGCCTCTCATTCCCACCCCACGGTGCAGCAGAGCAGGGCTGCCCCTCCAGGGCTGGCCCTGGGCACAGCCCAGTCCAGAGCCAGCCTGAGCAGACCCGTGGGGGCCACAGCAGTGCAGGAAAGAGGAAGGCAAGGAATGAAGCCACCATCCCTTCCTGGGAAGCTTTCATGAGCAATTGGTCACTGTGGGGGCACACCACGGGCAGAACTGGCAGCACCAGAGGCCCAGCTACATCCAAACTAAAATAAAGGCAAATTCTGTTCCTTTAACACCCAGGAGAAGTGAAATCATACAGTCTCCCTGCCATCCTGCTCCCCTCCAGACAGTCCTGCTGGTCCCCCAGCCCTGCAATGGGAGCTGTGAAGGGGCTGCTGGAGCAAAGGCAACTTGCACCCAATCCTGGAGATACCCTACCTCTCTTTCCAAGCAGAAATCCCACTGATTAGGCAGAGGGTCGGCTGCTCACTGAGTGGCTCCTAGAGTATTTTCAGCCCCCAAACACACACACTGCCTTTAGAAAGGGGGAAGAGGATGGTGGACTCCCTGCTGCTCCGTGACAGGGTGGACTGTGCTCCCCCTCAGCACCAGCTGCACTCAGGCAGGCTATTAATTAATTTTATAGGCCTTTAAAATTTGTTATGAAGCAGAAAATGGTTTTCAGGGAAAAGCAAACACACCCTGTGCTTTCTTCCCAATTAAAGCTGGTGAGCTACACTGGCTCAGCCAAGACATAACAAAACAATGAAAACAAGGCAAAAGGTTTCAAAGTGCAAGTGGTTGAATCAACAAAGAAGTGTTTTCCCACATAACAGAAGAAAAATAATTAAATATAGTGTTGCTCTTCAGAGCTATAGAAGGAAATGAATGTCTACAAAAGGAGATGTGGCAATGGTAAAATACAAACCCACAAGCAACAGAACATCCAGGGTCTAAGAGAAGGACACACTGACTACAAAATCAAACTTCTCTGCAGCAAAGACCATTATGAGGCAATTGCCAAAAATAGCCAAACTCCATATTTTAATACTAAACAGGTATGTTCAGGGGCAACGGAAATTTTTCTAGTGCAGTGTCTGTACACATAAGAATAACTCTTGCCTGCAGTAGCAGGAAGCTTCATGAAGGATTTGATAAATAAAACTGTACAAAAATAAAGCCAAACGAAAACATCAGTGAAAAGATCCCAGTGCAAGAGACCCCAAATTATGCAACTTCATGACAAGTGCAAGAGAAGAGCCAAGTTATGAGACTGAGTGATTTAAAGTCAAAAGTACCCCTAAGGACAGATCCCAGGGGCAATGTGGAGTTTGATGATCTTGCTGGGTCTAAGACAGGAACTGAAATTTCAGCAGAGATAAGGCTGGCCTGTGCAATGTCCAGCACTGGAATAACCCGAGGTTTCCATTCAAAATTGCCAAAGCCCCAGAGAGGAAGACATTTTCACCACTGTATGCTGGGGTGTTTCACAGTCCTCCCTCTGATTTTGCACAGATGGAAACTGGAGGGAAGCCAAGAGAGCTGCAGCAATAGAAGAGAGACCATTTTCCCCATTGCCACTGACCAGAGTCACCGCTCTTACCAAAGCTCAGTTTCTTCCAGTGCAAAATGACAAGAAAATCCTTTCTGACTCAGGATCCCACAAGGAATAAAGATCATAGGTGACCAGAGCCAGGGACTCAGGTCAGAGATGAAATCATCCTCTAAAAAATGCAAACATTCAAGGGCTCCTCTTTTAGGCAGCCACCTACAAAAAGCAATTGGAGTGTGCTGCAGAGCAACCCTGTGTCCTGTCAGAGCCAAATGCTGGAATGCACAGGAGGGAGGGGAGCGATGTCTGAGGGGCAGCGGCAGCAACTGTGGGTTGTGAGCCTGCTCACATCCAGCACGGACACAGAGAGGATTGCAAAGGCTGAGTTTGAAAAGAGGGAGCTGGTGCTATATAAATGTCATGTTTTACAGCAGCACAAGATTCCTTGGCACCAGGGCCTTGCCTTGCCAGCCTTGGGCAGGAGCTCTGGGAGCACAGAGCGAGCAGAAGCTGCAGCTCTGCATGAGGAACATCTTGCTCATAAAGACCAATTGTGAGGAAATGCAAATCCAGACAGGCTCTCTGCGGGAGAAACTTAAGAATATTGACTTTTTAATTGATTTTTTATTATGTGGCATTCCTAGAGATGTGACTTTTATCTTGGCCCAGCAAGTTAAACAGATTATTTTTGGGTGATTCAACCACCAAAGCCACGTGGCTCTAATACCTCCCACGCTTTTTAACATTCAGTCTTTGGTTTCTCACCAATATTTACATCAATAATACAATGTGGAAAACTCAAAGTACTCCTGTGCCTTCCTCTGCCAAAAAAGACAAGGAAGCCCTATTCCTCCAGCCAGAGAGGTGATGGGAGGAAGGCAGGTGAGGATGAGGAACAGGCAGATACCAAGATGAATATCAGCAGTGCAAGTTCCAGGAGCACCGTGTGGGGTTGGACATGGTTGAGTCAGGCACATGCAGAGCTCTTCACACACCCACTTCAAATTCTGCAGGGACACTGTCAGGGGTGGGTCACATGTACCTGCTGGGAAAAGTTACAATCTCTGCAAGGTTTGCAAGTGACTATGTGTGAATAGTCTTGGAGAGCCAACAGACCATCCCTAAAGCTCCAGCACATCAAAGAGAAAATACATCTTTTTAATTAACCCTCCTCCTAGAATATTGATCTGCACTGAACTGATTCCCCTAGACCTCCATTAATAATTGCTAATGCTTAGAATAAATGAATAAAACCAAAGAGGCTGTTTGTCTTCTTCCTTCTCTCTTTTAGGGGTCATTCCTTCTTTCTATCACCCCCAGCTATTTTTTCCTGTGTATCAAATAATTTTACCATGCTGAAGTTGTTTCAGTGCAGATGCTTTGCCTCCTACTGCTTTGCCTCCATCACGCAGCTCTGTGACCACAGCCATGGCAATGAAATAAACCTCAGCAACATCTCTGCAGAGCAGCATTTGGAAGCTTTTAAAGAGCAGCAGTGCCTGTGGCAGAGCAGCCTTTCCCACTGCCACTGACAGATGGAGATGGAATAGGCTTTCTTAGTCTCTTTTTAGGGAACTGGTGCGATGGCAACAACAATCTGCAGACCAAATTGCAAGAGTCTCCCCCAGTTTATGTCTCAGCTCCCATCAGGCAAACCTCTCCTGAAGGAAGAGCTTAGTCCAGCCCCAGACACCCACGTGCAGGTGCCCTGCTGAGACCTATTTTCCCCTGTCCTTACCATTTGGCTCATTTCCCATACTGGTCTAGTCACTCCTTCGTGGCATCTTATCCCAGCAACAGCCCCGGCCAGTGCATTTTTCTAGGTAAATTTATCCCTGCCAATATCCATCCCTCGAATATCAACTCTTATCCTGCCTGAAAGGAGGTGTGGAAGCCTTGAAAACAAACACCAGAGAAGGAGCTGTGCCAAGGCCACACACAAAGGAAAGTGACTTCTTTCTTCTCCATTTCAGTCAAAGTCAGAGTTACTGTCTGTGATAGCAGAAGACATTTCAGGCAAAAATGGGATTTGTTAAAATTTATGAACATCTCTATGTGTCCTTTTATTTCCACTAATAGCTCATTTTCCTTGTAACCTTACTATACTCTTGGTGTTTGCTGTATCTGCAGACAATTCTTCACTGGATGAGCCGAACATGTTTGGCTGTGAATATACAACCCCTTAGCATCCCCAAATATTTTCTCATATTCTGATACAAAGTGAACACAAGAGTTTTCACATATATATACATGGTGTGATTCCCAGAGGGGTCCTGTGCAGGGCTAGGCATTGTACTGTGATAGTCCTTGTGGGTCCTTTCCAACTCTTTATTTCCTATGATTCCATTATTATTTTATATATGTTTATTATCTTTGATTCAAGACATATATATAAAATTTGTTTTACAGTTTTCTTTTTTACTGCTTGCCTTTGTAAAAGAAAAAGTTAACAGTCCCCCTGGGCTCATTGTTGCCCATCCCTTATTTGTTTTCAAGAAGGGCTGAGCAGACTTGAGCACTGTCAGGCAGCTGCAGCACACTGCCAGGTGAGTGCCCATGTTCCTCCTTTCCTTTTCTATCTGCAGAAGTGCTGGTTGCCTTTTAAATTGCTACTGCATTGTGAAGCAAAGCTCGTCCTGAGCCACACAGAGGGATGGCCAGAGATTTGTCCTCCCCAGCACACCTCTCCCCAGCAATACCTACAATTTAGACTTTAGAAATGGATGCAAGTATTTCACATTTATTCCCTAAATAGGGCAAGCAGGGATTGTCTGTCCTTTCTTCAACTCAGCAGTAAGCCACTTTAGTACATTTACTGACAGCTAAAAATAGACTGTCCATGCCTCTGCTTCCTCCACTGAGTCACCAGCACTTTTCTGCCCAATCCCAGTTGTGCAGCAGATGGTTGGGCTCCAGTTCAGAAGGTGCAGGGCGTGCAGCTCCAAGCACTGGCACAGTCACAGACCTGATCCATTGCCTTACAAGGGTGTGCTTCATGGAAATGACAGGCAGCACTCTAACCAGGAGATAGGCAGCATCAGGGAACACCCACGTGGCTCCTTTTACCTGCAGGGCAGGTAAAAGAAACTCATCTCTGCAATGAAGCAGAGCCTGAAGTGGGAGAAAGTCTGCAGTCCCAAGGAAGGGAGGAATTCCCAGGAAGCAGAGAGGGCACATCCTGGGCTTAGCCTGGGGACTCCTGCTGGAATGCAGCTTTTGGGCAAGGCAGCTGTAAGTAAACACAGCCAGTGCTTTCCAAAGAGCTGAGCAAACAGAGCACTCTGCAAAATTTTGTCCCAGCGCTGCAAGAAGCCAGAAATGTGGCTAAACTCCCTCATCTAAGTGGCTGTCTCTCCGCAGCCAGCAGCCCTAGCTGTGGGAAGGGTGACTAGAGGGATAAATGCTGTTAAAATCACACAGTGTCTCAACCAAATCTCTCACCTGCCACCCCTCAGCTGCCCTTAGCTTTGCTGAATTGTTGGTACACCTGGGTTGGGGCAAAATGAGGTGCTGGCATGGTTTGGTGCCCAGCATCAGCTCCTGATGCCCTGCACAGCCCTTCACCAGCTCCAGGGATTTCCACAGGATGTGCAAACCCCAGAAAGTCCCCAGGCAGCACTCTGCTTTCCTTCAAACAGCTGACAAGCCTAAACAATGTCCCTTGTCCATCCACTGCACCAGCACAGACTGATTGCTGGCCCTCTCTGGGAAACTGAGGTAGGGACTGTTCTTGGGCAGTGAGGCGGTGATGAGGCCCTGGTGCCATACACACATCCCTAACATGTTAGACACAAATGTCTAACGACCTTCTTTAAAACAAAATTTAATTAGATTTCTCGGATGAGACAGCATGTTTTACTGTCTGAAATGGGAGACAGGATTTCTGTCTTCCTTTTCAGGATTATCCAAAATGAGTAATTTTCCCAACTTCCTCTTGGCTTGAGAATAATTATTATATTTTTTATTTAAAGTCTCTTCAGATTTTTGTTGTTGTTTGGCCTTTCTGGCTTGTTTTTTTTAATTAAAAGTAATTTCAAAGTAAAAATGCTTTCATTTTTTTTTTTAAAAACCCCCATTTTAAATATTCCAGGCTGGTCTCAGTTTGACAGCAAGAAAGTGGGTGTGGGGATGTCACAACAGTTATTTATGTGGGTAACGTTGTTGCTAACTGTTTCTTCTGGAATTTTCTATAAATCAGTTAGCCATAAGTTGCTATTTTCATATGGTGTTACCTTATTTAAAAGAAGAATGAGTTCAGAAAAGCGAGACCTGGGCTGCCACTGGTGTGGAATAGGAGTGGGAACACACACTGGGTGCAGCATTTCCTGCAGGCTGGAGCAGAGATGGAGCACCCAAGTGTCCCAGGACATGACAGGGAACACTGACCCCACAGGATCGTGCACCAAACAGCAGTCCAGCTTCACCAGGGTACAAATGGGTTGTTTTTCAGGGCCACAGGATGGGGGAGCATGGAGGAAGCCGTGTCCTGAGGGCAGAAAGCATCTAAGGTAATTACTTGTCTGACATGGTGCTGTAAAATCTGGAATAAGTGGGTACCAAAAAAGTTTCTTCCACAGGATGGAGCAAGGGGTCAGACCTGCAGCCTTGCTCCAGCCTGTGCACTAAAAGTGATTCCCCAGCCACTCACTTTGATTCTCTTACCACCTGCAGCCTCGCAGGGAGAAGCAGATTTTGAGAAGACACAGGATTTCAGAAGGAAATCTGATTTCCCTCGAGTTTACCTCTTCTCCCTGCTGGCTCTACTTGTCTTTTTGGCAGCCACCAGCAGCTCCCATACATGCAGTGCACTCCCCTCATTTCCCAGCTGTACCAGGAGCTGCTGTAGTAGGAGGTTCAAATAATTGTTTTTGCAAGAGCTGCTTTCTGTAGATCCTTTTGAAGGTGGTGCTGATTATTTCCTCACAAGCAAGTAAAGCACCATGTAATTATTGCAAATGTCACCTGGTGATAAATCGCTTCCAGTCAATCATCTCAGCCTGAAGATAACTGCTGAAGCTCTTTGCCAGTGCAACAAGTAGAACAGAAGTAATGAGAGGTCTCACATCTCTCCTGTCAAGGCTTGTATTTCCATGCCAACACAATAAATTGGTTAAATAATATTCATGAGAAACCAGTTCATGGACTGACTGCTCAGTAGGATCTGTGTGCTGTGGATCCTGCAGGATCCTGCTCTTGCTGTGGTCGCTCACACAAGACAGAGCAGGTTGTGGCTTTCTAATTCAAAGTGCAAATGGATCCTGTACTGCCTCACAACTGTTGCAGAGTGGGTGACTCAGTGACAAGACATAAATCTGGCTCTGCCAGGACAGTCAGGCACAGGAATGCCACTGGTCCCAGCCTTGTCTGCACTGTTAGAATCCTAAGCCAAAAGCAGGTAGTATATGGCATTATATAATGACGGTGTGGAACACTTTCTGCAGGAGAGCTCTGGTTCTACTTAAACTTCATTTGTGATTATCACTTTCTGGGACAAAATATTTCACATTTAGTTATTGCTTGAAGATGTGATTGCCTTTTTTAAGACAAAGCTTAAAAGCAAAGGTGATTCAATAACATTGACTGCAATAATGTGTTTATTGGAGGCCTCGTGGAGGCTTCAAATATATATATATATATATATATATATATGCTATGCTTAGCTATTTCAAGCATCTTGGAAAAACAGGATCTTGTTTTATCTTAAACAATCACTTGTTATTGAAAAGAATTCTTGGAAATGAGCACTTAGCACACCACAATTATGAGCACTGATCTAAACCTCTCAACAGATCAATCTCTGGTTCTAAAGGCAGCTGTTCAGATGTGCCTGAAACATGGTGCAAGCCTCATACTTAACTGGGCAGAGAGGAGACCAAACTCCATTCACAGGCAACTGTCAAGCATCTATCAGGGAAGAAATGCAGAGCAGAAATACATGAAGCAAATTTACCTGCTTGTAAGTGTGCCTTGTCAGAATTACTGACAAAAGTAAAAAGGACACAGTTGACTAGAGAAAAAAAATATTAATAGCATCTTAATCTACCAAAAGGTTGAAGAAAAAACCTTTAAGGGCTTCACAGGGATGAAACAGAGGAAAGAGCACTGGTGCTGTACTGTGCCGTTCAGCTTAAGGCACACACCCAAAAATGGGCTACTGCCATAACTCCCATGCACCANATAAATTCATTTTGGCATTAGCAGCAATCTAAAAAACAAAAGGGAAGTTCTCTCTTACCAGAGCTTTGAATAAAGACGTTTACATGAAGAGCAAGGAGCGTTTTGCAGAAATGCTGGAGGAAAATTAGTTTGTACAGTTTTTGTCTCCCTAAGTCTAAGCAGTGTTCTGGTCCATTACTGAAGTTGTCAAGGAAAACGACATCCACAGATATTAGAAAATACAGTCCCAAGCACCAATCTCACACAGCAGAACAGCATCAGAAATACATGCCCTGGCACCCACATGCTGACTTATGGCCAGGCTGGTGTTCTCTGCAAATTGCTTTAATGTGAATTCCATCTTCATCAACAATTTTAATAAGGATATGAGAACAAAATCAGATGTGTATAAAGAAGCACCATCCATTGGACAACTCAATGACCATGGAAATCTCCTTGTCAGAACAAATATACTGGAAATCAATAAAGATATTTTACCTACAGGAAAAAGGTACAGGACGTGTGATCCAGCTGCTTTGAAGTCACAGATTTGTGACCTGGTTTGTCACAAAACATAGAATAACCAAAGAAATCATTAAGGAAGTTCTCTGGTATTTTCTAGCTGGCACAGAATAGGCAATGGATCAGAGTTTGAGCACAGAGTTAAATCCAGCCTTGCCCAGAAGCTGTCTCACTCACAGGTCAGTATGTACAT
Organism: Cisticola juncidis; assembly: GCA_013400215.1. NCBI lineage: Eukaryota > Metazoa > Chordata > Aves > Passeriformes > Cisticolidae > Cisticola > Cisticola juncidis. The sequence goes on along the minus strand of VXBR01004973.1, from coordinate 551,703 downwards.
CACTTGGAACGTGCAGGGTTCCTAATGGCATGGAGCTGAGATGCAGTAGGAGGTCTTGCTCTGACTGCAGCATCCTTGAGAAATATTTCTCATGTCCTGCAGAACCTCCTGTTTGTTCCCATTCCCCATGGCCTGGAAGAGGACAGTCATGTCTGTGGGGGCTGGTGCTGCTGGGTGCACAGCCTGGCTGGGACACAGCCATTCCCAGGGGGATGCTCAGGGACCCTTGCAGTGAGAAAGCTCAGCCTCAGCCCCATCTGTCCATATCAGAAAACCATTTCTGAATACTCCACATTTTGTTCTGACCCAAGGACTCTTTGGTAAGTGACTGTTCATGACACATCCTGCAATACCATACAAAACTCCTGACACCAGCTACTGATGTGACCTAAAGCTGGTGCTGGGTTTCCCTGTGGAGGGTAGAAGGTGCTGGCCAGGTGGGAAGAGGGATCCCCTCTCCCCCAGCACTGATGTGTCTCTTTCCCTTCCAGCATCCATCTACCTCAGGAGATGAAGCAGCATGGTGATGGGTGCCTGGGGCTCAGACAGACTATTTTTAGATCAAAGGAAGCCAGATGCTCATCAGATTGAAGGCAATTTCACCTCTGCAAGATGCAATTTCAGTGTTGGAAATTATGAGAGTTTAACAGAGCCCTTGAGGATTTCAGCATTTATCTGAAAATTATTTGGCAAGTCTTGAAGCAACAACATTATTGTCTCAATGTATCCCAAGCTCTGACAAGATAAAACCTTAGCAAAATTTCTTATTTTTAGAGGAGTGTCCAGTACTTGGTCATATTGACCTGTACCATATTTGCCATTTCTGCTTAAAAATGGAGACTATTGCTTTCACTTGATCTGTTTTCCAAAATGAGTTCTTGATACTGATCTTCCTGCTGAATCAGGAACCATGCTGTGCATGCTAAATCACCCAAAACAAAATAGTCCTTAACAGATAAATTGTGTGTTTTCAAATAATTCTCTCAACAATATCTAAGCTAGTTTGTGTTTGTTTTTGACTGGGTAGCGTTTTTTCTCTATTAACAATCTGATAACTGTGTAACTGAAGAAATAATCCACAGACACGTAAATCCTCAGCAGAGGATCCAGTGTACATTACTCTGGTAGATGTAATAAATCTCATTTAAGAGCTTCAGAGCTCAACAAGGCTTTTAAATGGCCAGGAGAGAGCTACCAGTTGCTACTGCACTCACTGCTCTTTTCTCTCCTGGAACAGACAGAAGCCTAAAGATGTCATCAGACATGAAATCTGGTTTTCATCTCAGCCGTATTCTGGCCTCACTATATACATTCTTCTTCAGATTAGGTTTTTTGCAAGTATCATTTTTGGCCTCTGGGATTTAATTCATAGCTGCAAATTCTCACTGGCACCCACAAGTCAGACCAACATCTAAATTATTTTTAACTCTGCCATTAAAAAAATCCTATAATAATATATGAGTTTTTTTGAGAATATAGTTTGTCCCAGAGCATTTCAGATTTGTTTTTAAGATGAGTTTTTTTTCTTCTGAGGTGACAGGCATAAAGACTTCACCTTGCTAGCAACAAGCTTTTCAATTACATGCTTTTTATTTCTTTTCAGACAGAAGCGAGCAGACTGGAAGACAGAAGTGAGCCCACTGTAAGATGGAAATGAAAAATACTGCAGGCAGCTGGAAGAAAAACAAAATCAAAAGGTCATCTTCCCCTTTGCCTGCTCACATCACACCACAGGTTACTGTAACTCTGTACTCAAAACTAGAAAATACTCCATCTCCCCACCTTGTCCCTCAGTGCCCCAAAGGTGTTAACCCAACCCTAACCTCAACAGACCCCTGCAAACACAAGTGCAGAGGTGTGCTCAGAAAGAGATCTTACAAAGGCTCACTGGAAAATCCTGTCAGGATTTGTCTCTTACACATATTAAGGATCTGGGGATCTCACCTAGCCACCATTTGTTGCTAATGTGTTTCCAGGAACACTCCCAATCCCACTGGTGGCAGAAACCACTGAGTACCCATCCCAGTTCTCAGTCATACAACTTTGGCCAGCTCAAATTTCCCAAGCTGGGAGACTGGTAAAATGTCTCTGGGGCCAAAAGAAAGCAGTGTAAAGAGCCTGTGACCTGAGCTGGAAAGGCAGTGGGGCCCAGGGGTGTGTGCTAGCTCTTCTAGTCATCAGCTGCTAACAGAAAATGTCCCGGTTCTGAGGATAATGCTCTAGATGAGCTACATTTTGTCAGTCTCAGTAAGACAGTACTGTGGAGGGCATAGAGGAAACAGGTCTCTGTGGACAGTTTCAAAGAAGCAGTAGTTTCTGCAGTGGCAGAGCACAGAGGAGATGCAAGTTTACCTCCAGAGAGGGCACTGGGCACCTCAAAGGCAGCTCAGCTGCAGGGTTTGGCCACCAGAGCAGTAATACAGCAGAGGCAGGATAGGAGAGAATGCCAGGGAAGGAGCTGAAGTCCCTGGGTTTGTTATTTTGTGTCTCCTCAGCTCTCATTGTCATTATGTGAATGTGGTGGTGATTGAAACCTCCCCCAGTCGCAGCAGACCCTGTAAATAGCACAGCCTGGGTGAGAAGGGTCCCTGAGGCCCAGAAGTGAAGCAATTCAGAAACTGAATCAAAGCAAAAGTTTCTACCCAGATTCCAGAGTCAGTGATGCGTGACCCACCGCCAGCCCACCAACAGAATGACCAAAATATAGCAAAGAAATTGTGTCTGGAAAGTGATCTCAGCACCTCTATCAGAGCACAGTCAAGCAATCAATGAGCTTCTTTGTTTCTTACCATCCCCCAGCAGGTTTTGGACCCAAAACTGGAGATCACAATGATGTTAAAGAGCAAGTGGGAGGGAGTGTTGAGGCAGGTGATGATGCCTCAGCTCTGATGTGTGGTCAGCATTAGGAGAAATGGCAGGCTTGTACCAGTAATTCTCCAGGATCTCTTAGAAAAAATTCATTGATCAGGAAAGTTTTCTGCATCAAAGGGTCATTCTGCAGAAGTAGAAACAAGTTAGAAATTGTAAGGAAAAAAAAAACCAAAAAAATACCAACAGATGTGTTTTAATTAATACAGATTATTTTCCCTAAATGGAGTCCTTCTAGCAAGAAAAGACCCTTCTATCCTTCCTACCTATTTCACCTACCTAGCACATTCTGTAATTTACCATGCAGCTTTAGGGAATGTTCCAAGCAATCTGCATTCAAACACACACACAAAACACACACACACACTTTCCCCTGCCATTTGCTCTTAGCAGTGGCTAGGAAAGAGTCTATTGCACTTCCTCACTACCAGTAATGGAATAATTGGATAAATTATGAATGCATGAATGAGCAAGGCTGGACTGACAGCACAGCCTAAGAAGCTGACAAGAGATCAAAAAGAAACAGAGGAAGGCAAGAGCACTTACAGCCTTGAGAACAAGCCCATGGGCACTCTAATGATTTCTCTTTCTGTTTTTTCCCCCAGCTGGGTTTGATGCAATATTCAGCACACTTACATGCAGTAGAAGGACTCAGTAGCACATTCAGGGGTGCACATGTCTACACAGAGAAATAAGACGTAGGTTTTCCATTGGTGCCACATTTTCTCAGCATCCTCTGAAACAATCTGCATCATTGCCACTTTCTGGTGGTGGGCATTTGGGCTGACCCCTTAATGACAGCCCATAACTGCCATGGTCATATCTGCATTTCTTTCTGGCTGGGCACAGTACTGAAATTGTCCAAAACCCACCAGGCAGGATTTCAGCTAAGATATAGCCATGGGGTAACAGGAAAGAAAAATAGAAAGAACAAGATAAAGCTTATTGCCAAATTCATCCATGCTGGCAGACTGTCCAGTTGACTTGATAATGGTATTTTTAATCTATATTAGGAAATAGTTCTCTCCCATATCCCCAGCATTGCTCTGGGAAATTGCCCACACTGAGCAGGATTACTGCAGATAGGGTTCCCAGGCAAGGGACACGCTGCCTGTTCAAAACATGGGTGCACGGAAGGAGGAGTGAAGGAGGCTGGGTGCTACCTGTGCTGCTCTCTGGTATCTGAAGGCTCAAAGCTGCCACCTTTCTGCCACCTGGAGGCAGTTATCCACTTCACCCAGCATACAGGAAAGTGGGAAGGCAGTGATAGAAGAGTTAAGCAGAACATGGGCTGGATGCTGCTGGTGGGGCAAGAACCAATGAGCACCAACTTAGGTTGCCCTGTCTGTACTTTCTGTTTTCTCATTTGAAGAGTACAGCCCATGCTGCCCCAGGTGAGAAGGACAGGAAGAGGAGTAGCATTTTTTTCTGGAAGTTCTGGAAACAGAATTCATGCACTGGTCTGACCTGCTGCTTGCTATCTCCTGCACCTCCTGCAGGATCAGTGCCTTCCTTCTGGCACTGCATGGTGTCTGAGAAGGGAATGGTCAAACAGCTCCTCCTCCACTGTTCTGGGCACTGGGGTGCCCAAGGCAGCACATACTCAATCACTGTGCAGTCCCAAAATTAGGCAGGTGTTCATCACAATTGGGAAATCTCAGCTGCCTCAGCTGCTGGAATGGGAGTGTGGGCTTGGTCTTATTTGAGTCCTTGTACTGTGGCAGGCAGAAAACTGCTCCCTGACACGTGGTGGAATGGCAGAGATGGAGACCTGGCTCCCAGAGTCAGGTTCTAGGAGCCACACAGAGGAAACCCAAAGTTTCTTGGATGGGCAGCTTACCTGAGTTCCCCCTTTACCTCATCCCTTCACAAGAGGAACACATTTTTGGCTGATTGTTTTTTAGGTTTTCTCAGCCTGAGGCAAACACCCGGTATGCAGAATTCTGTCCCCAACAGTTGAAAACTGGCAAAGTCAAAAGAAAGAGAATCTGTGATGCTTTAGTGGAAAGTATTAGGCAATGTTAACACTCCACCATAGTTCCATCTGTGTCCCTCTCTGGTTTGGGGTGCAAACCCTCAGGTCAACCCAGTGTTTAGTTGTGTTTCTAAACAGCCACAGAGATTACTGATACAAAGTTGTCAGTTTTGCCCTAGGACTGGATCTACAAGGAAATATGCAATTACAGAGATCTCATCTGGCTTACCTACTGGCAATGTTTTTTGTCTCATTAAGAGTTCTTAATGTAACCTCTAGGCTTTATGTTCTCTGTGCCATTGTTCTACTCACTGAACTCATTGGCAAAAGGCAGATGTTCACTTCATTTGGATTTTTCCAGCAGGCTTAAACACAGCTCAGCTGGCTCCTACTCAGCAGCAATGAAACCTCAGGTGGGAGAGATGCCCATCTCCCCAGCATGGTCCCTCATGGACATCTTCATGTGTGCAACCTGAGGATGTCACAGCAAAGGCTTTTTGGAGGGGAACACAGCCTGGGAGAGCAGGTCTCAGGTGTCTCTCTGCAGGTGATGTGCCAAGTCTCAGCCATGCCAGGATTTAAGCCTTTTGTATCCTGTCCACAGGCACCCCAAATGCCAACTTCTCGGGCTTCTCAGCTGATCTGGGGTCTTTGTGCTGGATGCAGCAGTTCAAGCCCTTGTTTGATGCAAGTGGGTACCAGATCTGCAGCAGTCACACAGATTTAGGTCAGATACAAGCCTTGACTGATTTTATTGATGTACACTGGAGAGTGAGCCAGTTGCTGCTAAGTCAGCTTAAAAAAGTTAGAGTCAAGCTTCTGTCAGTGATGCCTGCAGCCTGCAGCAAGCTCCCAGCAGCACAGACCTGCTCCCACCCAGCAGGCAGGGGAGAGCCATGGGCTCCAGCACGTGGCACAGGCGCCAGGTTGCAGCATGCACTTTAAAACACCCATCCTCCATGGAACAGCCCAGTGAAGAAACGTGCTCTGGCCTTTCAGAACCCACTGCAGGAAACTGAGTTCTTCCCAAGCCCACAGAGGCAATGAGGGCACTCAAAATGGTGAAAGAAGTCCCAAAGTGGCACTCATTTGAAAAATTAAATCAAATTGGTCAACGGAGATGATGCACCCAAGAATGAATACCCATGAATCATTCACCAGGGATCTCTTTCTGTATTAAAACTAGCCAAAAACAGCATGCCTTTTGCTTGCTTATGTGCTGCTAGATGTTTCACAGACTCCATGGAGGGAGCCTCCTGACTCATGCAAAGGAGAAAAACACATTGCTAGATCATGTGGAGCTTATATGCCTGAGTTTGCATTCCTAAAATACTTCAGTTTTAGTAACCCTTTAAATTTAACTCCCTGTAGCACAGACACACCAACTATCACCTTGGGGTTTCATATTTGTGAAGTCCCATACTTTTGAGTTAGATTACTACCAGAAAAAAGGTCAAGCATCCTCCTAGCAGATGGTTTCACAAGAGAAAATGTAAACAAACTCAGCAATCCAGTATGAAGCAACACTGGTGTCCAGACACTGCCAATATTTCATCCCCTATGTAAAAGTAGAGGGCTGGTATTATCTGTAAAGGAAGTCAAATGAGCTGATACAAATGAAGGCTTTTTAAAGACACAGAAAGCCTACCATCATATCTACACTTATAGTCTAGGCTCTAGACTGAGCCCCATCTTTTAACCATTTAGGATTCTGGCAATAACTACCAGGATAATTTTAAGTTGGTATGTAAACACTTAAACAAATGTCAGCAGCTCTAATAGAGTGAAATAATGTTCTCATGACCAAGAACATATAGATATTAAAACCAACCCCAACTTTTCCAGTGACTTCTCATTGCATATAGGGCTAGAGGATTTCTTTACATCACATATATATTCTGAACCTCAGGTAAGGGCACAGACTATGTCTGCTTACCTGTTAGAAAGAAATTTTCATCTGGGGAAGAGAGCCCTAGGTTGGCATACAAGAACAGGAGATAAGATTCCCAAAACATTTGGGTGATCTTGAATAAAATACATTTACTTTCTCTTCCATCTGGCCAGGTTGTCTTTAACCTGCATGGAATGGCCTGGCCATTGTACAGCAGCCAGCATGATCCAGTTCAGATGTAGTCATTTAATATTAAATCGAATAGTGTAAAAATAATTATTAAATCAATTATTCCAGTAAAAACAACTATCCTGAAATATTGTGAACATCTTCACCTCAGTTTCAGAGGAAGACAGAGCTCAGCACCCTGCACTGTTGCATCCTGAAAGGAGAAAACCCTCTCATGGATACCATCTGGTCTCATACAAATGCCATCAAACACTGTGATTGTCACCTCTGCTTGCCATCTGGCACAAAACACAGGAGGCTTTACAGAGATATGTAAGAACAAGACAAAGCACCTAAAGCCTGTGGGCAGGCTGCAGCAATAGCTGGCTGTGGCATGCTCTGATGTGGGACATTCCCAGTCTTCCCAAAGCATGGAGAGCACTGTGCTCCACGGCAGAGGCACTCATTGGCCACATACAGGAAATCCCAAACCTGCCCACTGGGATGACTGGGTTGTATCTAACTTGCCAGAGAGGCACCATAGTGGGCTATGGTGAGGACCTCATTGGCCCAGCAGGAAACCCCAGCACGCCCTTCCCTGCAGCATCCCTCACCCCTACAGAACACAGGAAAAGGGCCAACAACCTCAGACTGGTGATTTTCTGGGCAAGGAGTCGCTTGGTGATGTACAGACTTTTCTTGCCAAGAAATATTTTGGCATTTCCAGCTCTGGCAGTGACTTCAATGCTATTCTAAAAACTCATTTTATACCTCTTCTAATTACTCTTGGCAAATTAAAAGTCAGTATTTAATACTGTTTAGCTCAAGGCCTTCTGCCCCAGGCAGCTGCAGACACAGGTAACCATGCTGGCTGTGGTGCAAAACAATATATAGAACTTCTGTGAGCAACATTTCCATGAGGGATGAGTGGATACAGTTTAAAGTTCAACAATAGCTACCTCTACCCTCTTAATGTTCAGCCAGTGTGCTTCATTTCAGCAAACAAAGCACCTTCCCCACCAAATGAAAAACTCCAGTCTGCAGAGATGTGTCTTCAGCAGCCTGAGCTTTCTGCACCTTCCTCTCAGTCAGATTTATCACCAGAAATGTATCTAAACCACAGCTTTGGCTCTGATAAGCCCAAAGCCTTTTCTTCATTCCTTATTTGTTGAGGTAAGGGTACAGTGCTTGACATCTGCAGTTGTGCTGGAGTTTTGTACCTCGGCCTCATCCCTGCCATGTTGCATGTGCCACCACAGGGTCCCAGCCAGACCTCTGTGCCTGCCCCTGGACCCTCCACTCCAGCAGCAGCAGATTTTATTTGCACTCACTCATAACTTTAGGAAGAGTTTCAAAGCTGGCACTCAAGACATGCCATGAACCTTCCCACTGTAAGCGAAGAACAGGTTTGGGACCACCTGATGAAACTGCGCAGCTCAAGCCTATGGGATCTGATGACATGCATCCCGGGGTCCTGAGGGAACTGGCTGATGTAGAAGCCAAACCTCTCTCCAGCCAAGCCACCTTCATGTCATGGTGATCAGATGAAGTCACTGGTGACTGGGAAAAAAGGGTAAACACTGCTCTCATTTTTAAGAAGTGGAGAACTTATGAAATATGAACTGAGGCAGCCAGCACAGCTTTACTAAGGGCAAATCATGACCAATCTGGTGGCCTTTTATGATGGAGTGACGGCAACAGTCAGCTAGGGAAGATGGCATATGTCATCTCTCTACACTCTGTAAGGCCTTTGACATAGTCCCACTTGGAATCTTTATTTTTAAATTGGATAGATGTGAATTTGATTGACTATTCAGTGGATAAGGAAATGGATGGATGGATGGATGGATGGATGGATGGATGGATGGATGGATGGATGCAGCCAGAGTGTTTTAGTCAATGACTCTATGTCTAGGTGAAGGCCAGTGAAAAGTGGTGTCCCTCAGAGCTCTGTCTTAGGACCAGTGCTCTTCAATATCTTCATCAGTGAGTGCAGACTGTGAGAAGTTATTGAGAGCAGCCCTGTGGAGAAAGACTTAAAGGTTGTTGTGGATGAAAATCTGGGCATGAGCCAGCAATGTGTGCCTGCAGCAGAGAAGCAGTATTGTATTCTGGGCTGTGTCAGCCCAGTAAAGGATGAGGATGAACATTTCACAACAGGGACAGAGACAAGGAAGAGGTGTTTAATGTATTCTTTGTCTTCAACATGGATGGTGGGCCAAGGGGTATCAGTGCCCTAGACTTGAGGATCATGAGTGTGAGAATGATAACTCCCAGTTGACCCTCATCAGTCTACAACTTCCTTGTGAGGGGAAGAGGAGGGGCAGACACTGATCCCTGCTCTTTTGTGCCCAGTGACAGGGCCCAAGGGAATGGCCTGAAGTCCTGTTGTGGGGGGTTAGGTTGGATATCAGAAAAAAGTTCTTTACCCAGAGGATGTTTGGGCACTGGAACAGCTCCCCAGGTAAGGAGTCACAACATCAACCTGACAGAGTTTGGACACGTTTGGACAATGCTCTTTGGCACATGGTGTGACTCCTGGGGATGGTGCTGAGCAGGGCCAGGAGCTGGACTTGATGATCCTTGAGGGTCTCTTCAAACTCAATTTATTTTGTGATTCTGTGAAAAGAGGGACGGCCAGCAGGTTGAGGGAGTGATTTTCTACCTATTGTCTGCTGTCATGAGTCTGTTCTGGAGTGCTACATCCAGACCTGGGGTCCTCAACACAAGAGAGATGTGGATCTGTTGGAGTAGGTCCAGAGGAGAGCCACAAGGATGCTCAGAGGACTGGAGCGTCTCCCCTATGAAGACAGGCTCAGAAAGCTGGGGTTGTTCAGATTGGAAAAGAGAAGACTCTGGGGACACCTTACTGTGGCTTTCCAGTAACTAAAGGGGCTTATAAAAAAGAGGGGGAGGGACTTTTTATATGGGCAGATAGATGCAGGACAAGGAACAATGGTTTTAACTGAGAGAGGACAGGTCTACATTAGATGTTAGGGAGTAATTCTTTACTGTGCAAGGGACAAGGCACTGGAACAGATTGTCCAGAGAAGCTGTGGATGGCCCATCCCTGGAAGCGCTCAAGCCCAGGTTGGATGGGGCCCTGAGCAAATGGGCCAAAGTAAGATGTTCCTGCCCATGGCAGGTGGATTGCAAGTAGGTTATCTTGAAGATCTCTTTCAACCCAAACCATTACTGTGATTTTATGATGAGGAGTGCTGAGACTCAGGTCCATAACCAAATGTTGTTCACAAGCTTTTAGAAAGTGATTGGCCAAATGGAATCTCAGGCCACATGGAAGGCACTGTAAGCAGTCTTGTTCTGGAAAGCTATAGATTTGTATTCTCCATTGCTCTCACTCCTCCTTTCCCTTTGCTGTCCATTATCATGAATCCAGTGCATCTTTGTACAATAGCATCCTTCATAAAAGAAGTCAAAATGTGTGGCAGAACATTTAAACACAGCTGCATAGATTTAATTATGTTATTCTGTCACCACACTTCAGTCAGACTGAGGGAGCCTGGGCAACCCCTTGATTTCAAATGTTATTTGAAGGATTTTTTGGACCATAAAGAATTTTATTAACTTGTGCCATTCCTATGAAAGCATTATAATTCAGTGCACATCACTCAGCTAAGAAAATAATACTGCATCTCTATGGCAACCTGCAATGAACAACATATTGACCATCCCCAAAGACACAGGGAATTGCATTAGTCCTGTATCATAGTGGTTTCTACTTAGAGCATGTCTTGTGCTTATACATCTTTAGGATTAAAAAAATAAAACTAAGAATTGTGAGTCATCAAGCTTCCAGCAAAATGTTTGATGCAATGAGCATTAATTTTACTTCCTGTAGTTTCTGCTTTGCACAAAAGAAGTGTAACTTCATTCACGCTGCCAACATTTCTCTACACAATTTCCAAGAAAAATACAAAGTCAATGACAGTACGTACGATACTGATGAAAGCGTGAAAATAAGGCCAACTGCTTCTCTGCCCCTTTCATGTCTGATCATTTACACTGTTCACGTCTCCTCAGCTCTTACAACACTGCACCATCACATCAGAAGTTCCTTTATTCCTCAGAGCTTAGCTCAATGAAAGAAAAAAAGAAAGTATGCATTTCAAAAAATGAGATGGGTCTGGTACAAACTAAAAAATCCCAGAGGACAGTGTAAAGGAAGAAGGTTGCAGAGCATGAATGGAGCACAAAGATGAGTTGTGGGGAAATTGGCTGCTCTGCTGGACAAGGGCAACATACAAAAAGATGAGCAGGGAGAGAGCAATAGCCGGGAAAGGCAGACACTGATAACACAACAGTGAAAATCTCTCTCCAAAGTCCTTTAAACGCTTTTCAGGAGGTTCACAGCAGGCTTACAGTGGAGAGGTGCTCACTGATTCACTCATTATAACATCTTTCAACAACACTGGGAGTCTTGGGCCAGACATGATGACATTGTACTCACTTTGTGTGGCTGTAAAAAATTGTAGCCTTGTTAAAGGCAACACAGTTTTCTCCAGCTCCTTGCACATGCACCTTAATAAAGCTTCAAGCTTTAGGGCATAAGTCCCTGCCAAGTAATGAAAGCTAGAAAGGCTCCTTCTTGCTGAACAGATTATTCCATTTCTGACTATTTCACAGTTTTTCTAATTTCTCAGAAGCGTATCAAGCTAGGAGAGATGGTGCTGGAATAGCGAGACTGCAATATATATGTGTAGTATGTTCCTTCCCCTTTCCTATCATTTCTACATAGGAAAATTCAGTGGTTCTGGCCACATTGAAAATGTTATACTGCAGATTGCTCCCCAACAAAATTAAGAGGCAAAGAGCAGCAAATGATACTTTTAAAAAACCACTTGGCAATGCTGAGAAGTAGTAAACTGCAGTATAATTATGTGCCTTCAAATCCATCTCCTGATACAGTGCTTGTTGCTGTGTCCAGTCAGCACCGGGCAGAGCCACGGGCAGCTCAGCCCTGCCAGCGCCAGCACCGCCAGGCTGCTGAGGAGAAAAGCTCTGTGGTAAAATGCGTGTTAAAAAGTGGTAAATTCTGCTCTGTATCAGTTTGATTTGATAGTTGATTTAACTTCTTTGTGCTCACCCAGCACTCAGTGGCTGGGTTTTGTATTCCATGTTCTCAGAGAGCAGCTGACCTACTTTTCTTGTATTATTATTGCTGGTTTCAGCAGCCTGCCTCCCCGGGAGCAGAGGAGGAGTGCTGCTGGTGTGTTTGTGGAGGATACACACCCGGGACTTGGTCGGTGAGTGAGCTGGAGAGAAAAGGGGTAGAGCTTTTAGTAGGGTTTCACAGGAGGTGAAAATGTATTCAGCCTGCTACACTGCATTCTGCAATGGGGAAGCCTGTTTACAGAGGGGTTTGAAACAAAAACGAGCAAGATGTAAAGTAAATAAACTTCCTGGCAGAGATGGGGTGCAGCAAACTGTGTGAAGGGTGGGAGGAGTGGAGTGAGGGGTGACAAGTGGAGAGGGAGCTTCAACCATGGGTGTCCAGGAGGAAGATGCACAGTTTGAGCCAGTGCTTCCAGAGCCCTTTCCAGAGCCCCTGGTGGTTTACAGGAGTGGGGTGTGCAGAGAGAGGCTGTTTTTGGAGAAAGGACGTAAGGAAGAATGACAGCAAATGTGTTAAGTGAAAGGCAGAAAGGATACGATAAGAAAGAAAGGGACAATATGCCTGAAAATTAAATGTTTGTCAGTGTAGGTATGTAAATAGTTCAAATTCATCTCCTAAGCAAATGTGCAATCCTTGCTGATTTTGGGTAAACGTGACTCTTACCAGGACCTGTGTTTGCAGGCCTGTTGTAGCTGAGACCTTTTTACATGGCAGCAAGGCTTCATCCCACCAGAATGAAAGATGCAGTCAAAATTGTTTTGTAGGATACAAAAACCAAAACCGAGGAACTGCCTCCAAAACAAAGATCACACACAGGCAGATGAGAAATGTCTTAGGTAAAGGCAGGATTGTTGCAGAGAGCAGCATCAGGAGGTCCCACAAGTGAAGGAGAAGACTTGGGAACATGTCTCAGACAGAAAACAAAGTAAAGCATCTTTAGGATGAGGAGCAATTTGGGACAGAAGTAGGACCTGGGTGCAGGTGCAATAAAACTGACTTCTGTTTCAGCCTCTGTTCCTACTTCATTTGGGAAAAAAACAAACCACATGTATGTTCTTTGTAAATAAACATTTTCATCCAGTGCTTAAATCCATCATTTTAGTTGCCTGACAGAGCAAAACCCAAACAAAAGCCAGCTGTAATGGCCAAAGCAAACAATAAATTATTCTTCTTCTTAATGCATCTGAACAGCCTTTCCCATAGCCCTTTGGGCACTCTAGCAAAAGGCTTTTACTGCTGCTATAACTGAAGCAAGGTGCCTGCAACCCCAGAGTCAGCCAGATATAGAAGTCAGGTCTTCGCTCTGGATCAGGAAAAGCTCATGACCTGCAGGGACCTGTGTATTCCCTCACAGGTAACAGTTCCTTTCCTGCATTTTCAATAATTGCACATTGAAATGCATTGGCATTCATGAGATTTGATGAAAATAATTCCATTTAATACAGCATCCAAAGGAAAAGAACACTTCTCTGTAAAGGTGTAGTTTGACAACCCAGCTTACCTTTTACAACACAGCTAGAGAAAGTGCCCAAAATTATATAAGTAATTGTCATTGAAAGATCCTCAGTCTAATATTTTTTTCCAGTGTTGGTCTCTTAGGGCACAGGCAGGTAAATAGGCCCTGACAGAAGACAGTACTTATATATGTATTATCTCACATGTTTTATGTACAACTTCTCAAGCAGTATGAGAGCTGATTACAGCTATTAGGAAAAGACAAAATAATGATGCAGGTAGCAATGGCAAAACCTGGTCTGAATGTTTTCCTTCTCTTAGAAATGGCTTTTCTTGGCCTCAAAGCAAGAAATCAAATTACACAATTGCTGGAGAGCAGGAAGAGAGAAAGCTTGGAGCAAGACAAAGGGCAAATGGCCATTTGTTTCCATGCCATCCACTGAGCAGGTGGAAAACCCAAAATATCTACTGAAACGGAAAGGCAAGAGAAGTGTTGTGTCTCCACTTTATTGCTTAAATATTTTCATGCTAATAAACCCCAGATGACAAGCAGTACAGATAATTCATGAGTGAATTGATTGCTTATGACCCTGCAACACCAGGGAGGCATCAGCACTGCTTTCCAGAAAGCTCACCATTAGCTGCAATCTCCAGAGACCAGTACACACTGGCAAAATTTAAGATGAGGACATTTCACATAATTAACAGGTAGAGAAAATGTCACCAACTTCTCACCTACCCAGAAACTTGTCATGAACAGTCAATCTCGCATCTTGATTTACTGAAGAGAGGTCCAAAAATATTATTAAGGAATTCTGTATTCCTGCCCCCCAGAGGAAAATTACTCAAGAAATCAGAGGACAGCATCTTTAGCTAACAACAACTGTAGAACAGCCAGTGATTTAGGTTCTGCACAGGAGCAACTGTGGCTGCTTGCTGTTTATCATCCTGCAAGGAACTGATGTCTGTTGCCCTGAGCTACAAAAAAAAAGGCCAATGAGAATAAATTTGACATCAAAAGAAGAAGAGCTAAGCCATATAAGCCTTCATCAAAGGAGTAAAGCAGACGTGTAATTGGGTGCTCAGAGTGAGTTAGGTTTCTGCTCACTCACCACAGTGGATGGATCTTCAATGTACCCAGCCCTGGAGCAACCAGCACAGGGGGTTCCTACCTACCCCCTTCTCACTTCCTTGTTTCTCCCCAAACAGAAGCAACGCAACGCTTGTGGTGCCTACACTGCCATTTGTGCCTCGACTTCCTTGAAGTTCCTTATCAGTGGGAATAATTAGTGTGAACACTAAAAGCTCCTCAGTGGGAATAAAGGGTCAACCCCACCTCCCCTAGCACAGAGCAGAAGCTCATTATCTTGCATGAATTCTCCATAAATTGTGGAAACATATTCAGCATATGGCCTTGTTCTGTTTTTCTTCCTGAACAGAGAGCAAAACCCATATATTTTTGGTGATAATTTTCTCATTTAAATTTGATTGGAAGTAAGAACATTTTTTAATGGACTCTGCATCTGTGTTTCATGTGTTAAAGAGAAAATTCAATCATTTCAGTGTAATTGTTTTATTTACACCTGTTTAAACAGAAAACAAATGGCTACAATAATCTTCTTTGGAGTAAGAAATTATGCAGCTCACACCAGGAGGGTAATCAGCAATGAAAAAAGTTATATTTTCCTGACAAAGCTGAGAATTCATGAACGCTCCCATGATGGGCAAGAAACTAAACATTGAAATTACCTGAAGTCACTTCACATGACAAAATAGCAGTATTTTATTCATCTTCCCCTTTGTCTTTTCACTCTAAACAAATGCAGGCCAGACGATTAACTTGCATTCAAAATCCTGGCCCCAGAAACAGAAGAGTCTTTACTCCAGCAAAGCCTGGCTGAGAGATCTCAGGGATGCACATCAGTCCTCTTGTAGAGTTTGAAGCAGAAAAATTAGAAAAAGAGCTCAATGAGAGGGAATCAGAATGCCAGTTGTGTCTTGTAATTTGATAAATTTGATAAAGGATTTGATTAGACACCACCTAATAGCACTTTGTCTAACTAACATGCTCAGGAGGAAGCAAGCATGGCCAGAGCAGCACTGAGAGGTCTCTGTAGCTGTGGTGACTTGTTCTCAACCCACCCCTCATTTCCTTACTGCCCATGGAGTGCATACCCTACAACTCCCTCGCTTTCCAAATTACCTTCCAAAACAGCCACTCACTAGCTGCTGATGTCTAATGCTACAATTCCTTCCTGTGACTTTGGAATGGCAGCCCAGCATTTCCTGGGATGTACCAAAGGGACTCCAGGCTGGGGAGGAGGGAGAATTCCAGAACCAGAGCTCTGGGGACAGCTCCATGATCATATTTGACTTAACACAGAGGTATGAGAAGTATTCTCTTCTGAGTATTTTCTTTTCTGCCAGAAATTGTCTTCTGCCCAGGAAGGACCTGTGCAATGAGGCAGGGATTAACTAAAATAACCCACTCAGACATGCTGAATAATGTGGCCACCCAATAAGAGACTCCTTTTGTTGAAGGCCAGGATGCTGTCCTGCAAGAACAAAGAAGGTCAGACACCTGCAGCTGCCCACGGGAATGGTGGAAACAATAAAACGGGACACTGTCACCTCCTGTGGCACCTGTGTTGAACATCCTCTTCTGCAAGAGGACAATTCCTCAAAAGCAGCACCTGTCCAGTTGCCACTGCTGCAGATGCAGCATGAGGTGAGCATTGCCCCACAGATGGGAAAATGCAATGGCCAAGTGTCTTGGATTGAAAAATGTAACCAAAAATGTGTATTCTATTTTCATCTGTTGAAGTCAGTTGGGAGATATTGTTCCTTATCTCTTGTAACTCTAGGGTTGGAAAGAGGACAGATGCCTTCTGTTAATGGGACACCTGATAACACCAGATAAGGCAGTGCCTTCTTATCTCTTCCTCCACCCATCCTCCTCCGAGGGACATCACCTGTGAATGGGCCATGTAAGGCCTCTCACATGACTGATAACATCACCTCATTCCATTGTGAGATGCTCCACCCAGTGGGAGGAGCCAAAGCCTTTCCACCGGGATAAAACCAGCAATCCCAAACACCAAGACAGCCTGTTTCCACTGGATTCCCAGAGGATGACTGGACCCTTTCTTGAGGATCATCTCTGCTCCACTGGAGCCACATCTGTCACTCAAGGAGGACTTACTTCAGGCTGCTTCCAACACATTGACTAACAAGGTGTCAGGTTTGCATTCTGACATTGTCAGTGGTCCTTTGTACTGTTGCATTTATCTTATTTTATTTTATTTTTACCTTTCTTGTTCTTTGTTCTCTCTGTATTAAATTGTATTTCTGACTTGGAGTCTCATTGGTTTTGCTTTCAAACCAGTACACCAGGCCAGCACAGAGGCACCATCCCAGTGCAGGCATGTATATGATCCCTGAGCCTTGGTGTTTTCCAGTGCCTTTCTCAGGGAAGTCTGATTGCTTTACTTTACTTCCAGCTTTCAGATAGCAGCTTCTTACAAGGAGCCAGAGAAATCAATATAAATTGCTCAGTGGCATCTCTGGAGTAGCTGTAAAATTAATTCAGCAATATTATAACCTTGAAAATCCACCTTATCTGAAGTGGAATGGGTCATATCCAACACTTTAATGACTTCAGACATTTCCTTAGTACAGCAGAGAGAAGTACTGCAGAACAGAGCTGGCTCAGGGGTGCATAAAACTGCCTGTGCCTCACAGCTATAAAAAGGTTTCCATCTGCTTTGTTAAAATAAGGTTGTTTACTTAAAATGCCTTTGAAACAGAGATGAGGAGTAGTACAAATTGCTCTAGAAAGGAGCCCTGCTACTTATAATAAATCTGGATGGAAATAAAGGTGATGACAAATGCTAGTGATTACACTTGAATCATGTGGACAGGTAGAACTATGATGGTTTTGGTATCCTTGTGAAGAGCAGTTTTCTGAAGGCCAGAACTTGCTTTGCATCCAGACATTAGAATAGCTTTATGGGTTTTTTTTTTTAATTATTACTCTTCAGTGGTAAGATATTGAAATCATGGCCCAGAGAAGACCTGGAAGGAAGGCAAAGAAAGAGTGGCTGTGTGAACTAAGGCTGTATGGACACTTTTTGTGTCAGGGCCACCTAAAGAAAAATGGGGTCCTGAGAGGTCCTATCAACACTGATTTTTTTTAAGATTCCAAATATCCCAAATCAGAGAAGGTTTGCAAGGCTTGAAACTTGTCCTTTGCACTAGGTCTGGTCGAAGGGCTTGATTGGGTCAACAAATGGAACCACTTATATGGTTCAGGCAGTCAAAATACACAGTAGCACAGCCAGTGAGCTCCTGTGTGCATTCTGCAGAAGCCATGCTCCCCACTGCCTGTGACTGAGCAGGAAAAGAAGGTGCTAATAGCTAAAGATTGGCCTCTGCACTCCCTGAACCTCTCAAAAGCACCTCCCTACCACGACCTCCTCACATCTGCGTGAAATGTGCAGGAGCTTACAGGGTTTTCAAATCCATACATTCAGATATCAAAAAGTGTTTTAAAAACTGAACCATTGCTGCACTGTAATTAATATTCTTGTTAGGGAAATGGCACAGAAACTGATGAAATTGCAGTGGCCCTGCACAGCTCTCCCACAGGAGGTGCCACTGCACTCTGTACTATGAGGTGCAATATCCACAGATTTACAAAACCAGCATTCTGCCCTTGAGACCACTTATAAAGAAGAATCCAGGAAAGTATTTGAGATTAAAAAGCTCAAAAAGTTGTTCTGAAGTGACTTTCCTGTTTCACTCCTCCATTTGCCATGCTGCATATCCAACTTGTTTCATGCTTAAGCACAATAAATTAACCAGCAGGGCTGCAAAGAAAACATTTCTAATTGAAAGATAAATAGACTCCAGAGAAACCACCTTCAGGAAAGAACTGACAAAGTACGAAATAGCAGCATAGGAGTAACACAACACTTGAAGAATAAAAATAGCAGAAACTTCAACAGTGTTGTAATAAAAACAAACACATCCAAACGTTATGTCAATGACACAACCATTCAGAAGTCATAATTTTTTCATCTATTTAGGAAGAACTAAGATGTAAGCATGCAATGTCCATTTGAAGGGAAGCAAACTCGATTCTAACCTAGTTTAGCAGATGAGCATGATACGTATCAAATTTCAGATCTGCAACAGTTAAATCAAGGAAAAACGGTGGCAATTACAGAAAGTGAAGTATTCACTGCAAGGTTATTTCTTTCACATGCTCTCTTTCCTGTTCTCCTCTAAACAAGAACATACAACCTGAACTTCATTTTTCCCAGACACTGATACTCTCATTCTTAGCTTCAAATCCTGTCAGTGGTTTTTGTACACACCCTGTTAGTTAACAGACCTGTTCACACAGATGAAAGGTACTGGTCAATATTTTGCTGACTTAGAGTTACTATCTCACATCAGTGGGGCAAAACACCCAGCTTCACCTTCCTCTGTGCTTTCTGTGGCAGGAGAGAAGGACATATTTGCTTTCTCAGAAGTAGAATACCTTCAGTCCTGCGGTGCTTTCTTGCACATTGCTGATGCTGTACAAGAGGAGTTGTGATTCCCCACAAGGCTCCCAGCAGCACACCCATGGGCAAGGATCCCATAATCAGGACGGTAATCAGAGAGGGTCAGCATCATCAAAAGGTATCTTTTTAATCTGTCTTAAGGAACATCCTGAAGATATGACAAACATCCAACACACTGCATCTTTCACCAGTCAGCTAAAGACATGAGCCAAAAGAGAGTTCTCTGCCAATTTTCAATTTTTCAGCACCTGCTACAGAAACAGAAAGATTGGTCATAAAACATCTGTGAGAGAAAACTCAGCTTGGAGTCAGAGAAGTCTTCTTTCCTCACCAATATTCTTGCATCTATGGCTTTGGGATGAACTCACACTTCAGAAAGAGCATCCACCTTTGCAATAGGAGGAAATGTGCAAATAAAATAAAAAATAACTAAAAAAGAGATCAGATGAGGAAGTGAAAGTGATCCATTGGACTAATGACTAATTACAGCATCTAGAGCTTAGAGAGGCTGACAGATGTAAAGCCAGAGTGCTCAGCAGTCTTTGCCAGTGGGCATTGTTTAAATGCAATGCAGGATGTGGTCACCCTTCCTTCTTGTCAGCCACAGAGTGTTACAAAAAATGAGTATTTACTGCTGCAGAAGAAAGACTCTTGATTAAGCAGATAGAGAGTTAAAATTGTGACATTAATGATAAACAGTTGCAGTGGCAGTATCCTTCATTTCTCGTCCTCTACACACAGATATGTGTATCCATACACACATTTACCTACAGAGGGAAGGTAAGTGATGCCATCACATACTGTATGGTAGAACATGCAAATATATAGGCATAATTAGTATGTCAATACATTAATTACTTGAAATTTAGAGATATAAGCTTTATGATTGAAAAGGACCAACTTAGCAAATCTGCTACCCTGCATTGCAGCTTCTATTTGCAAAAATCCTTGCTGCATTGTTAACAGTTTGGGCGACTTGCTCTGATGCTCACCACCATGCCTCTGATGCCTACTTTATTTACAACAGCTCATACACAGATAGTCTTGGGCTGGCCTTGTCCTTTCCCAAATAACAGTAATTCACTGTGATCTTGGATCTTTATGGACATCATCAGTGTCCCTGTCACTTTCTGGTCTCAGTGTGACTGAGCATTTGACTTGTTTCCCTCTATAGGTAAATGTGTATGTGAATATATGCATCTGTCTGAGGACACGAATCCAAAATTATTGTTTCGTTGCTTGATTTCCTAGTTTCTGAGGTGGAAAACAATTTCCTCTGCAGACAGTTCAGAACTAAGAGTGAGCTTTATCACTGTCACCAAGCAGTGCCTGGACTCTAATATTGCTGTGCAGGCTGGGATCTCTGGCCAGACTGCATCCCCCACACACCTGAGTGGAACCATGCAGATGTCAAAGGATACTTCCCTCTAGCAGAAATTTCATATATTTTTCATAATTGTAATGAAATCCTGGCTAGACAGATCTTCCATCTAACTTAACAGAGAAAAACAGTATTTTAAACTCTGTTAACAGCATTCCCTACTAGCCATGTTGCAGAGCTACTAGTGCACTGGGGAAACAGACAGCAAAGAGTTTTGGCTACAGTTATACCAAAACATTCACTTTTTAGACCAAAGTGATCTCCTCCTGCCTGTTCATACATCAGTTAATTAATAAATACCCTCTTTGTTTTCTTCTCTTTGTCATATGCTGATGGTTTTGTTAGCTTCTTTCATCTCTTTGTCCAAAAGCTAAATAAAAAGAAATAAGTCATGAGAGATGGGAAGTTTTGCTTTGAGAAAAGAATTACTTGAACTTGGCTTTGTGGAAAAAAAAAAAACTTAAAGAGGAGATGCTGTGAGGAAATTTTATAGGGTTCTACCAAAGATTGATGGTTCTGAAAATTACTGAAAACAACAAAAAATTAGATTCTCAGGTTTTATAGGTGCTTTCACAATTCAAGAATACTTCTAAAATCCAAAGCAGATGTTGTACAGTTCCCCAGGCAGCACTGGGGTGGAAATGATTCTTATCTGTTCCAGCCACTTACAGCACCATGGTCTGCTGCTGGGCTGCCACTCACCTTCTCTCACCCCCATCAGGAACCTTCCCTCAGTTCCTCATAGCTGGCTGCTGTATGGATGGAAAACAACACTTCTCTGTCAGCATTATCTGAGGCAGACCCCCAGCCCTGAGGTGTGTGGGGGTGAGCCTGCCCTGGAGCCTGCATCCCCTCCAAAACGCGCACTGCGAGCCACCCTTGCTGCCAGCCAAGCCAAAGGCACTCCATGACAGACAGGAGATGCACTCACTGCAGTCAGCTAAATCATTCTGAGACTTTGCTCCCATGCTGGGAAGAGGCACCATTTTTATACAATAGATCTGTTTTATCATGTTGTTTTCTCTCTGATTTCAGCCTGACTTCCAGTGAAATCAGCAGTGATATGTGCTCTTATCCCTGGGAGCAGGATGCTCACAGTGTTATGCAAACCATTAGGCTACACTGGCCCTGTGCTGCTCAGAAGATATTTGCAGAGACAGAAAAGGTAAGACAAATGTATGGAGGGCTACCAACATGGGTCTAGTTTGTGAAAAACTACAAACACTTTTTCTGCTTCATGCTGCACACAATAGAAAAATAGATGCCACTTATTGAGTGTGGTTATGAAAAGGTAAAAATTCACGGTTGCAACTCTTTTCTTCAGCAGGCCTCCAACACACCCTTAGGAGAAACTACACACCATCAATTGCTTTTAAAACATGAAATACAAGAGCTTTTCTTGTCCCCATCATGAAATCCTGGGAAGAGATTTCCCCTTGTGTCGCTGTGGGCCTCGCCAGAAAAGACAGACGGAGTCCGGAGTTTGGGGAGATCAGAGCAGCAGGGGAGAATTCCCTGCTTTGTTTATTACTTCCTATTATATACCTTTAGGTGACCATGGATTGGAGAGTGGCATTCCCACCTCTCAACCACATTGGTCAAAGGGACTGTCACATAGTCTTGTCTCTTCCAGCAAGGAATATGAAAACAATGGCAATGTTTATAGAACACACCTGGTGTTTACATGAAAGGAGCGTGAGAAGGTGCAAACCTTCTACTTTAATATGAACGCACAGCAAACCAGTAAAATCTCATGGTGACACCCTTGCTTTCCACCTTCTGATTTACAGTGTGACCTTGGAGAAATATGCTTTTACTGACCTATTTTGACCAGACAAATTTGTCATTCCTGCAGTCATTCTGCATTTCTGCAAAGCAGTTGGCAAATCTTTGAATAGATGGCACCCAAGCACCCAAGCAGAGAATTTTGGGGCCATGGGCATTTGTGCTGGAAACCTCCATAGTGCTCCTGCAGCTGCAAAGCTGAACTGCAAAGAGCAGGGGCAGAGTGCAGCCTTGTGCTTCATGGAAACACCCTCTGCTGTGTGTGTTTTCATCTCCAGTTTTCCTCTTCTTCAGACACAAGGTCAAAATCAACACAACAACCTGAGAGCCACCAGCAGAACCAAGCATGGTTCTCCCCTACCCTCACGCCTTATCCACTTTATACTCCTTCTCAAATGGCACTTGATGCTTTTTTTTTAATTTCAACTTAATTATCAGGGCTTTTTCTTTAGAAAATATTCTCTCTAAATAAAAATTCACAGTAGGAAAAAAGGATTACATCTTTGTGTTGCTAAAGCAATTAGTTCTATGCTTTAATAATGCCAGGTATCTTTCTGATACTGCTCAATCAATAGATACAAAAAAAATTTGTTTGAATTAAGAACTTATTTTTACTTGTACAACAGAAGCCCAGTCCCAAACTGGTAGCAGCACTGATGTAATGATTATATCTTTAAAAAAAGAGATAATAACAAAAACAATGAAATTCCACAAAAACCTAAAAATCTGGGCCCATTTTCTTTAACACATATTGTTAGCAGCTTGAAGCCTGACTCAACTGGTGGATTGATTCTTCCATTAATTTAGGTAAATTTAAGCAACAGTGTTAAGAAGGACATTATGGAATTTTGCCTGTCACACAGATTGTTAAAAACTATATTCCCCTAAAGCCATTATTAACTGTTCTTTTTACAATTACACTTCATCCTTTGTGAGGAAAAGGGATGCATTTATGACATGTACAAACATGGTTTTATGTACAAGAAGAAAAATCTTTGCCTAGCAGAATAAATTACTACTGTTTAATTGCTGGAAAAATCAAATTATATATAGCAATAATTGCATATGGCTATCCAGCAATGACAGGTACAGAGCAAAGTAAAATAGCCTAAAAACATTCAGGAACTGTTGGTGTCACAAAATGCCATTTCACTTAGTGTGTTACAGTCTGCAGCATTAATTATTGAGCTCTGCTTGGGAAAAGTCTTGAAAAAATATAAATTGCCTTTTTTTGTCTACCACAAGTAACAAATAATCATTATCAAAGATAATTAATTCCCTCTCACATGGCTGCAGTGGCTGCTTATTAAAAATAGCAACCAAAATCAAACAGTGGAAACCAAGAATAAATTAGAAGATGTCATGAGCCTTTCCAAAGGAGCTTTCAGCCCAGTCTGGAATTGCTCCTATTATGTGTACTAGGTCGAGAGCATCTAAGCTTGACAGTACTTCAGCAAAGGCCTCAGCAGAGGTTCTTCACTGTGCCTACACTGGGGTTCCAGGTCTGTCCCTGTCCCGTGGCTGGGCCAGGCTGGTGGCACAGGCAGCAGAGAGCCAGCACTGGGGGTGCCCACACAGGCAGGGTGTTGAGCCCTCCTTGGGGACCTAGAGCACCACCACACAGGCAGGGTGTTGAGCCCTCCTTGGGGACCTAGAGCACCATAAGCATTTCTAAAATACTCCAAATCACACACTGGATTTTAATAAAAAATACTCATTTCCTTAAACAAAAGCAAGAACAGCAATCTGCTACACCATTAATACCAACACTTTCCTCCTAACTTCAAGAGATGCATGCTGGCACTGGCTCAGACTTTTTTCTGTTAAACTGCAGATATTTCATCTCAAAAATAAAAGTTATGCAACCATATTTTGTACCTCTGATCAGGACCAACTGCTAGACTGACTCCTGCATTACAGAGGAACAAGATGTTCTGTCAAAACTATTAATACCAAATCTTTCAGGGAAAGGTAGACTATTTTGGCAGCAAATCCTCGTTTCCAGTGGAGAAAAGTCCAAAAGGAAGTCAAGATCCGGGCTCTGAATGCAAAACAAGGCGCACTTGTAAACAGTCTAGACGTATTTCCATGCAATGGGGCATTTTTAAAGCTTTTTCTTCCTTCTCTCATGTATAATCTCATAAACAGCAGTCAATTAAAAGCTTAAAACAAACAAAGTCTTTTCAAAAAATGTTCCTTGCTTAACTAAAGCCAAGATCTGGGTGTTTTTTAAGCCAAGCAAACTGTGTTAGAGCACTCTGCAGGCACCAAGGCTGCTCCTGCTTCTCCCCAGGAGCTGGACACTCCTGCAATCCACAGCTGGGGAGAGGGTGCCTGGCTCTGCCACACCAGCAAACCCCTGTGAGCAGCACTCTGCACAGCTGCCCACACCAGGCTCTGGCTCCAAATTAGCCATTTCTCATGAGCTGAGATGGAGCTGGACATCAGGATAAGGTGATATATTGGAAAAAGGGACACTGGCAGGTGTTACACCACCACACAGATTCCTGGGCAGTTTAGAGCTGAACCCATGCTTGGGCCATCTAGGCTGCAGAGTGAATCTAATGGGCTATTTCAGCTCTGGCACCAGCATCCACCTCAGGATTCCCAGGTCATTTCTCCTGGGCTGGGAAGGGGACAGTGCTCCGTTGAAGAAAGGAGGTTCAAGCTGATGAAGACTCCCCAGGTAACACTTGTACTTTATTTCTACTTCAGGGGGAGAGGGCAGTAGGGTGTTGCATTTGAATACAACAGCAGAGCTCAGTTTGGGGCATGAACTGTGAGGGAGCTTAGCCAGGCCCTTGTGCAGCCAGCCCTCAGCCACGTTCCCAGTCCTCAGCAGGGGCTCATCTCTCCATGGGATCTCTCAGCCTGCAAGCACATCACAGCTGGCACAGAGGTCATAAAATGTTGAGATTTTCTGGACATAAATGAAGAGAGATAATTTCTGTTGGTTTCCTTGCTTTCCAGCATCACTAAAGGATAGTAAATCCTTAGCATAAAGGAAAATAAATGCAGAGAAATAAGCTTGTTTTCTGTTTGAAACATCTGTCCATTATGAGGGTCTGGCCATCCATCCGAAGGAGTCAGCAAGGCCATGTTGTAGGTAACCTCTGCTCAGGCAGACACAGAAAGTGGCAGATGCTGATAGCTGGCTTGGACAAGTTCTGAAAAACAAAATAAACACAAGGATTCTTGGGTTTGCATATTACATCATCAAATTACCATCCAAGAAAGCAATGGACAGAAGCTTTTAAGAACAAAACTGAGAAAGACTCACATGTGTTGTGGTTTAACCCCAGATGGTAACTCAGCCCCATACTGCTGCTCACTCATTCCCCCAGTGGGACAGGGAAGAGGATTGGAAGAATAAAAGTGAGAACACTCATGGATAAAGACATTTTAAAAGGGAAAGCAAAAGCCACATGCACAACCAGATCAAAACAAGGCATTCATTCCACAGTGGTTTCCATGGACAGGCAGGTGTTCAGGAAAGTAGAGCTTCATCATGGGTCATGGGGGACTTCAAAAGACAAATGCCATCACTCTGAACATCTTCCCCTTCCTCCTTCTTTCCCTAGCTTTATATGATGAGCATGGTGCCATATGGTGTGGGATTCTCCTCTGGTCAGCTGTCAGATAGACGATATTCTCATTTTGTCTAGTGTATAATACACACAAAAATTGTAATCTGGCTTTACAACCAATGAGGAGGGCCCGCTCACTACAGCTGTTTCGAGTAAAGCACTTTTTTAGCACTCCCATTTCCATCTGGTACCCTGCACAGCACTTTTCCATGGTGCCATGCCCAGCACATTGCCAGGACACCACAGGGAGATTGGCTGCAGACGTATGCATCCCACCAGCAGCACAGCTCTGCATCCTTTAACCAGTGGGAAACCTCATGTGTTCATCAGGCCTGAAAACCACTCATTCCAGTGCATGAGCACCACAGACCCTGAAAACATTACTCTTCTTAGGTCTCAGTATTTAGCAAATGCTTCTCACTAGTTGGTTATCTCTTCATTGAACAAAGCCCTACTCATGCTGTTGACAATCATAATATGTATCAAAACAGAAGAGAGTTGCAACAAATCAAGCCTTGTTCCATGGGTGGGTGTAAAAGCAGTTTGTTTAATTCATTTTGGAACTCACAGAAGCAAAGCATTAAAGCTCATTTTACAATATTTATAAAATTGTAACATTTGGAAAGCCATTCTCCTTTTGATTTATCAAGATTCATTTTGGCCGTTTGCTCTCCTGCCTGGTGCGTTTTTACAGGAGCATGGCAGCAGTACCAGCACAGCAGCAGCACATTGGGGCTGGGGCAGAGCAGTGCCTTGCCAAGAACCTTCCAGAACCTCTGCAGAAGCTGTCCAGGGGAACACAAGAAAAACCTGCTCCCTCAACCCCACCAGGGGCACTGAGGGGGTTCTCTCAACACAGGAGAAGGGAAAAGACATGCCAAAGAGATTGCCAGGACATTGTTCACCTCCATCTGCTCCTCCAGCAGTGGCCTAAGTGGGACCTCCCCAGGCTCAGACATGACCACCAAACATCATTCTGGTTTTTGAGAACTCTTCTGTTTTTGTGGCACTAAGCTGCCCATCCCAACTCAGCCCATCTCTAAGTCATGCCTCATCAGCAGCCAAAGGCTGCAGCAATTCTCCTACCCTTGCTGGCTCTCTGACTTAGCTGGCATCCCTCCCTCTCTCCATCTCTCCTGCTCCCCATCCTCCCCTTCTTTACCTCCACAAACCCCTCCAAGCTCCTCATCTCCTTTGACAATATAATTATTCAGCCTCCTGCGCATCCCTGCGAGATCTGTCAAGATCAAATTGGATGGGGTCCTGAGCAACCTAGTGGAAGATGTCCCTGCCATTGGTAGGAGGGTTGGAACTGGATGATCTTTAAGATCCCCTCCAACTCAAACCATTCTATGATTCTGTGATTTTCCCCCTTTGCCAACAGCAGTCAGCAACTGAAACTTCTTCACAGGGCTGGGAAAGTACCAGCAATTCACATCATGCCTTACATTGCTGCGTGGACAGCGTTTACACATGGCTGTGGATTTCCATCCACTGCAATGATATGGAAAGCTAGAGGAGGATTTCACACTAGGGAGGGAGAAGAAGAAGAGGCAGATAGTTCATGAAACTTGTGCTGCAGTGCCATATCAAGTCAGAAGCCTGGTACCAGATGTCTAGAGAAAATGCAGGCACTGAAATCACGAAGCAGTGCGGCTCAGAGGACAAGCTTCCACCCACTCCTGGCAGCCAGTGCTAGGAATGAGTGTTTGGATTTCTGCCACCTTTACCCTTTACTTTCCATTTTAATTTTCACCTTTCACAAGTTGTTCTTCAAACAAGCTCATTCAGGATTATGCAATGGTTTACCTGTGGCTGGGGACACACAGTCTGGATGGCAGAAAACATGCCAGGAAACCCACTGAGCAGCACAGCTCTGCTGCAGCCCTCATTTGTGTAGTACACAGGTTCTCCTGCTCCAGTCCCAGCTGCCTTCTCCTGGACTGGGAAATGTCAGCCAGTTTAAGGACATTCAGTAGCACTGTCTTCAGCTTTCATACAACACACCAGGCACATACCAAGCAGCATTGCATTGTCACTTATCCCATCTTTCACAATGCTCTTGACATATCACAGCAGAAAACTAGGAAAAGCAGTGATACCCTGTGACTGTGCAGGGCTTTAAAATCAAATGTATATGGACTTGAACACAGATACAGTTTCTAATTCAACACCCAGTCGTCTACAGTCGTGCCTTTGTGCTGCCCACATTTGTGGGCAATGAGTTTGTGCAGAGCCCACGCTCAGGCCTGGCCCATCCCCACCATCCATGCTGTAGGGTAGAAAAGGCAGGGAACTACAGAATGTGTATAGTTTGTTTTTTTGACTGGTGTCAGGAAAGAAAACATGCACTAAACATCCTCTTCATTCCTTTCTGGGACAAACCTGCAGCCTTGAAAATGTGGGTAAAACCACTGATCAAAGAGAAGCTTTTAGTCTTTCTACAGAAACCAGCCCTTTTGCAGCTTCTCCTGACTCCTGGAGTCACTAGTGCTGGTAGGCACCACTGGAAGCCTCAACTCCATCCCTCTGCTCCTATGAAGACAGGCTGAGGCAGTTTGGGTTGTTCAGCCAGGAGAAGATAAGGTTCCAGGGAGACCTTAGAACACCTTCCAGTGTCTAAAAGGGGTTGTAAGAAAGATGGGAACAAGTTTCTAGGAGGGCCTCTGGTGATAGGACAACAGCTATTGATTTTGAAGTAAGAGAGAATAGATTCAGACTATAAATAAAGAAGAAATTTTTTTATGATCACAGTGGTGAGGCACATGAACAGGTTGCTCAGGGAGGTCGTAGATGCCTCATCCTGGGAAACATTCAAGGTCAGGTTCGGCCCAGCTCTTAGCAAAGTGAACTAGTTGAAGACGTCCATGTTCATGGCAACAAGGTTGGACTAAATAATGTTTAGAGGCCTCTTCCAACCCAAAACCATTCTATGATTCTATGATCTGAAGAGGCAGAGGCCATGCTGACCTAGAGGCAGGATTCCAGACTTCCTCCCCCACAGCTGCAGACCACAGAAGCATTGAGGTGTCTTGTCTCAGGGCAGGCTGCATGCCCTAGTGCCTCAGAAACCTGATTGAGGACTGTCAAACCTCAGTGCAGGGGACATAGGAGGCAAAGTTTGCATGGTAAATGCATAGGTATTGTTCTGGTCCCCAAAAATGGAGCCTGGAAACACAGCTGACTGTCAGGGAAGTAGATCAGGAAAGATGTACTGTCTTATCAAACTGCTTACCTTAATTTGGGCAAAGCTATCCCAGAACTTGTCTTAGTTTTATTTGGTATTTCTCAAACCAAAGTACTGTGAGTGAGCTAATTTGGAATGAGTACAAAATACTAATAACTGTGCTGCAAAGGGAAAGACAGATGTGGCAGAGGTAGAGGAACACTTAGATACTGCTAGGCAGCAATTTCCAAGGAAACTCCAATACCTGAGGTGAGATACATGGCATGAGCTTGCACAAAAAGCCTGTCACAGTCCTTCAGAGGAAGTTTCCACATGAGCTCCATGTATGTGTGTGTATGTGTAAATACATATACATGCACAGGTCCAAAATCATAGAGGATTTCTGTTAGCATGGGTTTGCAGACTCCTGTTGCCCTGCCAGGAGGTTTTTGGTGAATGACTCATTCCTAAATTTTCTACCTGTCCCTGAATAAACATTTTAAACTGCTTTCCCCAGGAGCCAGTTTAGTGCTCTCAGATATGAATCCTGTTTAGTTTTTGACTCATCTTTTCATATTTTCAATATTCTTTCAGTAAGGTACTGCAACAGCTACTGGTTATTGTGTGGAAACTTGACTTGACAATACCTGAAATGTTTGGTTTTAATTATGATTAAAGATGCAGAGGAAGACGAAACTCCAGTCCCTTTGGCCAGTCCTTGTGGCTTATTTCACTGCTGTTAATCACTACACATTGTTTACAGTTTCTCAGCCAATTTTCAATCAACAAGAAACTGCAAACTGCTCACATAAAAGCCAGTTTGAATTACTTCTGCGAGTGAGATTTCCTCAGATGCCCAGCCAAGCTCAGCTCTTACATAACCCAGCTAAGGCTGGTGGATTTATCCTAAGGATGAATTTAAACAAGGGAATCAAATTCCAGGGACTCTGACAAATCCCCACAATCTGGCATTGCTGGGTGCGGGATGGGCTGCCAAGCCTTGGCAGCTCGAATACACGTGCAGGCAGCTGCCTGTGCTGTCTGTGGCTCCTTAACAGGGCTGCAGCCATGGCTGGCTGTGACAAATGTGGCACCTCATCTCCTTTCAGTCACTCTCGGTCTGACGGGGCGGCTGCCCTGGGCACAGCTGACACAGCTGGCAGGGCTGCCCCAGGCACAGCTGGCACTGCTGCCCCAGGCACAGCTGGCACGGCTACCCCAGGCACAGCTGGCACAGCTGGCATGGCTGCCCTGGGCACAGCTGGCAGGGACACCCTGGGCACAGCTGGCACTGCTGCCCCAGGCACAGCTGGTAGGGCTGGCACAGCTGCCCCAGGCACAGCTGGCATGGCTGCCCCACACCTTCACAGAGCCTGGGTGGTTGTGCTGCTGCCAGTGGGAAAGATGGCAACACCTGCTTCTCAGCATGGCCAAGGGCTGGTTGTCTTCTTCACTCTGCTAAAAGAAGTCAGCCCCACACCCAGATGCTTGCCTGCAGCAGAACCTGTTCTGGTAACTCCAGCCTGGACTCTGTTGCTGCTCACAATATTTCTCCATACTCTTCCCATTACCTCTCCCAATATTCAGCTTGCAACATGAAGTGGGGCTACCATATCAACATAACTTTTCAGGATAAATCTTTTACGTCTTGGAAAATGA
Source organism: Cisticola juncidis (assembly GCA_013400215.1). Classification (NCBI taxonomy): domain Eukaryota; kingdom Metazoa; phylum Chordata; class Aves; order Passeriformes; family Cisticolidae; genus Cisticola; species Cisticola juncidis. Next base: position 521,064 of record VXBR01004973.1, on the reverse strand, counting down.
AGTTCCACAGAAGTATGGAAGATCCAATCTTGCTCATGAGTCTGTATTCATAGCACTATTGTTTCCATGGGGTGAATGCTGCCAAACATATTTTCAAGGCTTCCTTTTCCAGGACTGGTTTTGAAGCGTTCTAGCTAATTTTACAGACCCTTTGTTCGGCCTCAGTCTTCTTCCTCCTCCAGAAAAGGCACTCATCTCCTTTAAGCCCTCATTTACCTACCACATTTACCTTCTCATGAAGAGGCCAACTGGACCAGTACCTCCCTGCCTGCTCTGAAACAGACCTCAAGCAAGGTATCTATGTTCTTGAGACTGGTGCTGTTCCTTTTCTTCTGGGGTCCTTATGCAGCAAGCTTTTTTCCAAAGGTCTTTAAATATTTCTTGTCTTCTGTTGATCTCACTCATGCTTCTTTCTCACCATTTGTGGCTGGCCTTTATATGAACATGTTTGGGAAGGTCTCAATAGCATGATGGTTTGCACCTGGAAGGTATCTAAATGTTCCTCTACCTCTACCATGACTGCTTTTCCCTTTCCAGCATATTTACTAGTATGTTTTTTGCTTTTTGTAGATGTGATAAATCTACCACAACGAATTCACATAATTTCTCTTCACTATTATCCTATCTTTTGTCTTGAGGCATTTTCTGAAGTGAATTTAAAGGTGGGAAGCAGATAAAAACTTCATAGTGTGTGTAACAATATTTAGGAGACACCCACAAATTAAGACTAAGGATTAAAAGCTCAATGCTCCCTAGAAAAATACTTCCTCAAATATGAAGCCCTGAGATCTCTTAAAGTCATTAGTGAGATTGCCAAAACTGATCATAATCCATCTTTCTCAATAGTTTCAAATTTATTTACAAAATAGTTAATCCAGTTCTAAAGCATTTCTTCAAAGCAGGTAAATATTATCGCTATCATAGATATTATAATTTTTTATGAATTTTTTCTTGAGCACAAAGGGAATACATGTGACACAGAAAAATTAAGTAATTAACCTCAGATCATGAAACTCATCAGGAGTCAACTACAAACCCATTTTTTTCCTGTTAATAGATTGTTAAGTCTAATGTGGATGGACTACTGATTCTGTTAATGAAAAATAATGAAAAATATCTCCTAATAAGTCACGGAATCTTTCATCATCTCTCTTCCTATTTTAGAGGTTGTATTTATTCTGTATTTTTTTATATAGTGTCAAAGTATTATGGCACTATCCTACTGCTAAATTCTCTCCAATTTTACTTGGAAAATAATTGTTATGGTTCTTCACTTCTGCTTGATGGACTTTCACATTAATCCTTCACCAACTTTTAACCTCCTTATCTGTTAAAGACAGAGACCAAAGCAGAATTTCAAAAACTCAAATATCATTTAAGCAATGTGCATACAGACTAACTACACAGCTGGTCATAAGCAAGAAAAAAAAATGCCTAATATTAGGAATTCCGGTTGTTTTATCCTCTATGAGCAGTAAAACATGAGAAACAAAGATACCTTTGTCATATGGTATTAGTAACACTTCACTATTTGGGCACTCAAAAGACTGATGTGTAACAGTACAGTTAGAGCATGTAGAAAAGTTTCAATCAGTACAGCTGCAAAAGGAATTAAGGGTAGGAGAGAAAAAAACCAAGAATCAGTTACCCCAAGAGACTGAGCATCAGAACATTTAATTTCAGCATTTTTAGGATGTAACGCTTCATTTTGGTAATTATAAAGTTGACCTGACTACATTAAAATGGCAGTTTTCACTTAAAATTTAACTTCCAAATTATAGCATGGAAAAAATAATTTAATTTTTGACTGAGTTCAAACCAGTCCAAAGTGATCTTTCATGTTTCCCTTCTACTAAAAAACTAGGGGGAGTAATTTCTCGATATATTGGAAAGGAATTACATTTTCTAGCCCTTAGGCTTTTGGGGTTTGTTGGGACGAGGTGGAAGACAGCAGATCCAAAACAATAAATTCATCATTTACGAAAGTGCTCAGGCCCTGAAACAACTTGCACCTCTTTCTTTTTTATCAGAAAGACCCTCTGTGTGCCTGAACACAGACTATTTATTTCTTACCCTTTTGAAAAGGCTTCCTCTCAGCCCATCTGCAGTGACAGCCCTGCGTGTGGCAGCCACACCTCTGGGCAGCACAACCCCCACACAGGCAGCCCACCAGGCCACCAAATCTGCAGTCCATGTCCTCCAGAAGCCTGTGGCACTAGACTGTCACACAGGTCTTGCATCCAGCCACGAATCACTTCTGCTTCCGTTTGAATCACTTCACCCCTTCTTGTGAAGGGACAAGACCTATGTGGACCTGCCCTGGAAGCACCATCCTTCATCAGCTCAGTTGCTTCAGGCAAATACTCCAAGGCCTCTTTCCTTGGCAGCCAGTTTAATTGCACTTTCCTGTCCTTGGCTTTTCTTCTCCCTTTCAAGCCAGATATCCCACAAAATCCAGCTACCTCCATACCTATCCTGGATCTTTCCTTCCAACAGGGTACAGATGACTGTCCCCAGTCTCAGATTTTAGTTTTGTTTTTTTCAGCTTGTGTATGGCAAAAGAGATCTCTTTTCCCAGAAGGGAGAGGGAAGGATGGTCAGCTTTCACTCAAGCAGAGCACAAGAGTTCAAAAGCCTACGGGTGCCGGAGTGTGTGCTGACACCACATTCTGGTTTGAGCTCTTCCATAAGCAAAACATGAGAGGGCTCTGCATCCATGTCCTCTGTCCAAAAATGAACCTGTGATCATGGACAACTCTGACATGGTGCATCTGTAACCAGGGATCAGCTCTGGGAAAGAGGTGCATGAGGAGAGGTTGAATGACCCCCTTGGGAATTAATTCCCTTGGGAATTCCCGGGAGCTGCGCGGGCACTCAGCCTGGTCCCTGCCTGAGCCATGCCACTTGCCTGGCTGAGTCCCTCACTGACCTGGGTCCAGAGGCTCAGCATCCCATCTGCTTTGGGGCCAGCCAAGTCCTTGGCCTTGCGTGTGTCCCAACAAGCCTCTATAAAATCTTAAAATTCATACACCAATCACACCAAATTAAAACACATAGACAGGTCTGCATGGTAAGTGTATATAAAACAATTATTAGAGCTACCTCTAGCCATGCTTCTATATCTAGCAGAAACAGCTTGTTTCCCTCAGGTTTGTTTAATCCAGTCACCAGCATACTAATAAAAAGCAAAATAAAGAGAAAAGAAAAACTAGGAAGATGGTGGAAACAAACATTCTTAGGAAAAAAATGCACATGGGGAGAGATCATATCACCGGAGGGTCTTCTATTAGGAAAATATGTAAGATTGGAGCAAGTCTTAAACCCTATGCCTTTTTTTAAAAGATGCACTCATTACATATCATCACAGAACTTACAATTAGAAAAAGAAGTGTTTCCAAAGTCTAATTCCTTCCTGGCATGAGTGACCTACTTCAATCAGTTTATTCCACGGTTGAAAAAGTACCTGTCATCTTAACATATTTCCTATTGCTCTCTTCTCCTGGGAGGATCACTCTAAGGATCACAAGTGTTTTTCTAAACTAACATGCTGTAATCTGCTAGCTTTTTTAAATTCATGCACTACATTAGGCCTTATTAGATAAGAAATCTGTCTTCCTCCCACCACATTCATCCTGCCAATGAGTATCACCCCTGACACTATGATAAATCAGGGTTAGACATCAGGAAAGCAGTATTCCATTGAAACTGCACCAGGAAGTTTAGGCCAGAGGCATCTAATTATTCAGATCAAATGGTATTTAACATCCTGGTTAAAGACAATCTGGGATCTTACTACCAATTTATGTTTAATGGTATCCAGCAACAAGACCCAAGAGAAAGGAACTCTACATAACAAGAGACAAATAATCTTCCTGTAGGCTGAAACAATTGGTTTGAGTTGGTAATTAAATTATTTCCTACTTATTGTTTGGCAGAGTGTTTTGGGATATTTGAACAGCAAATAACTCCACTGTCACTGGTTTCACTGTTAACAAGGCATTTTTCTTGTAAGTACTGGGAGTATATGTTTATCAGTGTAAACATTGATTAACAAAGCTGCAACAGTAACCCAAAGCAGGTTGTGGTACTGGGGAGGCAGCTGAAGTGCAGGAAAAATTATGATTATTTCTTATAGCATCGTGGTTTTGGTATGGAGTTTTTTATATATAATATATTTTTATTTCAACAGCTGCAATTCCAGGAATCAATCTTAAAATATCAATATTAACCTCCAAGGCTGTGAAACCCATCCACAACTGTTCAGCTGAATTTCAGTTCAGTGGATACTCCAGATTTTATGGCTGTTCTTGACACTACAGATCACAGGAACAGAGGATCTGTATTTCTAAAAAAATAGATCATATTGTCTGGCACTCAGCAGCTGAAAGTTCAGGGGTAATTTTGAAAAGCCAACCCTAGCCACCCTGCAAAAAATTTCCTGCAAGGATGCAGGGGCTGGGGCACAGGGTGGCAGGCAGTGCTCCCAGGACACTGTCCAAGGCCTTGGCCTGAGGCACACCATGGGCCCATCAGTACATGATGCACATATATATACACAGACTGCATGGGGACTTCCACTCAAACACTCAGTGTATTCTTCCACTTATCCACAGATGCCTTTTTAAATCACTCTCCTGACTGAGTCAAGGAAATGGGAACATGCACTGGTGCTTTAACAGACTGCTTTTGGTACATTTGCAAATATGCATTTGCACTGGAAAAATGCCTTCTTTACATTATAAAGAGTACTCCCTTAATGAAGCATTTTCTTAAAATATCTCCTTGTACTGACATTAAGCTCTCTCATTTCCCCACTTTAATTACTTTGTCTTAAGGAGCTTTGCTTTCAGGAATTATATTGGAGCCCTGGACTACAATATTACCAAACTCAAAGTGTGGTTCATAGCCACACTTTGTCTGGGCATTTAGGCAGCCTCAGTGCAATTTGCAGCAACAGCTACATGCCATGACTTCTACAGCACTACAATTACTTTTCTGCCCCTTCTTAGCTCCTCTATTCCATTCAGTTCCTCTCTGCCCTCCCCTTCGTTTCATTGCTACACTACTTGGCTGCTTCCTTGCCAAAGCGTCTTTCTACAGATATTTCCTTTTCATGAAAGAAATTCTGGTAGCGTAACAAAGTCTGTCTTTAAGTTGGTACCTCCATTGTGATGTAAGACGCAGTGAGAAAAAGCGGCAAGATAAATAATTAGAAACATTATGAGGAACAGCTGTGGGAGCTGTGTGGGAATCCAAAAAATCCCCTCAGGGAAACTTCCAGCCTTTGGCCACAGACTTTCCTCTCCCAGGCTGAGAGCCCTGCAGCACTGCTGCCAACCTGTCTGGGATTGCTCCCCCATCGGCTGGGGGACACTGCCCACCCCAAATGCTCACTCCTCATTCCCCCTTGCCCTGCCTTTGTCCCGCCCCTGTGCCCTCGGGACATTGGTTCCTGACTCCAAACTGAACCCCTGCACACGGCATGGCCTTGTCTCCTGTCCCTGATCCCTTCACCATGCTGAGATGCACCTCACAGGAGCTCTATCGAACAGACCCTTCCTGTCTTCCCTCTGCTGAGGGCTGTGTGTGTGCGTGGACTGAAATGGCTGTTCCTGCGGCCTGCTCTGAGCAGCATCTGAAGGAGACACTTCCAGAAGGCAGCAGCATTTCTCCGTCCTGCCATGATGCTACAGAGCTGAGTTTGTTTAGTCTTGAGAAGAGGAGGCTCCGGGGGTCTTCCTCAGTCTCCACAATGCCCTGAAAGGAGGTTGTAGTGAGGTGGGAATGAGGCTCTTCTGCTATGCCTGCAGTGGGAGGATGAGAGAAAATGGCCCTAAATCGAGACAGTGGAGATTCAGATTAGATAGTAGGAAAATTTTTTTTTACTGTTAAGATGGTCAACATTGGAATGTGTTGCCCAGGGAGACGGTGTAGTCACCATCCCTGGAGTGTCCAAGATTGTCTGGATCTGGCTCTGGATGATGGGGTTTAGGGGTTACAGTGACAGTGCTGAGTGGACAGTCGGACTGGATGATCCCAAACGTCTCTTCCAACATTGATGATTCTGTGATTCAGTGCTAGCACCAGTATGAACTCTGTGCTATAGTATTATGCACTCATATTTCTGAAAACTCAGCTGTGCAACCTAACCCCTACCCATCCTCCTCCATATTCCTTGAAGTAGGAATTAATGGCAGAGCTTATGAGAGGAACCGTGGCAAAACGTAAGAGTCTGTGTAGATGTGATACCAAACTGCACAGACCTGTGCTCTACCACTGTTCCTGCAGTATCAGAGAGGGCAGTCCAATGCCTGCCCTCTGCAGCATCTCCCTTCCTGCCCAATAAGCACAGCCTCATTTGTGGAGGAAGTGGGGAAGGAGAAGACTCAGGACCTTCTGCTCTCCTGGCCCTGTAGTGCAAGTTGTGTTGCTCCCAGCAGCTGCTGGGCAGAGAGGACAGGAGCTCCGAAGGTCCCATGGGGACAGTGGGTGAGTGATGCTGTGGCTGTGGTCTTCCTGATTTTGTGTAAGGGGTGATAGAGAGAAGCAGTATCAGCACTTCCAAATCTTGCTCTGGGCCTTCCATCCCAGAGGTAGACAGAAGCACGTAACAGCAAGAAACAGGCTGGAAGTGGAGCGAAAAAGGAGAAGAGAAAAGAACGCCATCGCTTTTTCACACATGTTGCCGCCTCACTAATCCTTCTCATCCAAATGCTTTTGTCTAACTGAGGAACTTGTTGGTGTAAGCATACCCTTCTCTTTTTCTCTGGATTCTTTTTTTCCTTTGTGCTCACATCATTATCTGAAGGATCTGAAGGCTTTCTAACTCTTGTGGGTACAAATTCCACCATTTGGTACAACCAGCAGACTACTCCTAGCTAAGGAACTCCAGCTGCTGCATTTTTGCACTAAGGTATCCTTCCTGGAATGTGTTTCAAAAACACAGCATCTTATTGTTCTGGAAATACCACCGTGTTAGCCTTTTAAAAGGAAAAATGACAGGGAAAAACAGCAACACAATTACTGAGAGAGGTATCATGAACCAAGGAGCACAGATCATAGAGATGAGGACCCATATCAGACTCAAATTATGACCTTCACTTCATTGGAGAGTTGAGTTGTTCTGTTTGAAATAATTCAATAAGTTAAAGTTTTTCAGTACGAAGCAAAGTATTCTAAATAATATGATCCTCTCAGGAAAATTAAAAAAAAATAAGAAAATTAAGGAAAAAAGGTCCTCATCAAAGTGTTCATTGATGTGGCGAACCAGTTTTTTAAATAAATAAAACTAGCAATTCAGTGTAGAATTATTTATTATCTCTAGCATTCACACTCCCACTGGTTCTATAGCCAAGTGCACATACACATGGAATAATAAATATATAAACAGATATAATAAAAATAAATAAAATAAAAATATAATATTATAATAAATAACAATATATAAAAGGAAATGGGCTCATGTTTTATGATGGGACAACAGTTGTTAAGAGTTTTTCAGTCATGTTTCAGTGTAGAAAATGCACAGACTTTTCCTTCACCAGTTATAATGCCACAAGGCTGTAATTACTATTTTCCAACTGTATATCTGCAAAGGTACAACTAAGGCAGAAAAATGTATTTAACTCATATAAAATCTGGACAGAATGCATTTATTCATATCAGTATTTAATGAAAGATAAATCAGGTCATTAAAACAACTGGCAGCCCATTCTATCCTGGCATTGTTCTGTTTCTTTTTAAACGTTTGAAAGGCAACATACTCTTTTAAAGACTTTTTTTTTCCTCTAGAAATAAAAGCCAAACTCTAATTTCTTAGCTGCCTTGACATGGTGATGACAGCTCTATAAACTGGTGTAATCATAGAAAACTGAGTTCTGGTGTTTGATTTTGAACATACCATTGCAAAGAAATATTACGGAGCAATTTTTGAAAGCTCACCCGTGTCTTTGTCACACTGTTGCCCCACAAGCCACCAAAGGTCAAACCCAGGGACGTTCCTGGGGCTGTCACTGAGAGGGGTTCTCCAGGCTCCCCTTGCTGGAGGAGCCTTTGTGCTGCACACACACAGATGCCAAAGCCTCCCTGGCCAGGCTGGGTTTGCAGCCCAGACAGGTGGGTGCTGCCAGATGTGGAACTGGCTGGAGAAGTAACGCTCACTTTGGGCATAGAACACCATCTGAGGCATCCCAGCAAACACAGGCAAGTGCATAACATGGGAGCTGTTGTTCAATTTGGGCAAAATCTGTTTTGATCAAAATGGAATTCATATGAATAATTTACTACTCTAGAGATATATAAAATGATAGCCTTTTTTCCCCCCCATAGTGTTTAAGCAAATCTAATTTCTTTTAACACAAGAAATCAGGGAGTTAATTAAACCCATCCTTCACTCCACAGTGAAAGTTAAAACAGAGCCTAATGTTAAATAAATGTACTGAGAATTGCCAGTCTTTGATTTTGGACAACATTTCGCTTGTAATTAAATTATGTCCTAACAAAATTAGGTTACTTTTTGCCTCTTACTGAGATTTTAGGGACATCAAACACCCCTTCAGTAACAGGGTTGCAGTGCTGGATCCATTTCACCCACCAAATTAGGCAAAATTGTGTTTCGGCTGACAGTGATGGGGTGCTTAAGCTTCCTCTTCCTTCTCTGCATGATGAGAGCACTGCCAGGGCAGTTCCAGCACTGCTTGCACCACTTCTGAGGTCAGTGGTATTTCTGGGGACTGGCTTCAGAGGCTGGAGAAAGTCAGTACCACACGACTCTCCTTCAGAAGCCTCTTCTGAAGAGTAAGTGCACAGCATGAAGTGTTGAGGATGTGGAAGAGAGTCATTACAGTTCCAAAATATTACAGACTGCCCTGCTAAGTGGATGTGAAAGATCCCTGCCAGGAGACTTAGATCTTCAGAGACTGCCCTAAAATGAACTTGAGAGAGCACTTTCTGCAGTAATTTAATACTAACAGGATTTATACATTTATTTTTAAAAATCCTTCTGCATGAAACAATCCCCAATGCCTTAGCCAAGGCATGTCAAGAAACCATCCTCCAGCTCCCAGGTATCGACCTCACTGCTGAGAAAGGAGTTTTGCAGGAATCCAGTGTCAATAATCCCAGCACAAAATGAGGTTCTTTGCTTTTGTTTTTCTGTAGGAACAACAGGAGAGAAAGAGGAAGAATTTGAGGAGGAGTATGGGAAAGCAACAATAGGTGCCATTAAAAGCCTAATTCAAAGTAATAAATAACACAAGCATTAAGCTGAATACCTATGTTGGTGGAGGTAATTATGTTTGTAGGAATGCAGATAGTGGAATAAACCATCATACATAATAGCATATTAAAAGCATAAATGCTTTTTCTTCACATATTAAGAATACTGAATATAAGTACAGTCTCTTCACGGCTGTATATTCTGTATATCCTCAGCACTTCTGACAATCTGACAGACATACAAATTCCTGAACCAGCAAGAGATCTTTCCCATTACACTTTTCCACTCCATCTGCCCTTTGTTCCCCCACACCTGGATGTGTGTTGAGCTAGAGTGTGGTGCAGAAAATAGCCCAAATTTCCCTCTAGAGTAGACCAGGCCTTGTGAACAAGCCTGGCCTTTGTCCCCATGGCTGGTGCTGCCAGCTCCTGCGTTGTTACCACGGTTTGCCAAGGGAGGGTGGGGGCCTGCAGAGGCCGTACCCACCACAGCCATTTTGTATAAACCCTAAGGGTGCCGTCAGAGCATCCTTCAAGCCCTGTAATTGCACTCCTACAGAATGCAATGTCTTCTAAATTATTCAGTGGCTGCCAGGGTAAATTCCTCCACCTTAGGTTGCAGGAGCACTGCCTCACACCATGTTCACTTTACAGCAGTGCTGGGATGAGACACAGGGCTCCTCATCAACAGTGCCTTGACATGCACAGCTCCTCCAAAACACCACTGATCAAGCAAGGATGTGCTCATTTTTTTAGCTGAAAGATACATGCAATCTTTGCTCCATTGATTATGGCTATTCCTCTTTCTCAGAGAGACGTCATGTCTTTGGCATGAGCTTGACACCCTTCGATTTCCTTGTGTCAGCCTCTGCTGAAGTTGTCCTCATGTCATGACCAGTCCAGGCTTGGAACCAAGTGCACACTTCTCTACAGACCCAGTTCACATGAAATCTATTTTTAAAATGATCACAGATTCCCAAGAAATCAACAAGCTCTGCTTAAACACAGATTTCTTGTTTTAATAGAGACTGAACTTTCAGAGACCAGTGGCAGACACAACAGTTAAAATATGTACCTTTGTCAAGGAGAGAAAGGTCCGGACCTCCACCCCTGAAAGTGGTGCCATGCACAAAGACCAACTGCAGTACAACTAGGGAAAACCACTGTGTCTCCTTCAAAGTGTGTTTTACATGAACAGGTAAAAGACATGCAATGTACTTAGGGAGGAAGGGCTAGGGCACAGAAAAAGCAACTGGTTGAAAAAGACTTTAAAGCAGAGAAGACGGCTTCTGTTGTCTGATCAAAGTTGCCTTCTAAGACTATTCACCTACCTTATGTAAAAGGCATCTGTAAAGAGTTCAAAAGTTTCCACAAAGATCCCTACAAATCTAATTCTTGCCTAGATGCAGAAGCAGTTTAAAGCTTCTTTCAGTCTATTCATTTTCTTGAAGTAGATCCAGATTAAAATCAATCCCTCCAAAGAAAAAAGAAAATCTGAGCACCTATTAAATCTATTCCCTCCAATAAATCTCTGTATCTGTATCAGGTGTCCTTGGTTCCTGTAATCCCCCTACTTCAGCCTGCCATTCAATAATTTTATTAAATGGTAACTTCCTAAGAGATTAAATGAAGGTTTATTCTTTGACCTATATTCCTCTTTGCAGAAATTATTGAGGCTAAATGGAGGTCAAAGCAATTGCAACTGATCCTGTACACATTTAACTCGTACAAAGACTCTTCTCTAATATTTGGTAACTGTAAGGACCCCGTGAGAGTCACCTGAAGGAAAGCTACCCAAGGCTTTAAATCTTTTGAACGGTGCAGCCTTGTCTTCCTCATAAGACAGGTTCCAGTGATGTTTGGAAGGTTTGGCAGGCAGCCCAGCAGCATCCCCTGCGCGGGGGCCACCCAGGCACAGCTGCTGCCTTTGCATTGCTTAGCACCTAGCACTAATCTAGCTTGCTATAAAACCCCCTCAGCTCATTCTGCAGAGGCACTTTTACCTAGACTGCTGGCTAATATTCAATAATTATGGCCATTGTGGAGCTGGTAATAAGTTGGAACAGCTTTTTAGTGGCAAATGGCACTGTAGAAATGAAATAATTTATGTCCCTTTAAAATTTTTTGATTGTTCCATGCTAAATAGTCTTATATTCATTATTCAAATATTTGAATATGATAGCTCATTTTTTGAAATTACTTGTACAGAGCTAATGTCAAAAGAGTTCAGGTCAATTTTTTTTACTCCCAAATAAATATTTAGATATTTGCCATTTCATTCACCCTGAGAATTCAGGGGACTGTAAACAGCAAATTATTTTACAACAGGCACAATTTCTACTATTTTGTCTCATCAGTCTTCATACCAATTAAATTGACCTTATCCTGAGCAGCAAGCTCTGAAAACTTGGACTGCTGTACACTCAGAAATATGGAGAATTTTAATTAGCCGTGACATACCCAGCAGTATCTGTCTGCTGGCATGGAGGAAGCTGCCTAGCAACAATGCAAAGAAATCCTCCAATAACCCTGGTGGATCACAAAGAGTCTGTTAAAAATGGTAATCTCTCTCATAGACAAGAAGAGATGGATTCAATTAAGTACAGCTATTCTCAACTTGTTATTTATACGCAGTGAACTAAAATAACATTCATATAATATAAATACAATATGAAAAGGCCATGCAAAATTACTTAGAGATTTAATTTGCAGGACTTAATTTGATATTCACATCTGTAAGCCTTTTGTTTTGCTTAACAGCAAAAACATTCCAGCTAGGTCAGACCTACACTAAAGCTCATACAAGACAGAAATCTCAGCAAACGGGGCTGGAATGGGCTCAAGCAGTCGTTTAGTCCATCCCCAAGCACCACGTCAGGATAAATTATATATAAACCATTCCTATCAATTACACTTTATTTTTTCCCAAAACCTGCAAATCTAAGCAGTAGAAAACTTCTCTTGGCACTCTGCTCAGTTGTCTGAGTCTCTCAAAAATTATAAAAGGGAAATCTCTAACATGAATAGAATACAGTCGAATAGAATAGAACAGAATACACTGGAAAGGACCTTAAAAATAATCTAGTTCCAACCTCCCCTGGCCAAGGGAAGGGACATGTACCACTGGACCAGGTTGCTCAAAGCTGCATCCAGCCTGACCTTGAACACTTCCACAAATGGAGCATCCACAACTTCTCTGGGCAATTTGTTCAGTACCTCACTGTCCTCACAGTAAAAAATTTCTTCTCACAGGAACCCTCCCTTGCTCCAGTCCTGCATGGATTCTTTGCATCCTGCAGTACCTGCATGTAGTAGAGCAGACATAAAGAATAAACACATTCTTTTAGGAATTTCTGATGTACTTGGAAATGGCTATCATGTATCAATCTTCTATCAGATAAACAACTCCAGCATTGCTCAGGCTTTTCTTATCTAGCTCATACATATTTACTGGCCTGCTTCCTATTTCTTTTGGAGTCTTTCTCCAACTCTTTATACTCCTTCTTGCCTTGCATCTTGAGTAAAAGCAGCCTCCCAATTCAATTTGGCAGAAATAGCTGTAGGTCTGTGGCCATCACATCTCCAGGTGTTGCAGGACACAGAGGACTTCTTCCTCTTCCTCTTCCTCTCCTTCTCCCTCTCCCTCTCCCTCTCCCCCTTTCTCTTCCCTCCTGTGTGTTCACATCTTTTTTGTTGCTGATGCTGTTCTTGTCACTGATCAATCCTCACCTCTGGCCTTTTTCAGAAAACTGCACCATCAGAAGAACAGGAGCTGGCCAAGGCTGGACTTGCCCACCCCAGGGTGGACCCTTCCCTTGTGTGAGATCCCATTTCTCCCCAGCAAAGGGCAAATGTGGGGTTGAAGGTTACAAGACCCTGCGTGGGCTTTTGCCTCCAGCCCTGCAGTCCTGCCTGGTGAGGCAATGGAATGTGCCCAGACCAACAGCGTTGGCCAGGTTTGCATCCACTCCAGTCAGTTTATCCTCTGATAACAGGCACTGCTTCTCTGCAGATGGAGCCCTGGGGTCCCAATGGAATCTGTCCTTTCTGCCTCAGTACAGCAAAACACCAGGACACCATGGCAGCCCTCAGCTGCCCTTGGCAGTGATGACTGCAGGCAAGAGCACCCATACAAGGATTTGGGTTTCTCCAAAAGACTAACTCATTAAAGAATTAAAATTGAATGCATTTAGAGATTGCATCCTGGCAAAACAAAGCCCCTAATCCTTCCTCAGGAACAATGAATCATGTTTTTCTTGATGAAACAATGAAAGAACTCAGAGTCTTCCAGTGGATTAGCATAAACCTTTATCCTAACTTGGCAGAAGTGGAAGCACCAAGGAAAAGAGTCCAAGAAAGGAATAAGTAATAGAGAACCTCCGTACCTGGGGTTACAACACTGGGAAAAGGTTTGCTGCTCAACACAAGCTGTCAACCCCAGTCTTTAGAAACATTTTTGAATTCAGAACAAAATGCCAAAGAAATTACTTTAATGTTGTTGACCAGATGTTTACTTTTTGTTGATGTTTTTAACAGTCGCCTGACAATTAAATCAGTGCTTTGAAGAGAGTGTCACTATTTAAAGTCTTGGTACTGGGATAATCATGAATGGACTTCACTGCTGAGTTTGGTAAATCAGGGCTCTTCTAGATCCTACACAGCATGTGCATACTTACTGTGCAGCTGCCAAGTCCACATTAGCATGAAAAAAACTAACTTTCATATATATATGTGTGTGTGTGTTTGTAAATATATATATAAATTTATTAGGCCTTCTTCCAAAGCATACCAAATACATGAATGCATACACATATAAATATATTTATATATTTTGGTCACACTAGGTAGCTAATTTTTGCCAAAAAAAGTCTGTTTTCCTCTTTACTTATTAATATGCCTGCTTTCTTAGCTTGATAGTTTTTATTCCTCTGTTCTTCTTGCTGGGAGTGGAGTTTTGATTGTGGCACTCTCTAGAAGCAATGTGAAAATGTGATCATTCTCAAAGGTCTCAATCAAATGCTCTGTGTATTTACACACTTACCAATCACACTTACCAATCAAGTCTAAACCTTTAAATTTGACTACAAAAGGTAAAACTTTCCTACCTGTCTCTCTCATTGCTCCTCTTCAGGAAGGTATGCCTTGGTGTGCTAACTCTCAGCCTTTGTACTAATCAAAGTGGGTATTTCAGGGTTTTAACACACCTTAAGCAATAGGTTGCAGACCCATTTCTTGTATCTGCATATTTATTCCAGCAAGGGGAAGCTTTACACTCAGGGGCATTCCTTTTGTTGCTGGCAACATAATAACATTTGCTTAATTGTGTTTTATTAATGTTAATATACCCACAGGCTCAGACTCTGCCTGCACATTTTTGTAAATTGAATTAAAGGAAAAATGAATCAGAGTTAAAAGACAGCTGATTAATTTTATTCACTTGCTTAAGGGGGTTTAAGCCAAATGGTCTCCACATCTATTTTTCTCTAGAGAACAGCCTTTATAGCCACAGGGCTAAGAGAAACATGTCAGTAAGCCATTTTCATTGCCATGTGTCAAGGAGAGCTATTTAAAGCATTAAAAGGAAGGGACATTAGGGAGAGGTGCTTACCCCCTGCTCTGTACAAATGGCAAGGTTATACAGCCATGGTCTCTCCTGCCTGCTGCTGAGATCAGAGGGCTTTCATAAAGCATTTTTTAATGAAGCTCTCAGAACAGCCCCCAGAGCCTGCCGCTTGAGACAGGCAAGGACACAGGCACAGAGCAACCTACTAAAAAGGGATGGTTTAGTCCACACAAAATCCAACTTATTAGCAGGTCTGCCTCAACACATAGTGTAAGTTAATGACTATTATTGCACTGTTTAGTAGGCTTTCAGTTAGTTACAGTAGAAATCAGTTTTTGAGACAGATTTCTCATTTGGAAAAAATATAATTCATTAGAGACGCCTCCACTGGGTGTATATTTATACAAAGCCTGGGCTGAAATATCAGTGTGCATGTGGGGCTGTTCAGTAGGAACCCTCCTCTATTTGCCAGCTATTCAGAAAAATCTGGCCTGAAGAGACGCTGTACAAAAAATATGTTGGGCATTTCTGGTAACCCTCCTTTTAATGAGTCCTTTACAATTTCCTATTCAAAACTGGTAAGTCAGAAAAGATAACAAGGTAAAAATCTCAAAGGAAAAAGGATGGTTAAAATATGTTCAAAAGTAAATGGCTCAAGTGCCTCTGTGTCCAGAGAAGCTGCAGCTGATGTCCCTTATCATAACTGGGACATCATGTCAGGATCAGGATCTGAATATTTTTTAATCTGTTTTGTCAGCAAGGGAGTTGGAAATGAAAACCCTGGTCCATATGGGAAGGATTTCCACTCTTTCAGGTCCTGTGACAGTGAGATGGTCTGGAGGGTCCCAGGCAGTAATAAACCATCTTCACCACATGGCCATGGCTAATGCTGTGTGTAAGTACTCAGGCCTCCTTACATTTTCCCTCCTGGTTGAGTCAGATGTCTCAGGTGGTTCCCACCTCTCCTTTCCACAGCTAATGACATATGAATAATGAAAATGACCCAGAAGGATGGAATGTAAAATTTCTGTGAGTAGAGTAAGTTATTAATAACCAAACAACTTGTGAGGGGTTTTGCAGACGTTTTCACATTCTGTGTTCCAGACAAAGAAGATACATATCCCAATAGGTCTTACATGCTGCATGCACCTGGGAGACAGTCTGCTAGACCCCAGCTCATGAGGTACCTCCATGTCCCACCAGGCATAATGAGCAAAGTGATCCACCAAGTCAACAGCCACGTTGAAATGTGGGAAATTTGTGGCACAGCTTTACAGCTAAGGGTGGCAAGTTCCTCCCTTTTGGTCTCTGTGCCTGTCTCACCAACACAATGTCCTGGTGGCATTTTTCACACCACTTGGATAATCAGTTTCTACCAAGACCCCAAATAAGGTCTCTGGCCACTAGCATGACATGGGTGCTCACATCATTCTGGACATCCACACCATACCATGGACACCTCACATATCCAGAGGAATGTGATGTTAGCTGAACTACAGCCCAGAGCTCCTCATTTTGCACCCCACTCCCACTCCATGTTGCCTCTTCTCTCTCGCTGTTGTATCTTTATTGTAAAGACAATGTTCAGCCTTCTGCTGGTGAAAGAGAGGGATCTCCACCAGCACAAGCAAGGGTCAGGGCTGACAGCCATTCTGTCTGCAGGGCTACTGTGACATTGGTCAGAGCTTTGCTTTCTCTTCATTGTGAAGAAAACAAATTTTGGTTCTGTACAGAGAGATTTCTCTCCCAGACTTGTAGTATTTTGGCCTGTCCTCTTCTGCTCAAATAATTGTAGGTCAGCTAAGGATCTAGAGCTGCTTGCTCTTTGCCCTCAGAAATGGAAAAGAAAAATACAAATGCATGCACATGGCTTTGGTTTCTCTGACTAAGCATAGTGTCTGTTTTAGCCTCTGAGTATCTATTCTGGAAATAGGGAAAAGTAGACTTGGTTAGGGGTCAGTCACTTCAGAAGTGCTCATTTTCTATTACAATATCCAGCTAGGCATTTTTAAAGATTAAACAGACCAGAAAAAAGATTTTTATTCTTCAGAACAGAGCTACATACTATGGAGAAGGCTGAAAGCTATGAATTTGCATATTGGGATTGGTGTTTATGGTGGTGACTTTAAACTGTGTTGCAACACTTGAGGGCTTTACTGATTTGAACATTTTTGATATCAGTGCTTGCACATCAGAGAAGTCTGTTGAGGGTGAGGACACATGCAGCTTGATGGCAAATTCAAAATAATGAACAGTGACACAGGTAATATAACATATTCAAAACATTGTTAATACTTAAGTTTTCAAAACACTGCATAGTTATGGAAACTTTTGGGGACCTCTGGTTTCTGATGAAAAGCATCAATAAACTGAGATTAAAACACTAAACCATTATGTTGTTCTCTACCTGTTAAGTTTGGAGTATTTTTTGTGTAAAGGGAGTGAGATATTTAGGGTTCCTTGCCTCACTTTTTCTTCCAGTTGGAGGAATCTGAAGCGGTGGTAAGATGTAAAATGCATATCCCTTACTTCAGCATTTTATTTACTTACTAGGATGCACAATGGAACTTTAACATTCATAAAAATGATAGCATGAAATATTCCACAATTCCGTGAAATTAAAATGCAGCACTGTCAGGCTCTGAATGAAGGAAAAATGCAGCTGTCACTCACGTTCCTGGCAGGATGGAAAACCTTTGGAGCCTGTCACAGCTGGATGGGGAGCTGACCTTCTCTTGCTGCCATTCAGCCTGCTGCAGGCAGCAGCAGAGAGCTCCCAGAGCCATGCAGGGCTCTCAACACCCACACAGAGAAATGTGTGGGATTTCAGGATGGCTACTGCATCCCTGTGCTTCTCCCAGGAGACACAGATGCTTTTTAGTATTCTTCCATGCTCCAGGCTGGAGGAGGTAGGGATGGAAGAGGAGAAATAGCACTCTGCAGATGACTCCTCCTTTTAGCCCTTTTACATCCTTTGGCATGAAAGTTTTTTCTCCATAATATAAAGTGCAGAATAAAGACTTATGATGACAAAAATCCTATTTTTAAAATGTCAGCAGAACAGTCACTTTTCAGAGAGTTCTGGTTACACACAGCTGCTCTCTGGGGCTTCTGGCTGGTGGGCCAGGTGGAGCCAGGCTGTAAGCAGACACTGCTCCTTTGATCTCAGCCAGTGATGCTCCTCCTCGTACTCCTGCTGAGCCTGGAGTGCCCAAAGCCCTACAGGAGCCCAGCAGCAGCCTGAGAACTTCCCAGGCCCTGCTGGAGACCCCTGAGGATACATTCACAGGAGGAGTCTCACTTCTGAACTTGCCTGGTCAGGAGAGAAATGACTGTCATTTAAAAATAGAAATAAAGCTTCTACACATCCTGGGCACACACCTCCCATTTGCTTGCTTAAATTAGTTCCAGCTGAAGAGGAAGTGCCCCCAAGAGCTGACTGGTAGGAACTCCATGCTAAGAAGGCCGTGCAAACTTTGGTAATGTTCAGAAAGATGCTTTAAAATTAACACAGATTTACTGTTTCATAGGAACACCCCAAGGTACTCTATTTCCAAAGGGAAAAATGTGTCGTGACAGGACTGCTGTGCACACTTACAATACAAATGCTGCTCAAAGAAAGCACATAGCATATGCATGTGTATGAGGAACCCAACTCATCCACAAAGCACTGCCACACTCTTCACTGGATCTAACCTCAGCAGACAGTCGTGGCCTTTGGACGGTCTGCCCCATGCAGGAGAGATGTGGCTTACAGCAAAGGCTTTAAATAAAATCAATCAGCAAAATAACTGGCTGAGTTTCCATGAACTGAGCTGCTGTCTTGACAGGAAGTTAGCCACTCTCACAAGACCACAGTGTTTGCTGTTGAATGCTGGGGAGCTCTGATTCAGAGATCCCTTGCTCCTCCTGTACCTTCAGTCAACTGCATTGCACTATTAGAAGAACATGAGAAACAGGGCAAGGTCCAGCTTTAGATGTGCATGTCTGAATAACACACTAGCACTGTCTCTGATAATGTCAGGAAAGAGTCTCTGAGTACCATAAGACCAGCAGATAGAGTACAAGTTTCCTTCAGGAATATTTACCTGGTCTATATATTATTTGGGAGATTATTTTTACTGTAACCTTTGATGCCTTAGGATTTAGTTATTATGTTTTTCAAATCCTGTACTGTTTTAGTGGGTAACTCTAAATGCCAGATAGAATGTTTGCTACTGTCTTCACATTTTGGTCAGACAAAATAATTCCTCTAGGCCTGAAACTAGGACATCCTACTGCCCCAGGCCCTGAAAATTATTAACAAAAGTGTGTTGGGGGGGAACAAACAGGGGGTACGACTTCATTACCTGAATCTGTAACTGAAGGCTTTACCCCTGATATGTAAATGGACCAAACTTATAACTGTCTGAAAAACTCAAGATCATCGTCCATCTTCAGCATAGCCCTGCTCAGAGGCTTTTGACTGCCCAAGCTGTACCTATTGAAGGCCTTTAATGAATACCTGCTTATTGAAGACCTTTAATGAATAGCTGCTTTTAGTCTCTTAACCTTGTCTAGCCTCTGTTCTAGGTAGCCACTCCAAGACATCACCTTCATCTGCACATCCCATTATTAGTACACTATAATATGTGATCTCATAAATTCCCTGGAAAAAACTTTGGTCTGCTCTGGAAAGCATCTCAACTGCTTTTGATATTGTAAAATATCTTTCACATAGTTATTTTTAAGACTAAGTCTCAAAGATCAGATTTTACTTTTATCAACAAACCATAGGCTCTAGTAACATATTCTTCACCTGATGAAGTGACAGTGTACATATGTATTTTAACAGGCCAGTCATGCCAGTTACTTAAATAAAATATGACTGTAATTATTGAAAAAACACATTTAGATTTTCAAAATATTGCAGGCTCAGGAGAACATTTTAGTGTTGTTATTAATAATCTGTTGGTTTTATTGACTACAGTATATTTTGTTGACTTTCAACCACAAACTGGTAAGAAGGAGTTTCTGAGGTCAGGAGCAGTTCTCACAGTTTTGCTAAATGTCAGAGAGAGTCTAGTTTGTGCTTGTCACTGGAAAATATCTCTTCAGAAGTGATGAATTGCTTCCACAGTGACCTGTGCTGGTTGTTGGAGGAAAATGTCTCACTCTGAAATACCCCTGACCTTGTACAAGAATGGCAGACAACAAGAAACTGCACTAGTTCTACCTATGCTTCACCTCTCCTTGCATACGAAATCCCAGGTTGCCACCTTCTCTGAAAATCTCTCTTAGCAGTAGGTTAATATTATGTGGAAGTAGAGAATTAAATTACCTACTTCAGTTTGAAGACTGATGAAATGTTGTCTCAAAACATATATTCAGCTCTGGGATTTCCACCTTGTTTTCTTCAACTTTGCACAGCTTTCAGTCTTTAGACAAGACCTTCATCTTAGAGTGAGCATGGGTTTAGGACACATCCTCACAGACCAGTTTTTACCCTGGGCTGTTGTGGGTCAGTTTTCCACTCCCCTGAGAATTTCCTGTGATACAGCAACTTAACACATCGTTATAATTACCTCGTTTGCGTTCTTTTCAGTGTTATTGGGAGCTTCCATTTATCTTCAGGTACTACTCTCCCTTGGGCATGCCAAAATGGAGCCAGTGTCTGGCCAGAAAATAAATATTTCAGACAACTGACCTGATCATTTTACACAACTTGACCTACCATTGCAAGGAAACCCTCTCTGTCTTTTGTCACAGTCAGGTCCAAAATCATGAGTGTGCTGTTTTAGCCCTGCTACCTTGCATCCAGCCATAAGCACTGTCAAACACAGTGCACACTAAAACATGCAGAAGAATGATGCAAATGGTTTGTTACCAGCAATGGAGCAAGCCCAGACTGCTGGCATAGGAGCATGGAACAAGAGAGACAGCCCTTGCTGCTGGAGGGCTGCACAAATGAACCTCATCATCTGCCCCGCATGTCAGCAGACACAAAGAAAGATTCTTACTGCAAATGGCACAGCTATGGCAGGGAACTGCTGGGAACAGAGGCTGGACCTCTCAGAAAAGCCTGTTCTATGCTGTCAACCTCTTCCACATCACAGCACTTAGCCAAGTGCTTGTTGCTTGCTGCACTTCAGGCTCACTGGATGCTTTGGCACTCAAGAAGAGAGCAGCAACCAACAGTGTGAAGACAAAACTGCAGTATGTATCTGCCAGAGATGAAGCTCAGTCTGGTGAAATATACAGTATCTGTAATTTGTGCCATAGTCAGCTGGATTCGTGGAAGTTCCGCACCTCTTTTTAAGGATGTAGTAAACCACAAAATAAGTACTTTACTAGACAAATCCAATGTGTTAGCTGGTGTCCCAGCCTGTTTACTTCAAATGCCTTTAAATGATGTTCTGAATATATTGCCCTCTTCCAGCATGGCAAAATTAATCTGATGCAGAAAACTCCATGTGGGAATTTTGGCCTTTAATCAAACTAGAGTACTTTTTCCAAACATTGTCTGAAAAAATCTGATTCCAAGTGTAGGGACAGGAGCCACAGGAAGAAAGCATTTTTGTCAACAGCCTTTTTACACACAGGTTTCTCCATGAGTTGTACTCAGAAAAAATTCTGTGCTCCATGTAGTAATGTTTGTGAAAAAAATATGGTGTCTGGAACGGATTCCTAAAGATAGGTGTAAAAGCCCAGAAGGAGCTACTAACTAACTAACACCACAGCTCTGTGCCATGGAGCCGTTCAGCCCAGCAGGGCACTGAGTGCTGCCAGGAGTCGTCGTAATTAACTCTTTCATTAACAGCCAGCGGGCAAAACACAAAGGGAGCGAGGTATCATTCTGATGACAAAGACAGATAATGTTTCAGAGAGAGAAGCACAGTGTGACAGCGGATGATTGGAGCTGAAATTCAGAAAGGATACATGGATGTGATGTCTGTGTCAGAGAAAGGGTAATGTTTCCCACCAGCTCTGTCCCCTAGCAGTTGTCAGTAGAGACCTGGCCTGTCCCACCAGCAGGTGGTTACCCAAGATAGGGTTCTCAAATATATTATGTCAGAGAAAAAAAAATCCCACTCCATGAAGAGGCTTCAGGCCCATAAGAACAGCTGAAATCACCTCTGTATGGTACAGGCATGTAACCAAGTGCCACTTTAGACAGGGTGAAAGCCTGGCCTACTAAAGAGAAAGATTGTTTCTCATGCACACTAAATCTCCGTGGTTAAAAGCTTATGAGACAAATTACAAATCTTTGGATCCAAAAAAGCTGCAGATTTGATATAAACAAACTCTTCCTATCTGTAGCACTCTGATTCCTATGAACTAATGCCTGTCATTAAGGAATAAAAAGCCCCCAGACTACAGTTTTCACAGTTCCTTGTTGATTTAATAAGGAAATAAATGGGTTTGGTCGGTGCCTTAGAAAGTGGAGCTGAATGATGGAGTGACACTTATGTGGGTTACCAGGAATGTCACCCAAAGGAGAAGTGCAATAGCTGTGGAATACACTGCCTTCCTCTCCTTCCCGTCATCTTCCACTCCTGATCAAGTGTCACGCCGAAAGAGGATCCCTAATGTTCACAGTCTGAAACTGATTGTTCAGGCCATGCATCAGATTGACTCTGCTGCACAGAAGAGGCAGGGATGGCTGCCAGGCAGGCTTCCTGCTGGGATATAAGGAGAGCTCATCTCCAGCCTGGTTTGTCTCGGTGTCACCGGGCAAGCAGAGAGGCGGCACGCTGCCCCTCCGTGTGGAGATTCCTCCCTCGCTGCTCTGAGACCTGGCAGAGGCTCTGCTCTTCCCAAAAAAGCTCTTCACGTTTCTTCACAGCTGGACTACCTGCAATATGAAGTGACCATAGAGAATGAACCTGTAGAGGCTTCTGCTGCTTAAAAATAGTGCAAACTCAGACAGATACGTTCTCTGCTGTTTGACTTCCTGGCATGTAATTTTCTTTTGCTTGAACTGTGGATTCAGACAGATTTGGTCTGATCAGATTGTTAATTTTGGGTAAGATATTCATGAGTCTCCTCTAATTTATTTCCTTATGTTTAAGTGAGGAACTGTAATTTGAGTTTTTCCCATGTTATGTCTATTAATAATATTTTCCTCTCAATATCTCTGCCCCCTGATCACACACATATGCTTTACAAAAGCCTGATAACATCTTTATTCTTTGCCATGGAAGCATACTACCAAACAGCAAAAGGAAGATTTCCGTTGCTTTTTCTCTTCCAGACTAAAATCCGTAAAAAAAAAAAAATACAGAAATAGTAATTTTCCTTTTTTCCTCTTTGTGTTCAGTAGTGTCAAAACAATGACTACGTACCTGTGGGACAGTAGAGCTCTGTGACAGAAAATAGGCAGAAAATGGTATTTGAAACCCTTTAAATTGAAATCCTCAATCCCCAGCAGTACTGAAGGTTAAGCTGCTTTGAGAGTCACTTGGCAGATACAGTAGCTTAAAATACTCTATATAGGAAGATGTTAATTAACTTTTCAGAAAAGATTCTACCTTGCAGGCACTGCTTTGTCATTGCAAACTAAGGACAGTTCCCTGCCTGGCTCTGGGGACCACAGGCAGGGAAACAAGCTGCCTGTGAGCATCCAGGAGTGCAAGGAAAGACGAGGAGCCAGGGGACTGCAGCTGCCCACAGCCAGAGCACAGCTCCGTGCTGCTCTGTGACTCTGGGAGGCACCAGGGCAGATACCAAACCAGTGGATGCTTCTCAGTCCATTGGTCTTGCCACAGGGAAAATCAGAAGGGAGTGGGAAGTCAGGAAGAGATAGGAAAGAGGAGAGAGAGGCACTGATGGCTTAATTTCTCTCTTCTCCAGGTATGTTCTTCACAAACAGGCATGGGGAAGCAGAAGTGTGATGGGAGCAAACATCCTATAGACCTCAGTGCTGCGTGAAGTTGATTATCAAGAAGTATGGCAGGGGGTCATACATTTTTTAAGAAATACTCTCTCAGGCCCAGGAAAACTAAGAATTTGTCAGGGCTCTGGGTCAGTAAGCAAGTAGGTGCCCTTTGCTGCTGGCTCTGCTTTTGCATTCCTGCCCACAGCAGTTAATACTACACTGCTTTTACATTATTCATACCTTGACAGATCTGGAGGTTGAACATGGAAACGTAGAAGTTAGGAAATAAAAATTATATTTTGAATTGTCTTTAAAAATTTGTATTTATCATTTTTGTATAGAACCTTTCTCGAAAGAAAGAAAGAAAGAAAGAAAGAAAGAAAGAAAGAAAAAAGAAAGAAAGAATGAAAGACACTTTTGAAAACAGTAAGTTAGAGTTCACAGACCCATACACAGAAACTTAGATAATATAAAACATATATAATTTTAGAATCCAGCCAGTATCCACTCCAGGAAGAAACAGATGAAAAACAAACTCATGTGTGACTGGATACAACCACTACCTGTAGGCAGCCATTGATATTTTTAGTAGTAACTAATGAAAGTCTACCCTTGATGCTATTGCACAGAGCAGGCTTCTTACCTAGCCTCAGAGGCACAAGGAGTGAGCTGTCAGGAGGCTGCCAAGGCAATTTGCTTGATGCAGAGTGAATGTTACATGCCTGCGTGCACAAGCACACACGCACTCAGAGAGCTCATCAGGCTTAGCTGCAATCAGGAACAGGGGCAAACTTGCTTGAAATATATTGGTTTTGATTAAAGGCTTTCATTTTGCAACACCCCCACTCTTTTTATCATATCACCACACAGACCCTGCTACTCATCCATTTAATCCAATAACCCTTCTCCTGAAGAAAGTCAGCATCAGACATGACCTCTCAAAAGGGCAGGTAGGGATACCCTGCCAGAAGGGGCACTTCCAGTGCTGCAGCAGCTGTATGGGGACAAGACATGCCAGAGCTTACAGTGAATTGCATGTACATGGATGCACACATTTGTCAAACAGGCAAACAGAGTGTTTGCTTTGATTTCATAACAATTATTCAATAAAATATTCAAAGTTTCATTTAGGAGGAAAATGAGAGCAGAGGGACTTTACTCCTCCTTCTAACTTCCCTTCTGCTCTATTGCCCATGCACTGTGAACACTCTGTCTCAAGCCATATAAACCAAGAACAGACACATTTCATCAACAGCACAGTGCTACTAACACACAGTTAGATTGTGTTCTGTGTTTCTTACTAATTTTTTTGACATATAATGCCTTGTCATACTCCATTTCATGAAGGCTGGATGTAGTTTGCTTCTCCTTGTGACCTGTCCTTCTGTGTATCCTTACTGAGTCCTTCTTCATGCAACTCACATTTGAAAAGTCCGGTTTAGTTGGTTCCACAAAAATTTCTGCAGCCTTTTAAATAATTTTCACCACCTCCATTGCAAGTGCCTGGAAAGGTTTGGCATGTTTTTTCTTGAGGACTACCAGAACTGAAATAAGTAGTCCAGACGAAGGTGTCCCATGAATTTATGGGTTGGCATGATGATTTGGATATTTTGAAAAATTCTTTTGAATCTAGAATTTTGCTTACTTTTCTAATCTTGATTTTGTTCATCAAGAGCTAGATCCAATCTGGTCCTACTAATGGCAGTATTTCTAAACTATATAATCCCAACTGATGTGCACGGCTACATATTTTCATGCCCACCTCGTGGTTAGTAACTTCTGGGACAGTGGTATTTCCCCTATCCAGAGCCTTTTGGGTCACTCAGACTGTTAGATTGTCCTTACTCCCAGGAGGATACAAAAATGGTAAACTTTTAGGTGGGTTTTAGAACCTACCTATACTAAGAAAGGCATTTGAGCCTTTACAGTAGAAAAAATAGGAACATTTTACTATCAGACCTCCCACTCCAACATGCATCCAACATGCTGTCCAGTAAAATTTGACCTTGCTGGGTTTTTCTATAAGTATGATCAGAGTTATCCTTTACTTTTTCTGTTTGCCTGAAACTAGGCTCCAGAGCAACCTGGTCCTGCAGGCAGGGCCCTCACAAGCTGTTCTCCACCATCCTTCCCCTGTATCCCCCATCCACCACCCAGAGCCTCTTCTCTCCCCTCAGTCTGTCTCTCGGCAATAAATCATGCACCGTGTCAGCCTGTGAAACAGCTTTGCAAAGAACAGAGCCAGCAGCACCATCACCTCCTGCAGGCTGCAGGAAGGATGCTGGAAGAATTGGTGCTGCCATGCACTGGTAGAGCTCACAGGGTCTCTACTCCCCCATTTCTGGCTTTCTGATGTGGTGCCCTGAGCAGCCCCTGCAGGGGAGGGGAGATGCCTCACCATCCACAAACTACAGTGCACAGAGACAGCCAGAGATTTTGCTGTTGGACCAGAAGGTTTCTACAAAAAAGAGTCATCAATGACCAGTTCTGTAAAAAGGATTCAAGAAGATGCCCGTGGGAACTGGTAGGTGAGTGTGGCAGGGATAGCCAGCAGTAGATCCCTCAATGTGTGAAAAACACAGCTAAAAATAAAAAAGAACATAAAAGAAAGAGAACACCAAGAAATTACGTGCAATGAAAGACACCAAGGCAAACAAAACTAATGTTAATTTACTAGAGGAAAGCAAGAAGAAAAAGAGAATACACACCTGGAAGAGGGGGTTGACAGCACAAATTCTCAGAGACACACAGAAAAGAGTGGAAAGATACAGCACATAATGACTAGAAGCAATGAGGAAACTAGGAGAAAGTAGTGAATGGGCAAGTGTGTTGTATGGTGCAAAGAGAAAACATCTTGAACACAATAACAAAGGACCAGAACAATGTAAGAACCAGTGCTCAAGCTGGGATAATCTCAGCTCTCCCAGAGACCAAATAAGCCGTCATGTATGGTGAGGAGGGAGAGTGGGACAAAAGGTTGTGTAACAGGGACAAGTCAGCCTAATTCTAGCTCATGGCACTGAAGCTTTGAGAACCATTTCCAAGAAAAAATGTGCAGACTGTAGGAGAGAAATAACTTATGTTTACAAACTCACAGCACATGCTGCAAGCCAGGCAGTACAATAAGCAGCTTATCAGAGTAGACATCAGCCTGTTCAATATCTGTGCATCTCTGGTACATCAGATCCCAATGAGAGTGGGGACTTTGTCCATACTGCACAGTGCAGTGGAAAACACTGACTGCATCACATCAGCCACTGTTTTTTCAATTACCCAGCAGCACTCTAGCAAATACATTTTTTTCCACAGAGAGGGCTGGGGAAATGCACCAATTGAACAGGTACTACAGCCTAGGTCCCCTGAATTTGGGGACTGATCCAGCAGTTAAATTGCAGTGTTTAGCAGCTTCTCAAAACAGAGTTTGGTATGTCTTCCACAGCAAGAAAATCTCTCACAGTAGCTTTCTGGGCACAAGGAAACCTTGAAAAATATTGGCACCAAATACTGGACCAAACACAACTGCATCCCAGGATGACAACTGAGCACCAGGAAGCCAACCAGGAGCTTGGCCTGTTCCAAGTACAACACATCATCAGTGGTCTTTGCATCACTCTCCACCTTGGTCTGTATTGCTCTTGTTCACAACATCAAACCTGTCTTCCATGCCGTGGCTAGAAGGGGTCCATAGCTGCATTACCAAGTGTTAGCTATGAAGCTGAGGCACAGTGGCAAGAACAGGCAGCTGGGCATGGAGCAGCGAGGCCAAGCACCAGGAATGGATATGGTGAAGCATAGGGTGTAGGGCAGTGGTGATCATCTGGCCATGGGGCTATACCCTCAGAGCTCAGTACATGAAATGCTTTCTGAAAATATATGTCTATGGCAGAGGATGATTTGGTCTTGCTGGATCTTTGCAGTTCTTCCTTTGGATCAAGACGCAGTGAGCCACTGAACAAGGGCAGAACCAAAGTCTGCTGACAGGACTTGTGGTGTTTGCAGTGGTGTCAGGGGGAAACAAGTCTGGATTGCTCCATGGCAGATCTCTGCTTTACCAGTTATCGACCTAAGAAGGTTGTTGCATGCTCCTGACCCCCACAGGGGAAGATTTTCTGGACCCGCCCTGTGTTGAGAGTTTGATCTTCAGACCTCTGGGTCTTCCAGTTAGATGAGACAGGCCTGCACATCTTGTTTATTGAGTGCATTACACAAGGGTTGCTCATCAGGGTGTGGATTTCTGATCAATTTTTTGCAAGATCCAATGGCTCCAAGATGTTCTGTGAAGATCTGTTTGTGTCAGCTGTATTATATTCCTTTTTCTTCTTTCCCCTATCCAATACCTGAGATGGATGTATCTGCCTTACAGCAGTGAGTGGGGCTGTTTATTCCCACAGAACTCTTGTTGTTACTCGCACAACAGGGTTCAAAGTGAATAGATAGCCCTAGCAGACATATCTTAAATCAAACACTCCTCAATCTACAGCAGCTCAGATAGTAAACTTCTGCTGGTCAGCAAATCAGCCATATCCAAGAAGAGTTCAAATGGGAAGAGGTGCAGGAAAAATGCTACCAGAACTGTCAGGGGAGAATAAGAAAGATGTCCTTGCTCAGCCTCTAACTAAGCAAAAGCTGAAAGGTGATAGGAGAGTTTTTTATAAATATGCCTCGAGGAAGGGGAATACCAGGGAGTGAAAGGAGCTATTTGAATAGGAAGACAGCCTTGGAACAAGAACAAATGGTTATAAATGGGCCTCAAATTGTTCTAGGATGGAAATGGAGTTTTTAACCATTGCAGTCATGAGGATTTGGCACTAGCAAGACTGAACAGTGTACAGAGGCAAAGTACCTAATCTCACAGCCTAAATGTTTAGGAATATGTCTTCTGTCCTTAATTCATTCCAACAATTTAAACTCAAGGAAATCAAGAGGAGGAAGATGAAGCTCTTCTCTAAATCTGTTGGGGAAGAAGTCCAACAATCCTCAAACA
Source organism: Cisticola juncidis (assembly GCA_013400215.1). NCBI lineage: Eukaryota > Metazoa > Chordata > Aves > Passeriformes > Cisticolidae > Cisticola > Cisticola juncidis. The sequence continues at coordinate 492,444 of VXBR01004973.1, read as the reverse complement.
ACATAAACTAAACTAGTCTCTGACAAATGGCATGCACTGACAACTCCTCTGTCACAAGGCAGAAGTGGAGGAGGCTGTGGCCATCAGCTTTTCATGCTCATGAGACCATAAAGAGCCATCAGATGCAGACATTTCCCCAGTGGGCACTGCCACACAAAAAAGTTCAACCTGAGCCACATGATAAGGCCAAACAGTTTCCACTCACATTCAAAGCAGAACAGAAACAGCCCTAAAATCTATGTGTGAGGTAGAAAGCAGATAATTCTCAATCCCTTAATTCATGGTGCACACTTTGAAAGAGAGCACAACTGCAAGACAGCCACAGTAAGACTGGCAGACACTTGGTTTATCAGGTTGCACACAGGGTAGCAAAGCATGGTCAAAATTCCACAATGAGCCCTTGTGCTGGCCAGAGCCTTAGGGCAGACCTGGCTCACCTGTGTTTTCAAACAGGCACACTGAAATGCCTCTGACATCTGCAGGAATGACTCATCACAAGGCAAAAACATGAACTACAGCCAGGCAAACAGTTGCTGTCTGTAAACAAAAACAACAACAAGCAAATAAACAGAATTGCTAGAAATAAAATGCTGAATAAGTATGGCCAGAAAACAAATTTCCCTCAGTCCACTCTGGCTTTGTGAGAAAGTGTCCTGTTTTCTGTCCATCAGCAGTTTGGTCCACATGCTCCCCTAAGAAGGGGACCCCCCCTCCTTTCCATCATCCCAGAGGCCAAGATATGGTCCTCTCTTCCCCAGGTTCCCTGGTCCTTCCACGCACTGTGAGTTTCCTGTTTGCTCACTCTCTCCACTCCTCGCTGCCCTGTCCTAAATTACCCACACTTCTCCCAGCTGAGGCACATCTTTACATACCCAGGCATGGAAACTCACCCTGTTCAGACAGGCTGAGGTAAATAGACATTCCTCTCTTCTTATCTTCCACGCCTTTTTTAGATAAAATATGTAGCACACATTGTCCTTGTCCACAGATAGGTGTGAACATTCCTAACCTCATTGCAGTTCATGTTTGCCAACAGAAGGACTTATTCCCTCAGGCACATAAGCTTCCTTAATTAAAGAAAATGAAAGAGTAATAACAAGTAATGTGACTGCAGATCCAGAACTTGTTTGGCACTTGTATTCAAATTCTTCTATTTTTTTCATAGTTACATTCATAATTTCAGGCTTAACTATCCTTGCAAATCTAAGTCTTTTTTTCACCCCAAGAATAATAAGCTTGCATGAAGATCCTCAATACTGCTTCCAGTCCTTCTGCCAATTGCACTTGAATTTGCCTTCATTCTTTGTAAATATTTGAAGGGCAGCTACCTCTTTGTAAACAAAACACTAGGCTTTCCCTGTTTGCCTTGGCTAGGATACTTGTGTTTATTAATGTAGCTAAGCTTCTTCTTTATGACTATAAAATACCCTCAATATTCATCTTTCTGCTGATAAACAAGGTTTTTTTATAGTGGGAAGCACATCAGAAATACCACACCAAACCCCCAGTCCAAAGTAGCATCTCTTCTCAGTATTGTAGAATGATTTAGATTGGAAAAGTCTTTTAAGATCATCAAGTGCAACTATTAATCCAACACTGACAAATCTACCAATAGATCATGTCCCCAGATGCCATATCCACACATTTTTTTGGATACCTCAAGGGATGGTGACTCAAGCACTTCCCTGAACAGTCTGTTGCAGTGCTTGGCAACATTTTCCATGAGGAATTTTTCCCTAAACCTTCCCTGGTGCAACTTGAGGCCGTTTCCTGCTGTCCTACAGCCTGTTATCTGGGAAGAGAGACAGATCCCCACCTGTCTACAATATCTTTTCAGGTAGTTGTAGATGGCAATAAGGTCACCCCAAGCTTCTTTTTGTCCAGGCTAAACATCACCAGCTCCCTCTACCATTCCTCATGGGAGTTATGCTCCAGACCCTTCACCAGCTCCATTGGCCTTCTCTGGACTCACTTCAGCACCTCAATGTCTTTCTTGTAGTGAGGGGCCCAAAAGTGAGCACCATATTGCAGGGTTCTAAGTGTGTATGTGACAACCTCAGAAGACACTCTTATGTATCTGTGTTTCTCTTGGTAGGAGCCCGGGGTCCACACACGTCTGGTACCAATCCTTTCCTCACAGAGTCTCCAGACTGAAAACATCCCCTCTGAATGTGTCCTCAGGATAGAACACTTCTACTTCATTTCAGAATGGAGTCCTGTTAATGAAACAATGTTATGGTGTTCTTTCCAATAGCATTTTGTACTGAAACAAAATAGGCTTCCTTGGAAAACAAGATCAGATTATTAACATAGTCATCTGGATACTTTGTTAGGGCACTTTTGTCACCTCTTCTGCTGCTCCAGATTTGAATTGTCTGATGAGAGGCTAAAGAACATCAGTGTTTGAACTGGACTTTCTATTTCCAGCCAGTAGTGCACCTATCACTCTTCTTTGCATTTACCCTGTCTGCCACCTTCATCAAATTCAGTAGCATCTGCAGTCAAATCCCACTGGGTTCTGCACCACTTCTTGGGCAGCATTCCACTTAAAATACTGAATGGAAAATGTCCTTGTAAATATTTTAAAAAGGAAAAAGTGGAGTCTGTGCAAACAGAGATGTGTCACAATAAAGTTTTTTGTTGTTTTAGTTTAGTTTGGTTTGTTTCTTAAACACTACAGTTATAATTACTTTATGAGTGCACAGAATGGTCAACATTAGGAGCTAGTTTTGTATGGAGAGACCTTTAATCAACAGTACTGGATTTATATTTTTATATATTTATATTTTTACTGAATGCGTATGAGCTAAAGGAAAAACCTTACAAACAGGACAGCAGACATTAAATTTTATTATAGTAGCTTTGATTCATTGCCATCTAGGGAAGGAGAGATGCTTAATCTAAGAACTGAAATTAATTTGCTTTATGTTATCATTCAAACTGGAAAACTACTTTGGAGTACCAAGATTATTATCACATTCCCAGAGCGCATATAAATGTCACTTTCTGAAAGTCAAAGTTGAAACTGCAAACCACAGAAATCTAATATTGTTACCACAACATTTATTACAGTCACATATCTTTATATTCTAGCTCTTGCTGTTACACTCTAAGTTTGCTACTTCCTAAACATCTGCTGTGTGTTCAAGATACAAAAGAAGATGAGGTGTCTGCCTTGGGGGAGGCTGTACATTTAGGCATATAATAAATCACACTGGGAATAGGAAGGGAGCATATTTAAGTCTTGTCATGAGGGGAAAGGACACCCTGCTGTATTTTAGCTGACTGGTTGTAATCCACTGGTATAAAGACTATTTTGGAATAAAAGTTAACAGAGGAAGTTGTTCCAGAATGGTTTTGAGAAATGGGTATTCATAAACAAGCAGTATGTCTGTTCACTTCTGCAAGTAGCTTTTTAGTGTTTGTGTGTATCTCTGTGCATATCAAAGGAAATAAGACTTTGTTTTTGATACAGGACATCCAGAGAGAACAGAAACTCAGAATGGGAGCCAAAATCTGAACTTGAAAGGCCATTTACACTCTGCATGTTATTTCCCTGAAAGCTGATACATAAATATTTTTAAATCCTGTACCAAATATCAAGGCTCATGTGTGATGATGGGAGATTTAAAATAAATTTCTGAGCTTGAAGTGTGGAAATGTCACAAGGGCTTTGAAAGCACTGCTCCTCATTGCGAGACAGGTAACAGTCAAATACTTTTTTCATGTAGTGATTAAGATCTCTCCCTGTCACCCATCTTTATGTAAGCATACACAGTGGTGGGCAGCTAGCACAGAAGCACATAAATCACTGCTACAATGCTGGGAGAGTGAAGCTGAAGTGTGTGGGAAGAAGTGCTATGGAAAGTGTATCCCACAGACAAGCAGAAGGGAGAGTGAGCAGGGGAGATGGGCTAACGTTACCAGTGCCCCAGAATCCCCAAACAGGCTGTTGAAATCCCATCCAGCTTCCACAGCATGGGAGGGGGTAGACAATAGTGCAAAGGGCATTTCTTCGTGGTTAAGGTCTGCTTTTAATAACAGCTACTTTGTCAAGCCAAAAAGGAAGTAAATAGCAAGCAATTGCATTAAGCTGGAGTTGGGAGAAAACTTTCACCTACCCAGATGGAGTTATATAAGGCTTCATGTTCTTTTCAGATCACTTGTCAGCTCCAGACAACAAATATTATTTAGAAAGGTCTTACTTGCCCTCACTATTAAGTTCAGGGCTTCAGATTCTGGAACAACAGTGCCACACAGCCTGTGCCTCTTTAAGGCGGATGCCTAAGAACTCATCCCCTAAATTAGTGGAAAAAGGTGGGAATGGATGACTGTTTTATGTGCTTTGTGTGGCACATTCTTCAGCTGTGCCACAGCCTCCATGCAGGCCCCTGCCAGTTTCACTGCTCTCACAAGGTAGCAGGAGGTCTGATCTGCCTTGTGGCACAGATTCCCTCCTGTCTCACCTGCTGTTTGCAGCTCCTGGAAGGCACCATGGGGCACCCTCATAAAGCCTCAACTCACCCACCAGGGAGGGTTGCAGCATCACATTTGCTGTGAGAAGGAAGGAGGTACTCCTGCCCAAGCCCATGCCAGGGCTATGTCCTTCCTCCATTTCCCCAGAGCAGCTGCTTCAGGCTCCATCAGGGAAAGGCTTCACTCATAAAGGTGCTGTTATCATCTCACTGAAACATTTCTCAGCTGGCAGAGCAGCTGTGTGGTACTCCTCACTTCCCACTTCCCAATGCACTCTCTCTCACTTCTTTCTACTGTAGAGACAAAGTGTGGCTTGTTTCTCAATGTGTGCCTGTGAGGAGGGAGGCCACAGCCAAGGCAAGGAGGTCTGCTCCTTTCCTGGCATGAGTTTTGGTGAGGTGGGGATGGTCCCCAGCCCACGTGTTCATCCCAGCACCCCATGCATGCAGATTCTCTCTTTCCACCATGTTTTGCCATAGGAGCAGCTCCTGCTTGGCTTCTGCATGTAACCCATATCAAGCTGCTTTCCAGTGGGCCTGGAAGACCCCCAGCAGCACTGCAGAGAGCTGTGTGAAAAAGGGACACTTTCAATCTGGAGACAAAGCTGACTTCTAAAGGCTTCTCTTGCTGTGTGTTGTGTGTTTAGTAGGTTTCAAACCACCATGGGAACTTCTGTGGCTGTTTGTCATGCCTGCTTCTCATGATGGATTGTTGGAGGACAGAAGAAACAATAAGCTCAAGGAAGGCAATTTGCAATTCTTAAAATGCAAATTATTTTATGCTATGCCATAAAATGTAAATACTATTAGAATTTCACATATTAAACTATAGTTTTTGCATAAGTATCTTAACATTTGGAGATCTGGCTCTGACCAATGTTATGAAGCTCCTACTTTGGAAATTGCTTGGCTGGGGAACACCTGCCTGTGGTTTATATGGGATGTCTGCCAGGAACAACAGCAGGTTCTTGAGCTTAGCAGCTGTTTACCGAAGGTAGATCACCTTGGGAAAATCAAGCTGGAAAAGGGAAAGGACAGAAGGAAAGTAGAAAAACTTCCAAGAGCAAAATGAAGAGATTGAAAGACAGGGTGAGAGTAGGAAGCAGGAAGGCTGGGTGAGAGGCTGTTAGCACAGAAATGAGAGAGCTGAGAAGGCAAATCACAATCTGCTTGTGTGCCCACCCAGAGGCAGAGGGACTTCCAAGGGAAGGGCAAGCTTCACCTGCAGGACACAGCACTGGGGAGGGTGTCTTGCCCTGGGTGCTCAACCAGCTCTGTCTCCTGAGAAAAGCAGTCTCCAGAGGTTCAGAAGCTCTGCACAAAGCTGCTTCATCTGCTCACAAATCACAGTCTGACTGCAAACTCTGTTTGAGTGGGGATTTGTCTTCCTTCTAGAATCTTTCGTCTCCTTTAGGACCGAACTTCCTCAGGGAAGGGGACACCAGGCCAACAATAAAGGGTCGTTAATTTTGATGATGACCTAATCAAGAGAGAGACTGTCTTCATGGAGTTGTGTGGCTCTTCACGGGTAGAAATTCCTCTGCTGGAGCTGATTTATGTTCCTGGGTCTGAGATGTGGAATTGTTTTCTCTGCTCATTGTTGCACTTTCAAAAAACCCCACCAAACTAGTATTTATGATGTTTGATGTGAAAAACATCCTTCATCTGTGAAGCTGTAAAACAAGAGTTCATGCATTATTGTGACTTGGTGGGAAAACTCTTGCTTAGTTGTGTTCCCTATGTGTTAATTGTTACTGGAACTTATTTCTCTGCTAAGCTTCAAGTTATACTTCAAGCAATAAAGGTTTGTAGGTAAGTACAGAAAACCATTAACAGAGGCAGCAGCTACAGAATATGCAGCTTTTTTATGTGTAAGGAGTGGCCCATGCATGGGCAAATCAGACAGCTGCAGCATTAGCTCCCAGACTCTGTATAAAAAGGAAAAATTGCAGGTTTACTGAGAAAAGGAGAGAGAAAAAAAGTAGTTTTTGGCATGGAGCTGTTTTGTTCCTGCTCCCTCTGTCCTGGGTGGAAGGATGGGAGAGTCAGTGGCACAGCACAACTTTCCCTGTCCCCACTGCATCCCTGTCAGTCCCTGAAAAAGTCATGGGAGGAGGATGCTGGAAAGCAAAGAACGAGTCTGATGAGACATAGAAAACTAATAGTACAGGAAATTTCCTGGAAAGCATGAAGCAAACACTTGAAGAAAAGCAGAGTTGCCTCCCACTCTCAGCAACTGTATCTCACACTGCATTGTCTTTAATCATTACTCAGGAACAGTGACATGCAGTAATCTACTTCCTCAGCTCCATTTAGCATTTGCATGACAGAGCCTTATCAAAATAGAACTACTGGGACTGCAAAACAAACACTTAATTAAAACTGAATGTCTCTAATTAAATCCAGCAGGATGAACACATTACAATGAATGTCATTTCCAATAGCATCCCTAGAATGACAAAGCAAAGGGCTGTGAGTGTCACACGCCTCCCAGAGCAGCACCACCCATGTTCACATGGTGCTTTCCCTAAGAGGCCTCTCCAAAAGCTGCTGGCAGACCACCTGCAGCGTGGCCTCCCTCGCCAGAGCAGCATCCTTGAGCACCACAGCAGTGCTGTGGCAGTGGTGCAGCTGCAGCTGCATTCAGCAAGGATGCCTGCACGTCAGGGGAACCCTGCCTGACTCCAGGCATCAGGGATTTTGGGTAAAAGAGCCACAGGACAGCAGCTAGGGTCACCTTAGTGTCCTGGGCAAGGTGCAGAGATGGGAACAGAGGAAGGCCTTTGAGGAGTTTCCTTCAGGAATCCTTCCTGAAAAATACCTGAAATTAGGTTTTTCAAAAAAACAATTGTGTTCTGTTTGTGAGGTACCAATGGCTTGAGTCAGCTTTAGAAGTGAGTTAGTGGTGAGCAGCCAATAACAGGATCATCATTTCTGTCTGAAACAGCCTCAATGCCCTCAATTCCCAAACAGAATCTCAACAGGGGGCATTCCCTTCCCCAGAAAATATTTTCAAGAAAACCAATACAATGTGGCAGGTGCTCCCCTTGGAGTATATTAGGCCATTTGTAATTATGGAGGAACTCATTCTGGGCAGTGTAAACTTGAGATGCTTTTTCTCCTCTGTCCCTATTGTCTTTTTCATTGTTTTGTGTGGAAAATTGCCTGTCCTTTTCTCCTGTACCAAGGCTTCTTTGGGAATGACCAACACAAATTGAGTCCCCACCACCACGGCCAGAGCACGTGGCACAGAGCACTGTTGGTGCTGATGAAAGGAGCCAGATGTCCTGAGCAATGCCATCTGTGAATTTATCTCTAAGACTCATCATTTGTGATTTACCAAACACTGACAGGCATGGCCAGGGGACGAGGAAAGACTGCTGAGGCAGCTGAGTCTTTCACCATAACCCATGGGGAAAGGCAAGAAAGACAAGGCTGGACAGCTTATTCAGAATGTTCTTCAAACACAAAACACACAGTAGCAACAGGTTAACTTCTTACAGTTTTGGAGGTGTGTTTTGCATTCCTGGCAAGGAGAAAGTAAAGGAATTTTAAAATGTTTTTGAAGGAAGGCTTGTATGAGATGGGCTAAGGTGAGGCACTGGATTTCACTGCCTGGGATGATGATGGGATCCAGCACTGGAGCCTGGATTATCCTGTCAAGTACAGGCTTGGCTATCATATAAGGACATATAAGGGCAGAAGTGTGATTCATGCTGCCTTAGCCAACAGGAATGGTTGTGGTGGTCTCCTGAGGACCTTACCAGTCCTATTCTTCCATGCCTCACAATTGTTCTGTCCCTTTTGTCCAGTCACAGTAATGACAATCCCACTCCTGACTGTTGACCTTAAACTGCCATATTTCTCTGTGCTGTATCTGAACTGCATTAAAATCAAGCCTCTGCTGATCACAGACTGCCCAGCACACCAGTGGGAACTCTGCTGTATTTGTGGTGCAGAAAAGACTTGCATCAAGCTATTTATAGGAAGTCCGTATGTGGAAGAATATTGTTACACACTGGAAACAGATTGCAGTCCAGAGCAAAATAAAACACGGAGAAATAGTCATTATTCACACAATCATATATATATAGCATAATCACCCACGAGGCTGTCAAATGAGGCCAAACCCTGTTGCATTTTTGGCAATCAGTAGGCAGTGAAGCCGTGTGTTCCTACCAGGAAGACAGGATTTGACCTGCAACAGCACTGGGGTCAGCATGGGATAAGCCTGATGGGAACTGGGCTGCTTTCAACTCTTTCCAAGGCCCTCTCCCCAGGACACGTCAATCCACAACCTGAATCAGTCATGCCAAATCTGGGGAGCAATAATGAAGTTTAATCCCCACCCACCTGCCCTCACAGAGTCACAGAATGGCTGAGGTGGGAAGGGACCTCTGGAAGTCACCTGGTCCAAGACCCTGCTTGGACCACCCAGAGTAGCCTGCCCTGCCCCATGTCCAGCTGAGCTATTCTTTCTCATATCTTTATTAGCAAAATCTATTTTTTTCTTAAGTTTAGGTAATGTGCGAAACCAATCAAAACATCTGGGGAAGATGCGCAGTGATGAAGATTTAACAAGATTAAAGAAAAAATGCCATAAATACGTTTTTCTTTAAATCCAGTCACATGGAAGACATCAGAAAGCATCTGATAGGCAGCAAATTGAAAAAAAAATGGCACAAACATATGCAAATATACAAATGCATAAAACATGAGGGGTGGGAGGAATGCCTGAAATACCATACAAAACTGACTTTCGTTAAGCAGCAACTGAAAACACCATTGATGCAACATTGCAAGAGTTGAGCCTCATTTCTCCTCAGATGGGTTTGACCATTTTTTGATTTTTACCTTGTTCCAGACCACTCTCTTTCAGACAGACAGGCTGCTGCTTTATTTGGAAATAGAAAGAATGTCAAGGCGCTTTCATGAGGGATGCCTTATGAACGCTGTATGGGATGTTCCATTATTTTAGGAGTCCCTGGCAGGGTCTTGGCCCACACCATGTGATACTCTCCCAAACAAGCCCCAAACATGGGAGTTAGTGCTGTCCCAGCAGTGCTGTGGATGCAGCCTCACTCCAAGGGTGAGATGATAACAGTGCAAGACCAGGCTGCCCTATTCAACTTGATATTGGAACAGCTAAAAACCATGGGCACGTTTAATTTAGCACTGTAGGTGTGACCTGGAAGTGTAAGATGGAGTGTGTGAACTTCAAAAAATCAAAATATTTATACACCAACAGAGTGAGCAATGTCCACCACAGGATCAAGAAAAGTGAGAATTTCTGTTTATTTATCCTGAGTAGTTAAACATAACATGTCTAGAAAATCAAATAAGGCCTTCAAGACAAATGAGATTATGCAGCAAGCAGGCTTTGCTGGACTTCCTATGATACAAACCCTAAAGACTTCAAAACACACATTCTTTATGCCACAAGGACCAGGTTTTTAATTATTTACCTTGTGCTGATGCCTGTGAAGAGCTTCCCAGTGGCTGCTGAAGGGGCTGTTACCTGTGGTAACAGGTACCTGTGGTACCTCCATGTGGTACCACTGTACCCTGGCTCTCAGCTAAACCACCTCTCCACACCACCACGGTGCAGCAGCAGTGACTGGCCCATGCTGCATGTGCACAGGCTGCCTGTGTAGCCAAAGATGAAATTTGACTCACTGTATAATTTCTTTTAGGAGGTACAAACGTGCTTGTAATGAAAATTTAATGTTTTGTGACTCACGCTCCACTGAAGTTTACAGAAGTCTTCATGGTCATGACATTTATTAGCAAAGTAACTGGTGCACCCCTGGTTATTTAGAGCCAGCTAGCATTATCTTGATGAGTTTTTTTGGCTATTTAGAGACAGTTAGAATTATTTTAATGAGTCTTCTTGTTAGGAGTTCTCAAATAATCTTATCTTCTCTATACAACAAGAGCAGTTCACACTTAGAGACCAAAATAGGTCTCAATCAACCCACAAATTCCAATTACAGATTTTATGGGTTTGGACATCGCCTTCAGACTAAGCTATTGAATAATATATTAGCAAATTTCAGTGATAATCCTACAAATGTGTTCAAAATTATTTTCTTTTATGTCTTTCTTTCCACCCATGTTATTTCCTTCAAAATAAAAGGTCTAATTTTTTCTTCTTTTCACTGTATTTTATTGCAGTCCGAGACTGTTTATCTTTCCTGTCATCTATTTGTACCTCAGAACATTGCTGAGAACAAAATACTTTTGTTTTTTAAGATAGCAATTGACAGATAAGAGCTTCAATATAATACAGCCTCAGAATTATTAGTTTTGGGCATGACAGCATCAGCAATGACACATTCTTATCCAGTGGGGTTGTTACAGACCCATTGGAAACTTGGCAAAAACAAGGAAACCTAGATTTAATCCTTTGAAATTCTATCTAAGGCCTTCCTTCCTGAACCTCTCTAAACTTCCTGGTGGGAACTAAAACTCAGATCAGTTGAACTGTTGAATTACATTTCTGGAGAATTCCAGTATTTTTTGCCATACTTTACTGATGAAGTTACATTTCAACTAACACAGTTTTACTTTAAAATACCTTTGGTTTTTTTAGCCTGTTTGTAAGATATTTCAAAACAACTTAGGTAAAAGGGATAATATAAATAGACATTTTTTTTCAGGTTAACCAAAAGATTTTCCTTTAGGCATATGCTTGTTCTCAAACAAGTCTAAATTCTACAGCCTTTTAAGAAAGATGCTGAAGAAAATGACTTCATACTTTGCTTGTCCCATGGTCTGTGCAATACATTTTTACACTAACCTCAAAAAGGTGGAACCCTTGGAAGATGAACCATAACAACTCCAAAATTTGCTTCACGTGAGCAGAAAATTCTTTTGAAGTCTCATGAGAAATTAAATTATGGATGTTAATGCAATTCCATCTTGTTATCCAGTACACACAGTTCTTCAAAACTTAATCAAGAACAGGCATTAATTTTTAAAAATGGATGTTATTTATTAAAAATTAAATGGAGATTATGTTCTAAGTTACAGTGGTTTTGCTACCTTAAAACCCATCATGAAAGAACTATAGCTCTTTGATAGACTTTATTTTACCTAATATATTTTTCACATAGCCTGTTCTATGTGACTGGAACAAGGATGACCCTAAAAGCAAAACTGAAACTAAACTGTGTTGTCTTAGCCTGAAGACAATGAGGAAATAACCAGCTGAGGCAGTCAATTCCTCACTGTTAGAGACAACTTTCACTTACCTAAGACACTTTTCAATTTACTAAAGTAAATTCACTCCTGCAAACATCCCAACAACATCAGAGTATCTGTGCCAGCCCATGGTGTCTTCCCAGTGTTTACTGCACCAGGCAGCAATGCTGGGAGCAAGGAGTGGAGCTGGGAAGGAAAAGGGGCAGCAGAGATAGGAAAGGCAGTGTTTGCAAAAAGGACACTTTACAGGAAAAGACAGAACACCAAGACTGTAAGAACAAACATCAGAGAATTTAAATATATCACTAAATTTGGAGTGTCATAATATGACTGTAGCAATGTATGTGGTCTTTTAAAAGAGCTGGAATTTATTTTTTTAATATGAATGGAAGTTCCACGTGGAAGAAATCAATCCCTTCCAGTAACATCCCCAGCACCCATCACCTTCTCCAGATTACACTGGTGTAACAAGAGGTTGCCAGGTCCCAGCCAATGCCTCTTACATGCATTTATTTTCTCCTGCTACAGTGCATAGTACACTAACATCTCCACCTTCCAAGAAGGTGGGAGGACTTGAGCTTTTTCCTTAGATGGATATGACAATATGTAATAGGGATGGCTAACTCATCACTGGTAGAGGATGTGCCTGTTCCCCTCCCAGCTCCAGAGGAGCAAACCAGAACACAGGAGCCACTGAAGAACTGTGCTAAAATGTAGGGAGAAAAATCAAGATCAGTAAGAGCTGTTCCTAACACCACAGTGTGAGACACACTTGAAAAGACCAGATACTTCAGGCTTCTTGGCACTGAAGACCATGTAAGATAAAAATAAATTTCCTGGGCACTCTCCACCAAGCAGAGGCAAATCTGTCATCCCAAGAGGTTGGTTTGACAGACCAGATAAGGCAGATATGACAGAGCTAATGAACCAAGATGTGAAGCTGGTAACTGGAGAGTGAGGCCTGGCCTTAAATGGGCCAAGCTTAGAAAAAAAAGGTTTCATGCTGGTTTGGTTTTCTTCTTTCTGGAAAAGCATCCTTTGCTTTGTAGGGCAAAGAGGACAAACCCATCTCCAGAACAATAATCTACCTCCCAAGCAAAGCCATGAGATAAGTGTGGTATAAAGTGGCTTCCCCAGGTACTACACCCTGAGAGACATGAGACTGCACTCAAGATCTGGTGTTCCTCAGAAGGGACCTGCAGCTGGGGGATCTACTGTGAGAAATGCTCACTCACTGATAAAGCTGAAAAAAGACAAAGTCACTGAAGCAAGACTATTTACTAATATAAATGAATCAGCTGAGTCAGGTGCATCTCACTGAGGAGGCACATCTCCCCTTAAAATGCACAAACTTTCAAGGCCTTCCCTGGTCCATGGGGGTCCCTGTCCCTTTTTCCCTTGGACTCAAGACTTCACATTCTTTCCAACCATCTGCTGTGCTCAATCCAACACCTCCTTCCTCTTCCCCCTTCTCCCCCAGCAGCCGGCATCTGTTGCTCCCCTTTTCTGCCCCCTCACACCCACGAGGCCTGGCCTTGTGCTGGCTACACCTTTGCCTGGGTGACAGGAGCACGTGTTCTTGTGGCTGGTTACAATGGCTGAAGCAAAACTTTATTTTATCCCTCACATCTACCAGGTGTTTTCTCAGCTGTGTCAGCCTTGGAATCATCATTGTGAACCGTTTCTGCTTCTGGAGATTCTTCTTCATGAACTGATAAATTCAAGGACGGACATTCATCATCTGCTCCAATTTCCAGTATGACTGGCCAAAACCACTCCCAGGAGGTCCCAAATCAGGTCCAGTATCTCACAGGTTAACTCAAATTGTTCTTCAGGAAGCCACTTTCACAGGTTGAAAGGCAAGATTTGGTGCTGAGCCAACGCCAGACATTTGTGTTGTATGTCCCTATGTGTACAGGGGACGAAACAAGCCCTGTCCTGCATCCATGTGCAGAGTTTACCAATCCAGCATGGATCCAGGTCCTGTTGGCCACACCAGCACCTATTTCCCTGCTGCTGTGGACCAGAGGCTGCTGGTTTGTGGGATGCAGGAGAGAAGACTGTAGCACATGGGCACCAGCCAGGTTGTCTCTTAACCTCAGAAGCAGAGAAGAAGACTGCATGCTAAACAAATTATGGCCATGCAGTGGCTACAAGGCAGCCAAGACTGTAGTTGCCTGTTGCACTTAATACCTGCAGTTCCTACTCAGCAGTGTGGGAAACCTTTCATGATTCACCTCTGGAGCTTTTAACCAGAAAGTGTGACTGCACTGCTCCCTCAGGCAATTTCCAGGAATGGCAAAGTTTATCCAGGGGACCTCAAGGACTCTGAAAACCCTACAGCTTCTCCTTTCTTTTAACTTTAGTGTTGGACAATACAGGTCCTGCAGCAAAACCAGGATATTATAGGGTCAAACTTGCTGTGCATCCACCAATGTCCTGGTCTCCATGGCATTTTTCTTAGCTTGGAGCTAGAGTACTGTGCAATGAACATCCTCTGGAACTGCAGTCGGGGTGTTACCAGAAGTCCAGAAGGGTATTGTGTATCCCAAGGGAACACAATTAAGTGCAATCTTCCTCTGATTTCTTCATATAACAGACTACATGAATTTTCTTAATCAGCAGCCTAAACTGGTATGGCTGACACCGTGTGGGTTTGGAAGAGAGCTGCAAGAATGTGAGGAAGGTGTTAATTAAACTAGGTCACATCAAGATTATTCTAATTTGCTTCTTCCGGTGTTTGCAGAGTTGGCTTCCACTTCAGCTTTTGCCTCAAGCACCCCAGCTCATAACTTACACTAATTAGACTCCTAAAGCAAGACTCATGCTAATGTGTAGGCAGAAATACAAATACAATTTTACTGCATTACGGTGTGGTTGCCCAGCTCCATTCTAGAGAGATGCTCCATTCTACCTTATAGCCCAGTGCCCCTGCTAAACCAAAAGTAGTGCATAAAACACCCTGGTGCTAAGTCACCATAGCCCATCTGCTTCCTCAGGGAGCTTCTCTGGGCAAAAAGCAAGTGCTTCAGTGGCACAAAAGCAGGAAGGAATGGTCAGCACCCATCCCAGGGGCCATCAGGACGAGGGGTGGGTTCTCATCCAAGACAGGAGCAGAAAGCCCTGCTCAAGGGGATGAAGGGAGGGAAGGAGACATCAGGTTTCTTGGTGGCATTTCCCTCCCATGGGCACAACTCATCACTGGCTATGCCAGCCTCTGATCAGGACAAGCCACTGGCACCCTGGAGCAGCTGGCATCCACTTCCACGTGGGAGGATGCCACACCATGCAGACCAGTGGCCCTGGGAAAAATAACTCATCAATCACTAAGGGAGAGTCACAGGAGATGCTCCTACTATGTAGGAGTAGATGCTAAAGAACAGCTGAGCAGGGGGCTGTGGTTTATTTTTAATTTTGTGAAGTATGTTTCCCTTCCACATGATCCTCTCATTCTTCCTCTCCCAGCACATGCAAATAGACAGTAAATGGCACATTCAGGTCCCACCCGACTGAGCCACAGCACGGAGCTGCTGCAGATCCAGGGTTTGTTCTAGCTGCATCACAGACCCACCTGATTTCACAGAGACATCTTCCTTTTCCTCACACCCCAGGGCAAGTCAAGTAAGAGTCTGCAGGGCAACCCCACAGGCACTTTTCAGCCCGTGCTGCTTGTCTTGGCTGGCAGATCCATGCACGGCACGTCCCAGACGACCTCACATTTGGCCACTGAGGAAAACCTCTGGATGCAAAACCCCTTCTTGGGTAGAATCATGTTTCACTCCTGGAAAGTTTATCGACAAATCTAACAAGGGCTCTCAAATGAAGTTTATGAGCCTGTAAATGCTCCCTGCCACAAAATGGCCCCAGGAGCCAAGGACAACCTGTGTGAGCTTAACCACAGCTTTTTACCAGGAGGAGTGCTGGGATGTGGTGCAGGCTGCTCCAAGGGGCCAGGGGGAGGGTGGCTGTGGAGGAGGGAGACTGAGCTCCTCACTACAAACATCACCAGCTGCCTTCAGCCCACCACTGCCATGGTGGCACTCAGGCCAGCTGCCAGCTGGGGTGTCCCACATGAATGGACACTGCCCCAGAGGTATTTGCTGCCCCTGAACCAAAACCTACCACCCTCTCATGATCTTATGGTCTTGCCTTTCACTGCAAAAGCCAGGCAGCTGTGATAAAATTAGGACAGCTGCTGACAATTAATTAGCTTCAGATAAAGTCTCCAGGGTGGCCATTGGGAAATAAATGAATGTTTAAGCCAATACTGTAAAGTCCCCGTGGCAATCTCTGCCAGATCTTATCCTGCCAGCAGGCACCAGGCAGTCAAGCAAGGGGCCCCGCTGGCTTCTGCCTGCAGGGCTTGGTCCCCAACCAGCACAGCACAGCACAGCACTGCACAGCAGTGCACAAGACAGCACTGCACAGCACTGCACAGGACAGCTCTGCACAGCACTACACAAGACAGCACTGCACAGCACAGCCAACATGGCACAGTACTGCACAGGACAGCTCTGCACTACACTGCACAGGACAGCACTGCATAGCACAGCACAGCACTGCACAGCACAGCACTGTACAGGACAGCACTGCACAGCACTGTACAGGACAGTACTGCACAGGACAGCTCTGCACAGCACTACATGGCACAACACTGCACAGGACAGCTCTGCACAGCACTACACAAGACAGCACTGCACAGCACAGCCAACATGGCACAGCACTGCACAGGACAGCTCTGCACTACACTGCACAGGACAGCACTGCATAGCACAGCACAGGACAGCACTGCATAGCACAGCACAGCACTGCACAGCACAGCACAATATGGCACAGGATAGCACTGCACAGCACAGCACAAGGGCTGGCACACTCTGCCAAAGGACTGCAGCCTCATAGGTTTCTGAGTTTATTTTAAATGGATGTTTGTTCTAGTGTAGTCTGAAACACTGCTGACCCTCAGGGAAGGTGAATACCTGCCCAGCATGGCACAAACTCCACCTTCATTCTAACTTAACTAAACACTTACCCTCCACCTCACCTGTGTAAGAATTACTTTATGCAAAAAGAGCAAAGAATGGGGCTTTATAGGTGCTTAGCACACCAAAGCCACACTTCCAGTCTCACATCTGTCAGACACTGACTGGGTCCATTGTTTCCAGTGGCTCCCCATGGTACTGAAAGAGGGTAGTCTTGAACTGGATGTTAGGAAGAAATGGTTTACTGTGGGGGTGATGAGGCACTGGAACAGGTTGCCAAGAGAAGCAACCTGGAAGTGTTCGAGGCCAGGTTGGATGAGGCTTTGAGCCATCTGGTTTAGAGGAAAGTGTCCCAGCCCATAGCAGGGGAATTGGAGCCAGATTATCTTTAAGATCCCTTCCAACTTAAACTATTCTGTGATTCTGTGCTTCTGTACTTACCAGTACCCTGTGTAAGGACCTGCCTTCCCATCTTTGAGGTCTATGGAAAATGCTTCTCACCCCAGCCACAGCCAGCCATCTGCACAAGCAGTATTTGTGTTGAACATCTCTGATGCATGTGCAATTGTGGTAAACTCCCATTTTTCAGCCTCACAAGCAAAAGTACCTGTTTGGAGGAAAAGATTGTCTTTCCTACTTCTGACCAAAAAAATGGCTTTTTGTGTGGTTGATGTGAGACTAACCAGACCCCATTAATTTGGACCCATACTCAGCAGTAACAGGGAAATGAATTAGAATGAAACACAAATGAAAAAGAAGTGGCAGCAATTGGTCTCTGATTTATGGACTTTGGGTAACACCATTTGAGCTTAAAATACAGTCAGCTTGTGCCAGTGCTGCTACTTCCATCTAATGGATGTGGAAGAGAAAGATTTGCTTATGCAGGTATCATACCACAAACTATAGCAGCACCAAGAGTAAATGTAGGTTAATATTCTAAGTAGCAGAAGCGCTTAACACACCTCTCAAGAACCTCATGTTTTTAAAGTATGCAAATCTAATGTGCCCAAGGTGAATAAAATCAACTGGGGTCAGGGGGCATGGGGGGAGAAAAAGAAAAGACCAAGACAGCTAAAAATACATTTAAAAAAAAATTATTATACAGCAGAATTCTTATCCACTGACTTAGTGTTGCAAACAGGCACTGCAGTAGGCCATGTCCTACTGTGAGAATCCCTGCATTTATCTCAGCAGCCTGCATTGTTTCCCCATGAGTTTGTCTGGCCTCAGCAGCCTGTTGATAGCCATGAAGCATCCTACCTGCACCAGATGCAGGATGTGCATCCCATGGCTGGGGCCACTCTCTTACAGCCTTATAGCTCCAGAGGACTGGGGGTTACAAGGAGGAAGACTCATCCCCTTGTCCCTCTGCCTGGGGGCAGGGCTTGTGGCACTGGGCAGCTGCTGTCCTTTTAAAGGTGCTCCAAAGGCAGGTGACATCCTCACCCTGCCTGCAAACCCTGCTCAGAGTGGGAGAAGTTAGGAAAACAATTTTTTGGCTTTACACCCTGTTCTGCTAAGGAGGAATGAAGCAAACTGGATCAACTTCATGGAAGGGGCTTCTAACGAGAGGAATCCCGGAGAAATGAACAAAGCAATGCTTTTTTTCCCATGATGATGTTAATCCAGAAATGAGGGACACATGGCAGTGGCTGTAGGACCCCTCCAGACCCCATTCCATTAGCCCACAGAGGGATGACAAAGCAGGAGACAGAGGGATGACCGAGCAAGGAGCAAGGCAGCTCTGTCAGGGCTTATCCTAACACCCATCTCGGAAGCCAGCAATTTCACACACTGTGAATGAAGTAATTTAATAAAAACAATCAGTTCTCCAGTCAGTCTATAAGCTGTAACCTAACTCTATTTCCCTTCAAATTGAAAGAAAAAAGAAATCAATAACTGTTAGGCAAGCGTTTTCTCATTGGGCAGAAATGCTTGCTATAGCAACTCTAAACTGGTACTCCTCTGCACCATGGGTTTTATCACTGCCCTGGGACCCTGCAACCAAGATTGGAACAGCCTTTATTCACTAGCCTGGCTTAAATTCATTCATGGAAACTCTTCTCCATTACCTAACCAAGAGGAACTCAACAGCTGAGGTAAATTTTAAAGACACTTCCCTGCTTTCCTGGAGCCTCATTTAAAGCCCATTCTCCCCTACGGTCCCAGCAACACAGATTTCCTCCCCCTTGGAGTGCTAAGATGTCTGAGAGGGAAGCAGGTACTGAGGGAGTATCTGTGTATCAAAAGATGGTTTAGATGTCTCTGAATTTAGGTCTGGTCTGGAGGAGCTGCTCCACAGTTGCCATTTTCCCAAAGGACATCCCAAGTCCTGCTCCATACTATGAGGATCAAAGCAAGCCTGAGCTCACAAAAAATTAACCCAGTAGCAAATAAACCAATAGTGGCCCATAGAAATGTTTTCAAATGCTAGAGACTTAATAATGAAGCATTTGGTTTAGTAGAGAATCATACTTGTTCCAAAGCTGTAAATTACCACTTCAAAGAGATCTAAAGCTCCCTGTGTCCTGTGTCTGCCAAGACTTGCCCACCTGCACAGGCCCTGCTTTGGGGAATGAGGATCTCTCCACTGAGGGGCTGTGGCTCAGAGCAGAGGCATCTCAGTCCTTAGCAGTGCTTCTGCCAAGGTCAGATTGGCACCAGCCACAGTGAGGCTGAAACCTTCAGGGCTCAGGCCTCCCCAGGTCTGCTCTGGGCTCCTCATATTTTACACTGGCAGCAAATATTCCCTGTATTTGTGATTTTCTAGGCCCCCAAAGCTACTTCTGCCATGACTTCCAAGGGAGCAGATAGCAGCACCAGTGTTATTATTCAGTACTATTATCAGATATTTATTAGTTAGCATTTATGCTGCTCACCATTGGGTTCAGTTCCCCAGAGCTAGGATGATGAAGCCCTCAGGGAAGCTTTTGCAGGACATGAGTGACCACACGAGTCTGTGTATGATGATCACTTTTGTGGCACTGCTGCATCTAAGCATCTAAGCACTGAGGAGTGCTTAGATGCCTCTCTAAGCCTCTCCCACTGCCACCAGCACATTTTTGGCTTGTCATACTTTTCCTACCCAAGGAATGTCACCGCCTTCAGGATTCCCCAGCCCTTCCCTGAGTGGTCTCTGTCTCTCAGGAGGTGGCTGATGTGCCAGCACAGTCTGCCTTCAATTATTCTCTCAAACCTGCCTGTGAAGCAGCAAAGAGCCCACCCCATTCTGGAGACCCCCATGGCAGAGGCCAGCAGTGGTGACCATCATCAGGACACAAAGGGCCAGGGACAGGCTGCTTGGTAAAGGCCTGCAGACACAGCACAGGTGCAGAGCTGGACAACCTCCTGCATAGTAAGGCCACCAGCTGGGAAAAGATTCTTGTATTTCCTTGTAAAACACCCCATATATATATAATCTCTTCAGAACCATGTCTGTGGGGTAAGGAACAGTGATGGGGAGGCAGGGTTTCCCTGAAGCTCTCAAGTTCAGCTTAGGCTGCACTGCCAGAGGTTTTTGTCAGATCAGTAAAAATTTGGATGTTGAGACTTGTTCTTAACAGTTCCCTTGGATCTGCCAATTGACAAGAAAAAAAAAATCCCACAAACTCCTCTGGTATCCACCCAGAGCCTCCAGTGTGATTTTGGGAGCCTCATCACTAGAAAAACTAACTTATGGGTGACCTAAAAGATGACCTTGTTTGAGGGGTTTATAAAAACCACACCAGCCTTATGAGCGTGCAGCCTGCTCTGAGCCCAGGCTGGGGCAAGCAGTCATGGCTGTGGTCAGCATCTGCCCCAGACTGGCAGGCCAGTGCCTCACTGCAGGCCTTTCCCTGACACTGGCACTGCACTCTGGGATCAGCAAGAGCCAAGCCCACGCCAGGCAGGACTTCAGCCCGAGCTGCAGCTGGAGGGGCACAGCAGCACCCTGGCAGCCAGCACAGCGTGGGCAGGGCAGCGACCAGCAGAGCTGCCCACGGCATCCCAGCGGCCCAATTTCGGTCAGAGTAGGAGTTGAATACGACCTTTAGGAGAGACTTTCAAGGGTAGCCTTTGAGCAGATCACATCCAGCTGTCACTGTGCCAGCACAGATTTTTTTCTGACATTCACTGGGCACCAGAGGGACAGAATCCAAAGTCAGTCCCTGCTGGTGAAGTCACAGAAGCATCCAAAACAACTTTCCATCAGTTTGTTGATCTTTTTTCATTATCTGCTGGTGAGGACCTCCCCCTGTCTCTACAGCAAGAGGCATTTCCTAAAGGAAGAGGCAATGCCTTGGAACTAGCCCCAAAGATGGCCTGTCCCCATGGCAGGAATCAACACCTCACCCTTAACGCCAGGCTGGTCCATGCAGCTCTCTGTGACAGCTCTCCTACTTCCACAAGCTCACTAGAGATGCTGCAGCAGTTTCGGGAGGCCATTCCCAGAGTAACAGTAACCAAACAGTGGACTACAGCCCAAAAAGGGATTGGTGATACAGATTTGTTCCTGTGAACCCATCAGCAGCCACACTGGAGCCAATGCAGTGATGAATGGTGCTGGCCAAAGCAATAGAAGGAAGAGATTTACCAGGTAAGCCCTTCAAGCACATTTGTAAAAAAGGATGTGCGGGGCAGGACCTGGTTAGTAGCACTCCACAAGAAGCTGCAATATTGGCAACACTGCTGTCTGTCATGGAAATCTCATATCTGTCACTCACAAATCCTTTTATTTCATTCTAAGGGTCAAAATTCCACAGGGAATTCCCCAGCCTGCCCATATGACTACACTCAAACAGCCAAATGCCAAAGTTACTGTTCAAAGTAAATGTGTGCTCCACACTGCCCAAAACCAGCCATTCTTGAGATCTACCTGTGTTTCAAGCTGCAGAAACTTCAGCTAAAGTTAGCAGAGCACAGTTCTATCCTCAGGGCAGCCCTGGTTCCTAGAGCTGGATTACGTAGGATGGGATGGGACCACTGCCCATGTGTGCCCAGGCTGTGGGAAGCAGGGCCAGCAAACCAGGAATAGCATCTCTGAACAGCAATATTACAGTGCCCACCCTGCCCTTCTGCTCCAGGGAGAGGGTTTGCTAACACCTGACCTTCAACAGCTCCTCCCCTCTGCTCTGCTGTGCGTGTGGTGTGTGTGCACATCCCCCCCCACACACAGGGTGTGCAGGGGCACGGGAGCATTCCTGCGGCATTCCTGCACAGCGGGCACACAGCATCCTCCCGGCAAACAAACGCGGCTACACGAAACACCAACGCACCAGCATCACCAGTGCCTGACTCCCAGAAGGAGCTCTAGGTAACAGTGACAGAAACATTAACATTGGCTGACTCAAGGGCTCCACCAGGAGGAAAAACCAGCCCAGATCATCCCCTCAGGAAGGCAAGAAGGAAGATGCTCCTCTGGCAGGCTGGGTGACCAGCAGGAAGGCCACGCTTGTTCTTTCAAAGCTTTCATCATTTAAAGACAAGGACAAGAGTGGAGGAAATGGATGAGCCCAGTGTCAGCTGGCCAGGGGCTGGCCGCAGCTCTGAGGGTGCTGCCACACACACGGCATCCTCATCTGCTGCAAAAATCTTACCGGTCCAGAATCACTAAGAAAGAGGCTGCTAACTGCCCTGCCTTCACCCACTTTCTTTTATTTCCAGCAAGGGCAGTGGTTTCACAGCCAGAGCACAGCGAGCACGATGTCTGCTACGGCTACTGCTAACCAGCTCGTGGGGTTTGCAGGGAGGCACATCTCTGCTTGAATGGGAACTACAAGAGGCCACTTTGGAATTTAAAAGGGGGGATTCTTCCCATGAGCCTCAGCTCCTATTGCAGCCCCCAGACAGAGGTTTCTGCCCATCTGACCCTTGCAGACATGTTCTTCACCACAAGACAAACACCTCCAGGAAGCACGTTCTCTGTCACACTGGCTATAGCAAAGTCAGGCACCAACTCAGAGCACACAGACCATGAATGCTGAAGGGATGCTTCACACCTTCTCTTCCCCACACTCACTCATCAGGCTGTTTTAAGCTTGATAGCCACAGTGTGAGACACAGAGCCCTCAGAGGTCCACTGGGTTTCTGCCTGGTGCCTAGACTGGTAGAAGAAGGCACCTTCTGCCCTTCATGCCTGTCTCAAGGAGGCACAAAGGGGCTGCATGGACAAGACTTGAAATGACAGCCCTGAGAGTACACACACCAGCAGGTGTGAAGCTGTGCCAGCTCAGACCCAGGTGACCCATGCTGGCTTCAGGGAGGTGCCCAGCTGGCCCCAGCTCAGGCCTGAACCCCATGATGCTGTGCCCAGGGTGCCCACCCCATGGGCACGACGCCCTTGATATATCAGGCACCACCCACTGACAAGACATTCTTGGAGTGTTTCTTCATTGAATCTTACAGACTCCCAAAAGATTTCTTCTTGTGCCAGAAAATCCCAGTTAAAAACAAAACAAAACAAATAAACACCCAACCCACTTGCTTGCTCACTAGACTGCAAAACCTATTTCCAGGAACAAGAAAGAGCAAGTCAAGAGCTCCAAAAAGTGCAAGACAATATACGGAGCACTCAACTTTCTCCCACAACCCAAAAGCTGTGAATACTGACTTACTCTGTCACATCGCAATTTTGTCACACTGGATTTCACAAGGAAGCATGTAACTTGTAAATGAAGGCATGGGCTTCCCCACACTCAAATTTTATTGATGCTGCACACGTATTTTACACACAAATTGAGTGGGAGCCAGTATAGCAGACTTTGGTATCTCATATACATTTACAGAACCTGAGCACATTGCAGTTTCACACTAGAATACTCTTCATACTCTCATCATAATTGATCAGACTCAAAATAAATGCTATTTAGTACTTTCAGTGACATAATAGGTTCCATTACTCCATTTACAATATTTTCACTTTTTCCCCCATCAACTCAGTATTTCCAAAAGGCGCTGGGTTTTCCCTCTGAGTCCACAGTTTTCTTGCAGTTCCAGGATGTCAGTGAGGGCCACCAGTTCCAGCTTTTCTCTGTATTCTCAATGTTCCCCTCTGCCCTCTTCCAAGTACCTTATGTCAAATGATACAGGTTCTTCTCTAGGAAAAAAACCCCGCTGCTTTTCCAAACCCCGCTGCTCAGGACATACTCCTGATCTTTTACAGAGACTAAAAAAACAGAGTCAATTTTGCTGCTTATTTTTTCTGCAGGGACAATTCTCCACTAGGAACTATGCTAAGGCAGTGGGCCTGTTTCACGGAACTCAGGTACCCAGGACTAGGGCTGATCTGGGCTGGCAGGGAAATAACACTTAGACCACCCCATCACTGATAACCCTGGGCTGTCAGTTCGGCTCATGCCGGTAAATAAAAAGCAGCACAAGATGTTTGAAATAGCAAGACTTACAAAAGCTCTTTCACAAAATGCCGAATGTTACGAAAAATGCTCGGTTTTAATAAAGCAGAACCCTTTGTCTAGCTCTTGTACACTCACCATCTTGGAAAAAAAAGAGCCTATCTATTTGCAGATAAACCAGGTACAGCAGAATAGCATCCTTTCCACCCCAAGTACCACTGCAGCATGTTAGCCACTCTTCAATCACTCCATTCTTTGCGTGTGATCTTAAAAAATTACAAACAGCTTTCAGGCACACAATCAAAAACCAAACAGTCCTTTGTAAGATACTGCTACTCCATACTAAATCTGGGTTTGTTTCTGAAATGTTTAACACCTTCTTTCAGAAGCTCTCCTGTGACAGTGGTTCCAATGATTCATATCAAACACACAACTTGGTGTAGCTTCATATGTTATTGGGTGCTTCCTTACAGCCTGAGTAATCTGTTTGTAGCACCTCAAGGAATGACAACTTCTCACCCCTTCAATGCACAAGTGCAACCAACAAGGAGAGAGTATCAAACCACCTAGCACGACAGGGGGAGATGGACAACATCCAGAGCTGGCTGTTTCCATGTCAGATGATTACAAACACAACTACAGACTGCTTAATAAGGCACTTGATCAGTGAAGTAAGGAAAAACAGGCAGCACAAGCCAAAGAACTCCAGGATGTGGTTTTTCTCCACTGTTAACAGGTGTGCCTTTTCAAGGACCAAAGTCCACTGATCTGTTCAGTAACAGCTCTAAGAAAGAATTACATGGATTTGAATCGAATGCCTGCCAAGACCCATCAGTTTTCCAACCAGAGTAAAACTTTTTTCAGGACAAACCCAGGTTAACGGAGAGATTACACTCAATTCTGGGGTTTAATAATATTCTATAGTTCAGACCTCATTAGGGTCTTCCCACATTCAATTATTAATGTATCTGCAAGAGAATGAAATAGCTTTTACTCTAGACCAAATCTCTAAACATGAAAACAGAAAACAAGAAAATAATTTATAGCAACATTTTTACATGGAGTGTTACCTCATCTAGTATTCAGATTTAAAATACCATAACTTGAGGTAAATATGTAGTTTGCTTTCTTAAAACACTACTGGTCTTAAAAAATTGATACCATCCATGTCGTTTTTAAAGACAGTATTGACAGCAGATGAGTCAAGGGAATCATAAAAAGGCCATCCTTTTATAAAGCCATATAAATTTTTTACAAATGACCCGCTTTTTTTTTCCAATGACACAGAGAGAAATATATTTACTCCTCCGACAAACAACATGAAAACCCAGGAAAAATATCCCAGTAGACTCTGATTTCCATGAGAGGAAATTAAGTTAATTTCACAGCATAAAGGGAGATGAGGAGAGGCAAACAGTCACCATTCATTTGTCAGTTTGTCAAAAATCTGCATCCAGAGTGAAGACATTGTCCATTGTTTCTGCCATAACAGCAAAACGTTGATATTCTGAAACTCGCTTCTCAAAGAAATTTGTTTTTCCTTCCAGAGAAATATTCTCCATGAAATCAAAAGGATTTTCTGCCTGAAAGACCTGGGGAAGGAAAACAAACTGGTGATTCTGACAGGGAAATAATGCTTTAAAAACTCCACAGCAAACAAAACTGTCAACTTCTTTCAAACTAGATACCTCTGGCTGCAATAGCCTGCAGGATCTATGGGCACCTATCTAAGCAAATTCAGTCCTGCCACTCCAGGAGTTTGGGCTGTGCTGAAGCTCACTTGTGCAAGGTGCTTGTTATTCTTCAAGCACTGCAGCATCTGAGCACAGCTTATGTTTCCCGTTCCAAACCTGCTGAGCAGCTGAAGGGAAACAAAGGCCTAAATTGTTCTTGTTCTTTTACAGTGAAGCATAGGTATGAATGCTGTGGTTTCAGCTGTCACTCACAGGATGTCCATGTGCTAAGTATGACCTGCTCTCTGGCATGACAAGGGGGTGCTTTGTGCTGGCAGCTCTCCTGGGCTGCACTGACAGGTCAGCATCTGGGGCAACTGCATCTCTTACCTTTGAGAACCCAAGCTCCATTAGTAGTCGGTCTGCAACAAATTCAATGTATTGTTTCATCAAGGTGCAATTCATTCCAATCAGACCCACAGGTAATGCCTCAGTTAGAAACTCCTAGAAGTTAAAACACAGATGACATTTAGAGACATGAAATTGAAGAATAAAAAGGAGAGAAGACACCTGTGTTTCACCATAACATACTTTGTGATATTCCAGGCTGCTCAGGAAGTTGTCTGAATAAATAACTTGCACTACTAAATTCAAGTATCTTCTGTTTTCAGTAACTGTTTGTATCTTTCTTTATTTTTAGCCTGTTACTCTGGAAAAGGCACAAGATTTTTATCGTTGCCCCTCTAATCTGCCTTTTTCCAATCCCCCAGCATAAACTTCAGTGTAAGCCTAAGTTCCAACTTCAATAAACCTACAGACCATACTAATGAGAGCAGGGATAGATGAAGAAATCACCAGTTTTCCTGGCTTCCAGCTACTACAGAATGACAGATCAGAGGGCAGTGATATACATGAGTGCTGAACCCAGTCATGTGTATGTTTAGGCACCAATGCAAACCTGTCAGTGCTGTGAAACAAAGCATGAGCATTTGTCATCATCACACTAGTTAGATGACAACAGGAAAGAAAACTAAACTAAAATCCTGCCAAACACTCAGCCATGCAGAAACTTGTGTCTGCAGAAGGGCAGCATTTTACATGAAAGAACCTGACATAAACCTCAGGAAAAGCCAGAAGACAGCATGATACTCGTGGCCAGAACAGACCCTGCCTTCTCCTGAGGGCAAGCAGAGATGTGAATACAATAGAGTGAGACAAAGATCTTGAAAGGACAGATGTAAACAAACTGCTCTCTAAGAGACAGCTGCAGTTGGACTAGAGGATTATTGTAGGTCCCATCCAACTGGAACTATTCTATTCAATATCAAATAAGACAGCTCTTCATCCTTTCTGTCATTAAGGAGAAAACCAGCTGCCAGCTTCACCTTCATCCACTTGCTTGACAACTGAAACAGAAAGTCTCTAACTCTTATTGTCACCATCAAGGAAGATGGAAAGGACAGTATAACACATCAAGGATCAAGCCTGAACCAAGTGTCAAACATGGAATCACTAAAGTTAGAAGTTAATTTATTTTCACACCTCAGACTGGGCCTGTGCTGCCCACAATGTCACAGCCAGGATTACCTGCTCAATTTCCACAGCATTAACGATGATCTCACGGACTCGCTCCTCTGATGGTTTGTTCACTAAATAATGGAACATTAGACAAGCAAAATCACAGTGCAGACCCTGAAATAAGAGAACAATGAAAAAACCAGTCAGTTTTCCCCTCTTCCACACAATTTACTCCTATTCTCAGGCAGTCTCCTCTGGATTAAGTTTCCCAGCCTCCTGCTTTTATGAAAGTCTTAATGAATGTGGACTTTTAGTTTACAATCCAGTAACAAATCTAACACATGCCACCTATGCCAAAATAATGTTCAGCATACATGTTTCTCAGGTAAAGTTTTTCTGAGGGCTGCTCTACTGTGAGTGATCCTACACAGAGCCTTGCTGGTCTCTGCCTCCTGTCAGGGGATGATTTTGCTGAAAGACCTGCAAAACTACTTGTGAGTTAAAACAGGCTGTTTACCTGCTCTTCTCTTTGAGATACTTGATTTAAATTCTTTCAGTAGCATTTCTTCCCTTGCTTCTCCCAACAGCGTTTTCAGAAAGGCAGAATCGAAGTCACCAAACCCAAGATTAACAAATTGTCTCTGCCCCAACTAAACTCCCCTTCTCATTTCACCTGTTATCTGAACTGCTGTCCTATGCAGAGCCTGAAACTGTGCTCCTTTCCAAGACTTCCAGGAAAGTCTCCCACCACAGTAAGAAAACATCAGGAGACAAGCAACGCCAGACAGCTGCTCCAAGAGGCACCTCAGTTCTCTTTCACTTCCCTGGGTGCAGCCTGATGGTCTGGCTTCAGCCATACTCACCCCTGCCAGCCTAAAGGAGCACTGCTTTACCATCTCTCCTCTCAACTGCAAGGTGGTGATTACAGCCAATAAACACCAAGAGGGCACACCCAGATGAAAACCAATCAGAAAGAATTTGGCAGACTATGGGCTACAAGACAATCCAATATTACCATTAACAAGGGTCAAAACAAAACCTGGAGGCTGACCTACTGGAGAGCTGTTCTGCTGCAAAACACCTGGGAGTCTCAGGGGGTAACTGAGCCAGCAGAGCCCTTGTGACCAGAGGGCCAAGGGTATCTCAGGGTGCATTGGGAAGAGCGGGGCCAGCAGATCAAGGGAGGGCATCCTCTCCCTCTGGTGAGGTCACATCTGGACTGCTGTGTCCAGTTCTGGGATCCTCAGTACAAAAGAGACAAGGAGCTACTGGAGAGGGTCCAGCACAGGTCACAAAAATGATGAGGAGTCTGGAGCATCTTTTTTATGAGGAGAGACTGCAGGAGCTGGGCCTGTTTAGTCTGGAGAAGAGAACACTGAGAGGGGATCTCATTAATGAATATAATTATCTCAGAGGTGGTGTCATGGTTTAGGAATGGTACTTCCCCAGTTCAGTGCCTCCACCAAGACTGTCCCAAACCAGATGTCCATTGCTTGCTCCCTGCCCCCACCAAGACACCCCCAGCTTCCCCTTGCCCTTTCCTGCTCTGCAGACAGAGGCACAAAAGGTGAAAATCATAACATGGGTAAGAACAACTTACTGGAAACAACGAGATAACTAAAGGAACAATAACAGCAATATGAACAACGAAGTGTGTAAGACAAAGAAGCTATTTAGATGGAAAATCCATGATAAATATCCACCTGCTCTTCCCTATTACATTTTTTCCCACTGGAAGGAACACCCTTCTCAAAAGCAAGAGAGGGAGTCCCTTGTCCTCACCCCTGTCAATGACCTGAGGTAGTGTCCAATAACATCAGGGTCTTAACCATGCCAACACAGCTCCAGGCTCTATCCCCTCACAGCTAGTGAAAAAAATTAACTCTATCTTGGCTGAAGCCAGAACAGGTAGGTGCCAAGAGGATGGTGCCAGACTCCAGTGGTGCCCAGCAACAAGGTGAGGAGCAATGGCTGAAAACTAAAACACAAGAAGTTACACCTCAGCGGGAGGAGATCTTCTTTACATTGAGTGTGACAGAGCACTGGAGCAGGTTGCCCAGGGAGGCTGCAGAACATCCCTCTCTGGAGACATTCCAAACCCACCTGGACGTTCCTGTGTCACCTGCTTCAGGTGACCCTGCCTGGCAGGGCGGTTGGACCAGATGATTTCCAGAGGACGCTTCCAACCCTAACAATTCTGTGATTCTGTGAAAGCCTTTTTGGAAAGGCTATAAAATCCTTGTGATTAAGGTCACAAAACAGCTCTGAAATAACATCCTTTGGGAAATATCCCCCCCTCTACTGATCACTTAGCTGCCTGCTGCAAGGCCTCCTACAGTCTTACCCAGGGCAACATCAGCAGCAGAATGCAGGACATACCTGGCTTCTGCCATGAACTCGTGTGCTCTGCTGACTGGTGCTCCCACCAGCTTTGCACCTTTAAGTATCAGAGATGCACCAGCTCAAGGACAGCCTGGGAACAGAGCCAGTAGCTCAAAAAACACAGTGAGCGTTAATCATTTATCTGACCAGGTGCATCAAAAAACAGTTTGTAGTTTTCCACTGTGGATTGTTTTTACTGCCACCGGGTTTCAATGCAGGTGCTCTGTGCACCAAGCTTTAACTGTTGTAACAGCACTGCAGATGGAATCATGCCAGCAGAGCTCAATAAAACTTTAGCCTTTTGGTGCTTGACTCTGCAGAGAAATAGTGACATTCACTCACCTGCAAGCGATCCTTGTAACAAACAAATCCTGCCTCGCTCAAATGGATCAGTTCACTCACAGAAGACACATGGAAGGTGAAGGCTGAAGCTAACTCATGAAAATTGCTCCCATTATAAAAAAGCTCTTTACATATTAAAACCAACTCTTCTAACTAACTCTTACAACCACTAGCATGTTTATACTGCATACAAAACCGGTCTTTCTACTTTTTCAGTGCTGACAGCGGTGTAAGCAGTGCCATGCAGTCCCCAGCCATAAACAACAGCTGCCAACTTGCAGGGAGCAAGGAAAAAGAAAGGAAGGAAGCAGTGAAAAGAAGGGGCACTTGTAAGCACGTGGCCTGTCATATTTGGTGTGCTGACATGCAGCCCCTCAGACACCTCACAAGTTAAGAAGCACTCTCCTCAAAGGCAGATCGGTAGCTGTCCCCTCCCAGGAGATTCTACAGCTGTGCAGCAACATAAGAAAATGGAGAGGAGGGGTATCTCCTGCTTCTGCAGCAACCTGCCACAGCTGCCTCAGTGATGGATGCAGGCAGCTGTCTGCAGGCTCTGGTACCCACAACCAGGAGCAGGTGAGGAGCGGTGTTTGGAGCCCACCTGAACCTGCCTGAAGCAGCTGAGGCACAGCAAGTCTCAGAGTCACACAGTACCAGGGTCCTTGCTCCAGTCAGCCCCCCTTGCAGCTAGGGACCATGCAATTCCACCCCACTCCTTGAGCAGCTAGGCCTTTGCCTCCCTTCACAGCACAGAAAAACAAACATCCCCTTCAATCTAAAAAATCCATCTTTTTGATAATATTATACACATTGGTATGCTGGTTTTGGCTAGAGTGCTGTTTTGGGGTAGGGTTGGTTTTCTTCAAGTATTGTATGGGTCTGCGTCTTGGATTTGTGCTGAACACAGACAGGGTTGATCACAGAGAGATGTTTTTGCAATTGCTGAGCAGGGCTTACACAGAGCCAAGGCCTTTTCTTGTACTGCCACCCTGGTGAGGAAGTTGGGGGTGCATAGGAGGTTGGGAGAAGACTGAACAGCTGTCCTGAGCTGGGATAGGTGACCCAAACTGACCAAAGGGATATTCCAGACCATGTGACATTCAGTATATAAACTGGGGGAAAGAAGGAAGAAGGGAGGGGTGTTTAGAGTAATGCCATTTGCCTTCCCAAGTCACTGTTACACTTGATGGGGCCCTGCTCTTCTGCAGATGGCTGAACACCTGCATGCCCATGGAAAACAGTGAATTAATTTCTTCTTTTGATTTGCTTGTGTGTGTGACTTTTGGCTTCCCTATTAAACTGTCTTCATATCAACCCACGAGTTTTCCAGCTTTTCCAATTCTCTCCCTGATTCTACTGGTGGGGAAGGGAGAGAATGCTTGCATGGGGCTTGATGGCCTGGGGTTAAATTGGGACATCAGTATTTATGTTTACTCCCTTTAGAAACAGGTATTTCTGCTGAGGGGCCCAGCGGCACCCAGGCTTTAAGTTCATCACTGCTGTTTGCTGGGTATAAAACTGGCTGGATGGTGGTGAGAAAAAAAGTGGTGAGAATTAAATCCAGTTGGTGGCTGGCCACAGGCAGTGTTCCCCACAGCTATGTTGTTATGTTATGTTTTATGTTATGTTGTTATGCTGTGTATTACATACATATCTATATCTGTGTTACTGGCCCCAGTGGCCAGTCCTGTTTAATATCTTTATCAGTGGTAAAGTGCATTGAGTGCACCCTCAGTCAGTTTGCAGAAGACACCAAGTTTGGTAGGAATGTTGATCTGCTGGAGGCTAGGAAGGCAGAGGGATCTGGACATGCTGGATCAAAGGACTGAAGACAAAGGTATAAGGTCCCACAAGGCCAACCAGGTCCTGCACTTGTGCCACAACAACCCCATGCACTGCTACAGACTTGGGCAGAGGGCTGGAAAGCAGCCCAGGGAAGGACCTGCCTGAAAGGTCCTGGTTGAGAGCGGGTGCTGGTTGAGAGCAGCCGAACATGAGCCAGCCAGGTGACCAAGAAGCACCCTGGCTTGTGTCAGGAATAGCATGGCAAAAGGACCAGGGCAGTGACTGTCCCACTGTACTCAGCACTGGTGAGGTTGTATCTTGAATCCTGTGCTCAGTTTTAGGCCCCTTACTACAAGAAGAACACTGAGGTGCTGTAGCATGTGCAGGGAAAGGCAACCAAGCTAGTGCAGGGTGTGGAGCACCAGTGTTATGAGGATTGGCTGAGGGAGATGAGGGTGTTTAGGCTGGAGAAAAGGAGGCTGAGGGGAGACCTGAGAGAGGCTGTAGTGAGGTGTGGGTCAGTCTTTTCTCCCAAGCAACAGGACAAAAGGAAATAGCCTTAAGTCACATCAAGCAGGGGATTAGACTGGATATTACAAAGAACTTCATGGAAATTGCTGTCAAGCATTAGAATAGTCTGTCCAGGGAAGTGGTTGAGTCACCATTCCTGAAGGTATTTAAAAGACATGGTGAATGTGGCACTTAGGGCCATGGTTTAGGGGTGGACTTGGCAGTGGCAGGTTAACAGTTTGATTTGGTGATCTTAAAGGTCTTTTCCAATCTAAATGATTCTATGATTATTAGTAAAAGTCTGCTTCCTTCCCCTTCCCCTGTCAGGACTATGTGTTCTTCATGAATATAATTCTAGCCTTCCCCTAGAAACTTTTCTTCCCCAGCAGTGTGTAGGACATGCCACATTACCTCATCTCTGCTAATAAGTTCATTGGAGAAAGTCAATCCAGGCATCAGGCCCCTCTTCTTCAGCCAAAATATAGCAGCAAAGGAACCCGAAAAGAAGATGCCTTCCACTGCAGCAAAGGCAACCACTCTCTCACCTGTTAAACAGAACACATTTTTGTTAGACACAAACTGCTGTATTGCTCATCAGCAAGATGCACCATCTGCACCAGACAGAGCTGCAGATGCTGCAGAGGAGCAATCCCCTCTGCAGCACCAGACGCTGTCTTTGACCACATCCCTCAGCAGATCCTGATGCATGGAGGGTCTGCACACCCACAGCACCCAGCCACAGGCAACCCCACCAGAACTGAGGAACCAGGGCACCCACTGGAACTGCCACAGGCCAGAAGCAAAAGAATGTAACTGTCCAAAGTAGCCAAGACATTAGGACTCCGTTATCTCTTTCTCCTGAAAGGCAGGAAAGCAGCTGTGTAAATGACTACCAAAACTGAGAAAAGGGACAACCTCCTATAAATTACACAAAACCCCCTTGACTACAATTTCTTCTTGTTGGGAATCTACATAAAACCATATTCTTACAAGAGTGAAAGGCTACAGAACGTAAGTCAGGACATTTGTGTTATCCCACCTTTAATGTAAGGAAAGCAAGGCATTATTGGTCCCAACTCTCCCTGTTTTCTACATGAAGGTACTTCTTCAGACTATAAGACCATCTGACTAGTGAAGCCACTTGTACACTACTTCAAACAACTCCACAGGCTCATTGGGTATGTTCTAACATGAAGAGCTTTGGCATTAAGTTCTGGTGCCTTTTCCCAATAAGAACTGCACAGAATTTTATTTAAAGAATGACCCAAAGTAGCCAGATGTCCCATTTCCTCTATGAGATACAAATTCCAACTGCTCGCTCATCTGAAGAAATTTAAATTAGGAAAAAAGCACAGAGAGCAATACCAGCTTACAAGTATCACAGAAGTTATTAAGCAAGTAATTTTTCTGGCAACACTAAAAATCTCATAACTTACTTATACAGAGGAATGGAAAAAGGCTGCTTATAAAATATACGTTTAATGAAGCAGAAAACTGATTATATATTTGGATAAAATGCATGAAGTTTGGGGGCAGGGGGCAGGGAGTAAACTGCTTTTTGAGCTAGGGAACCTTCTGATTCCTGGCACATCCCACACTGCTGGGAGGCAAACAAAGGGATGATGAAGGGGCTCCACACACAGCAAGCAAAGCCAGACCAGGGAGGCAGCGGGAGCTCCAGGACAGAACAATGTACAGCTCAAAAAGAACCTCTCAAACAAGAGCTGTGAACAAGATGCTGCAGAAGAATCATGTTCTGAGTTATTTCGTTCATCAAGCTGAATCTCTCCATCTCCTACACTTTCTCAAAATACAGAGGATGTTGCTTTAAAAAATTCACCAGAGTGCACCCATAATGCATTTGAGCTATAGCAAAACCTTCAAAGTCTGTAAGAATGCAGAACATTGCTAAGGACACCCTGCACCATGCTGATAGAAGCTGAACCACTGTCCCAGCTCTGAAATGAGATGCAAAAACTAGAAACCTGATCCCAACAGCAAACCAGAAACACCAGAAACAGATGGTTCTTGAACCAGTTTTCTAGGCTCAGTCATGCCTCAGTTACAAAAACTCCCCATGGATTTCTCTATAGGAACATGAACACAGAAAATACCTGGACTTGCAAGACTTCAGCTGTCCAGTTCTGAACGCTGAGTACAAAATAAGAACCAACTAGAAGAAATAATCAAAACTAGAATATAAGGTCTACAAGCAGAAACTGAGGAAACCAGGGTTATTCAGCACAAAGACAAAAAAGGACAGAGCATTTTTCATTACATGATTTCAGGGGGCACTGTCATTACTTTATTTCTCTAGCTGAAGATAAAAACATACAAGCTCACCACAAGTTACTTCTAGTTCTTTAGTTAAACCAGAGACCCAGAAGCCACTACATCAGTGAAGAATTTCATTTCATGTTCCAGGGGTGCAGCTTACTCACAGAAGGTCAGTTTGTGATATACAACAGAAACAAGTTTTTAAAAAGTTACACACCAAAAGTGGATTCTCGGTCTTCAATCCACTTTAGAGCCCAGTCTGCTTTCTTCTTAACACAAGGCATTGTTTCAATAGCATTAAACAAGAAATCCCTATGGAAGAAAACAGAGACAAAACACCAAAATAGTGGTTTATGTAAATCTGCCCTGCTTGTCCCTTCCAGTTCCACCAGAGGATCCCACTATGCAAGGCTGTGAACTAACCCAAGTCAGAGATCATTCCCACCCCAAAGAGGTGATGATCTGCCCTGCTTTGTCTGGGATAGAGTCCATTTTCTTCCTAGTTGCTTGTACAGTGCTGTGTTTTATATTTAGAATGAGAATTATGTTGATAACACACTGATGTTTTAGTTGTTGCTAAGCAGTGTTTACATGAAGTCCAGGACTCTTCAGCTTCTACCCTCACCCCACTAGCAAGCAGCCTGGGGGGAACAGGAAGCTGGGAGGGGACACAGCCAGGACAGCAGACCCAGCTGGCCAAAGAGATATTCTGTACAATGTCATGCTCAGAATAGAAACTAGGGGAAAGCTGGCCAGGGGCTGCATCTTGGGAACTGGCTGGGTATCAGTCAGCAGGCAGTGAGAAATTGCACCGGACATCACTTGTTGGGGTTTTTTGGGGGTTGTTTGTTTGTTTTGTTGTTGTTGTGTTTTCTTTTGTTTTTCCTTTCCTGTCCCATCCCACAGTCTTTACCTCAAACCACTGTAAAACCAAAGTTTTACTTTTCTCTCACCCCATGGGGCAGGGGCAGGCAGTGAGTGAGCTGCTGTGTAGTGTCAGCTGCCTGCCAGGTTAAACCACAATGTGGTCGGTGATAGAAATGGCAGCAGAGACAAATGTGCAGAAAGCAACATCCCCAAGGGCTCAGGGGAGGCAAATTGCAGACTCAAACATCCCACCCCAGGAGTGCTCACCCACCAGATCACAGTCTCTCTTTCAGATTTGAAGCCAGCTACTTCAGTCTATCCACAGAGCAAAACCTCATCTTCCCAACTCCACAAAAGGGACCAGACGAGTCCCATGTGCACAGACTCTGCTCCTATGCTGAACACCTGAAAGGAAACCTTGCAGTCTTCCCACCATCACCAACACAGGATGCCTCTGTGGGAAAGCAAGCTCTGCCTGACCATCACCAAGGTGGAGTGTCTGAGGGACAGGGCTGCTTTTCAAATGTATTGCCATTTGGACTAGGAAGTTCTTCAGACAAAAAAGGTGAGCTCAATCACTCAAAAATAAGCAGTTCAAGTTGTATTAAAAGCACTGACAACAAAAAGGCTGAAAGGATGCAATACACTGATTGCTGTATATTAGAAACACCACTTTGATCATGAGCACTCAGTTTCCTCGGGCTGATACTTTGCTGACGTTAAGAGCAAGCACTGCAGGAGCACTATAACATCAAGGAGCTCATCCAACCTTTAACATCTCACATACTCTATGCTTCCAGCAATAAAAGATTTATACAAATCTTAACTAACCTTCAGATATTCCCACAGTAATCCTGGGTCAGTGAGACTGCTCTCCATTTTGGGGATCATATGTGCAAGCCTTGAAAGTTTTAAGGAACCTTCCCCAACTCCCCCATAAAGCCAGTATGATACAAGGGACAGCTGCCATGCTGCCCTACAACAGTGACACTGGCTTCAGTGACAGATTTCCCACAGGTTTGTAACACATCCAGAGGTTTACCTTTTCTTGGGATCTTTGATGTAGGTGTCTATGAGTAAGCTGTACATCTCTGAGTGAACATTCTCAATGAGAATCTGAAAGCCATAGAAACAACGAGCTTCTGGGATCTGCACCTCCTGACTAAAACGTGCCACCTACCAAAATCAGAAAACATGGCAATGAGTACAATAAAACAGTCCTGCATGACACTACTCAGCTCAACAGGAGAGACAAGAGATCTCTACTACAGAGACAGGATGGGAGCAGTTCAGTCCTACTTTGTTCACAGATGTCAACAGCTGTGGTGCAGAGGAAAATAAAGCAAGCTACTCAGAAGTAAATATATCTAAGAGCTGAAGCATGAGAGCACACATACACAGGAGCAGAACAGCAAAATAATGCAGTACTAAACACCTCATACTGAACAAAGCCTCGGACTTTTTGTTCATAATTAAAAATATAAATAGCATGACATATGGCATGTTCATGCAATACATGCACATATATATTACATGTTATAACCATTCAAACATTTGAGATTTAAAAACTTTTGCAGACAGATATCACTGCTAACCTGTGATGAGATATTCTCCAGCCCAGAACAGGAGGAATTCCCCACCTTTTTAGCAGCACCCACCTGCAGGCCTAAGAGATTCTAAGATGCTGTTCAGTGAGAACAAAACAGATTTTACCAAAATGAGGAATACCTGGCACAGCCATGGTCTGTATTCCCTACTTTTCAACTAACATGAGTACAGGAAAAAAATGGGGTTATATTAATTCGTTCAGAAATGCACATCACACAGCCAAGCAGGGGCTGAACTTAAAAATGGTGTCCCAGAGTGATGTAGAGCCCTGATGACCACAGCTGACTCAATTTAACTGAAACACTGTTCCCAGACCAACAATCTGCTTGTTCCACTTGACAAAGGTGAGATGGAAAGAAAAAATGTACACATTTACTGAAACCATGAATTAATGTGAAAAAGCCAAAATGGAAAGTTAGTAAGACAATAACATGGCTAAGTATTAAAGCCCTTTGTAAGTCTTTCTCACCAGATTCTCATTTACAATTCCATCACTGGCTGCAAAAAATGCCAGAACGTGAGAAATAAAGTATTTTTCATCTGCTTTCAGCTTGTTCCAGTGAGGAAGATCCTTTGACAAATCAACCTAATGAAAAGAAAAAAGGAAACATTATTGTCCTTCTGCATTTGTCATTCTGTAAAAACAAACAGCCCAATCAAGTGACCAAGGCAGAGTTTGGCATTTGCTTTCAAATCTTTACATATAGGGAATTTAAATATTTGTGACTGTAAAAGACAACAGAGATAGAGCAGTACTGATGTGTCTCTCTGCAACAGTAACATCATGTACTTGTTTCACAGTTTACATTTTTATAATTTGGAATAAAAATCGGTGTTTATTGAATAAATAAACGAGACTTTGAAAAGTCTTAGTATCTTTCGTCACAAGTATGAACACGAACCAGTAACCAGAGCTCATTCTGAGACACTTAAACTTTACTTGAAATAAATGCTGATACTCCAAGTAAGCTATACTCAAGCCTGTCAAAAGATGGACTGAGGGGACTTCTGCCTTTGGCAGGTGTTCAGCCTCCATGTTGCCAAAGAATGTTACAGAGCAATGCTATGCAACTGCTCTTGTCTATCAAACCAAACCCCAATCATGAGAGAAAACCACAGCTTCCTTCACATGGGCCTTTTTTGTTTGTTTGTAGGACTTCTGAACCAAAACAGCACTAAAGCAGAGTCATGTGAAAAATGCAGAGGACCCACAAATGGTAGGACAATATAAGAAGGAATCAGTAACATGGTAGAAAGGAAATGCTGGTAATGCAGGAGTTCAGATGCTTTTTCTTTAATGGTTTAAATGAAAATCTGCTACAAGAGGACAGCAAGCTACCCAGACAGGCAATGAAATACCATCTCCACAAACAGCTGCTCCTCATCATCCCATGCTGCTTTCTGGTCTATTTAGAGCCTGCCAGTGCTTTCACCTAACTCCTCTGCAGTTGCAGACCACCGCCCACAAAAGAGCAAAGGGTGCATAAGGTTTGAGCTGGAACAACCAGCTCCCCTGGCAGGTGATCCCTCCAAAGCAGAGCAGTGTACAGAGGCTGCCACTGCTGCAAGCACAGCAAGCACTGCTCAGGTCTAGCTAACCAGCAGCCTCAGGGAAGAACTCAGAGCTTGCACTGTAACATGTGGCAATCAGGAGTCAGCTAGATGCATTTTTAGCAAGTGTCCCCGATTAACACTGTCTGTCTGGAAATTTAGGTACCTAATATTAAGGAACAGCATGAAATTTCCCAGAGCATCTTACATGGGCAAGGAGTTAGCTCCTAGCATGCTGTGGTCTCTGAACCTGCAACTATCTGACCATGAATCAGCACAATCTGACTTAGGATTTCTCTATAACCAAAGAAACACCCCAGGACACAATTCCACCTCATCCTGAACTAAGCATCTAAAACAGCTCTGCTGAATCACCCTGTGGAAGCAGCTTGCTTTCCACTGTTGATGAAGGGAGTTCTGCTTTGGTCCTGGCACCTGATGTTTGATGCAATTAACTCCAACCTTTGCAACACAGAAGCCTGCAGCAGAGCTAGGAAAGACGGACCAGGACCCCAGAGGTCTGACTGCCTTTTGCCAACCCACTGGCCCAAGATTCACCTCTTCTGCTGTCCAAAAGGAGGCCTGAGCCTGCTTATACATCTTCCATATGTCCGGGTACTGGATGGGGAAGATGACAAACCGGCGGTGATTTTTTCTGAGTAGAGGCTCCTCATCAAGGTCAGAGCCATTTTCAGCAGCACTCGATGAGCTCTGAAAATCAAGCACAGTTCTGGTTAAAGTTACCACTATTTATTCCTCCTCCTCACACTGACCCAAAGGCGTGGTTTAAAGTTCACCAGTGCCATACAGACACTCACCTGGCCCCCTGGGGAGGGTGTCCCCTCGCCCTCCATCCGAGCTCCTGGCAGCCCTGCCTGCCTGCCCGGCTCTACCCAGCACAGCTCACACCAACCGTGCCCTCCCAGCTGTGCCGGCGCCAGGAAGCGCCCGACACCTGTGCCCAAGACAAGGCCCTTTGCAGCACGGGGGAAATCTGCCCTGGGAGGCACCAGCCACTGTGGTACCACACAGGAGATGTGTGTGAGGCACGGCACAGGGCTGCAGCCTGCCAGCAGCACAGCTCCACCGGGCTCACTGCTGAGTACCCCCAGTCATTTGCTTTACATTCAGCCATTAGGGCCTGGATGGAGTGCCCTAAAAAAGCCACGAGATCGCGGCAACTGACCCCAATGGACAGAGGACAGCCCTGTGCCACAGGAGTCTCAGCAGGGAGGTTTGTGTGTGCAGTCTGTGAGAGCAGCCCACACAACAGCACGGGTCTGAAGGCTCCTCTGGAGGCTCTCCCTCGAGTGCTGATATGAAGCTAATGTGCCTCTTCCCAGCCACTGGCAGCAGGAAAACCTCTGCCTGGAGCCACCCATCTCCACATTGATCCTTCTGTGTGGGTTCCCAGAGGACATCCGTGCACGGCTCTTCCTCAGAGAGTTCCAGCCCAGCTGAGCTGGGGACAGCTGCTATTTAGGAAACGGGGCAGTGAAAAGTAGCAGAGAGGGCACTCTGAGCAGGGCCTTCACCTCACCTCTGGCTGGGGACATCTGCTCCCAGGATCAGTCCCTGCATCCCTGCAGACATGTCACCAAGCACCTACTAGAAACAACTGCTGTGAAGAGCTGTCAGGACAGCACGCTGCAACCTCTGCAGAAGGGCTGGTGACTCACACTGATCAGAAGTTCAGCCAGAGGGACGCCTTTCTGGCTTGGTTCCAAGATCCCACTGTCACTGAGGATAACCAACCACAGGCAGTATACAAGGTGTTACATACAATACAGCAGAGAAGGGGAGCTGAAGGTTTTGAACACCATTATTTCTACCTTCCTGGAGGTACCAAAGTCCTTTCCCCACCCAGTCTGCTTGTAACTACTCACAAAATAAAAAGCATTCCTCGACTTCAATTTGGAAAATATTCTCAAACAATTAATGCCATTCATATTTTAAAAAACAAACAAACCCCAAATATACACGCACATTGCATATCTGGCATAGATACCCCCCAGATACCCAGTGAATACATCACTCAAGCACATTCTGGGATACAATTCTACCACTTTATTCTATTTTTAAATATTCAATTACATAAGACAGATTTCCTAGCATCATCTTGAAGAATGTCTGCTGAAGGCCAGGAGAGTTGAAAACCTTTTTTACTTCCCAGGACATGGAGATGATTACAATAACTCAATGGAACTGGGAGAATTTGGGGTTGGCAGATTCAGCACCTTGTCTTAGCACACACCTTCTCAAGGCCTGACAGCCAGCCAACAACTCCATCTGCTTCTGCACCAGCTGACATCCTTGAAAATGGAAACACTGCAAAAGTCTTCCCTGTTAGCCCAGCAACTGCTGTCTCAGGGACAGTTTTTCCTCCAAGACCCTCAGATCCTTCTCTGCAGAGCTGCTTTCCAACAGGTCACCCCCATCCTGTACTGGTCCCTAGGGTTCTTCCTCCCCAGGTACAGAACCTGCATTTGTCTTTGCTGAATTTCAGACAATTCCTCTACCCATCTCTCCAGCCTGCCCAGGTCCTTCTGCAGGGCTGCACAGCCCTCTGGGCTATCGCTGCTGCTCCCAGCTCTGTGCCATCAGTGAACTCGCTGAGGAGGCATCTGCCCCTTCATCCAAGTCACTGATGAATGAGTTAAACAATACTGGACCCAGCACTGAACCCTGGGGGACACAACCAGTGACAGGCCTGAAACCAGACCCTGTGATGGTGACCACAATTCTTCAAGCTCTGCCATTCAGCCAGTGCTCAACCACCTCACTATCCACTCATCCAGCTCACACTTTCTGAGCTCGCCTATGAGGGTACCATGGAAGACAGTGGCAAAAGCCTGGCTAAAGCCCATGCAGACAAAATCCACTGCTCTCCCTTGTCCACTCAGCCCATTGTCCCATCACAGTAGGTAATCAGATTGGTTAAGCATGAGTTCCCTCTGGTGAATCCATGGTGACTACTCTGCATGACTGTCTTGTCTTCCATGTGCTTAGAGACAGACTGCAGGATAAGCCATCCCATCATCTTTTCAGGGATTCAGGTGAGGTTGACTGGTGGTTTTAAAAACTGTACCACTACTTTGTTAAATAGATGGTTTTGGTTGTTTGGGGTTTTTTTATTTTAAAAAAGGAAAAGTCAGTCACAGAGACTACATCACACTGGAACCTCCTGCTCAACCTATATCCCACCTCCCTTATCTCCTTCAGGGGTGCAGAGGACTTTCACAGGCAGGCTGCTGGGAAAGGAGCCTTTCACAGGCTCTAAACTGCCAGGCAGGCAGCTAGTGGATGCAAGGCAATCCCATCCTCTCTAACGCAGTTTCAAGTTTGTGGCACATTCTGATCACTGCTGAAACTTCTGAGCAGTCACCACCTTGTGCTGAATGAGCATAGTGCATTCCCCGCCTTGCCTTCCTGCATCCAGGGGCACCAGCTGGAGCATGACGGGCAGGAGAAGGTAGAAGTCACTAGGTCAACACTACCTTCAATCTGTACCCCAAATGTTTTTCTTAATGCTATGATGGTGCATAGAACAGCCAACACTCACCATGACAAGGGGCACCCAGTTTATAAAGTGTACGTGCTTCATTCTGTTCAGACAACATGATCCAAACGCATAAAAGAGCTGAAGCTGGTGGGCACAGGCCAGCCCTTGCTCCAGCAGGGTCAACCAGAGCAGACTGCCCAGGGCCATATCCAGATGAGGCTCCAGTATCTCCAAGGATGGAAACTACACAACCTCTGTGAGCAACCTGTGCCAGCATCTGACCACCTTCAGAAAAAAAAAGTGTTTTCTTACATGTAAATGCAACCTCTTGTACTTCAGTGTGTGAGCAATGCCCCTAGTGCCACCACGAGAAGAGCCTGGCTCTGTCTCCTTTATTCCCCCCACTAGGTATTTTCACACACTCACAACATCCCCTGGAGTCTTCTCTAGGCTGAACACTTCCAGCACTCACAGCCTCTCTTTGTATCAGAGATGCTGCAGTCTCTTAAACATCAGCCCTTTGCTGGACACACTCCAGTCATCACATCCCACTTATTCTGCAACTGCGAGAGACAAGCTCTTCTGGTGACAACAATACAGCAAATGGACAAGACTGCTTAGGGGCACTGAAACACCCTCCATTAATTTCAAATTCAGCAGACTAAGAAATAATTAACACATACACACATACAACCACATCGCCCCACAGCTACAGCTGCCGGGCTACATGTGCAAGTGTCACAGTTACTTGCCCTACACCAGCTGTAGCCAGGGAAAAAGCTAAAGGTGCTGGCAGAGCCAGCAGTGTAATGTGGAACACACACTCAATGGTAT
This sequence comes from Cisticola juncidis, assembly GCA_013400215.1. Lineage (NCBI taxonomy): Eukaryota > Metazoa > Chordata > Aves > Passeriformes > Cisticolidae > Cisticola > Cisticola juncidis. Next base: position 449,607 of record VXBR01004973.1, on the reverse strand, counting down.
TGTGTCACACTGTGACCATGAACCCTCACACTCCCTAGTGAGATGCATGTGCATCCCACGAGCTCCCAAAGCATCCAGGCCAGCCTTGGGCAGCCCTGCTCTTGGGCAGAGCACAACACCTGCTGGTTTCACATACATGAGGCGATCACAGGGCTACCGTGCACTCCACTATGGGTACAGCATATCACTGTTCAGGGGAAAATAGCAAGGGGTTTCTTACACTTGTATTTAACATGGCACACCTGGTTTTGGATACTTGAGTAGTGATGAGACACAAGGGTTCAGGAAGACCACTCGGGTTTCCCTGCCATGATGATCCTTTCTCCTCGCACACCTCAGCCTGGCTTAGCACGGTTAAACTGGGGGGACACCAGAACGTAGCTCAGACGCCTCCCAGGGGCAGACTTTCCTGGTCCACAGGGCCTGGGAAGCCAGGAACATCACCGACACCCACACCTGCCTCCATGGCAGCTCGGGGCAGACAGGACGAGCAGCGCAGAACCCCCAGCCCCGTGCCAAGCAGCCCACGGCCCCCGCCCGAAGGCCGCATCCCCCGCAGGTGCTGCCAGCGCTCCCCGGGGCCGCGCTGCCCGAGCGCTCCGACCCCGCCGAGCCCGGGCGGGACAAGGGCGCGGGGGGAC